>LR749619.1:2100253-2316590 GCA_902729485.2 Mus minutoides | reverse complement strand
TGACACCCCCAATAAGGAGCTGGGTTGCCACGCTGTACTTCTCACCTGTAGACCGACTCTCCTGCCCGAAAAGCTTGCGCCACCAAGGCTGGTTTTTGGCAAATTCTGTAAGATCCAGTGCCTCATAAGCATCAAAGTGCCCTTGACTGGCCGAGGCCATCGATATAAAGTGGTTATGAGAGGAGAAGTGATGAGGGTCGGTAAAGGAGGAGATAGAGCGTGCCACGGTTGCGGTTGTGGTGGTGGTTGTGTTCGTTGTCATGGCTGGCTGGCTTTTCGCACGTGGGCAGATGTGTCCATTCCCACGGCCGCGGCGGAAGAGGGCTGGTAGAGCGCGCGCGCCTCAGCTTTCCCCCAGCCCCAGTTGCGTCACAAAGCCACCTTGGCCTTTATCAAGTACTTGAGTGTCCTAGGAAGGCTAAAATTGACCCAGTAGTCTTTGTGCGTAAGACTGGGAAAGCAAAATATATTATAAATAGTGGTTGGAAGATCTGGGTTTCAACTGAATACTTAAACAAGAGATTTGTTAAGTACAACCCAGATTTTCAGAAGTGAAGTTCAAGGTATTACCATGAATGTTTGTTTTATACATTTAGTTGGAAGCATTTTACAGGAAAATCAAATGAACAATTTCACATTAGAAGTGTTGCTTCTTTCCATTTCACAACAGAGACACTCTTTAAAGATGTGAATTTATTTGGGATTATGTAGGTGATTACAACCCAGGATGTATGTACTGTGATAGATACATTTAAGGAGACTGAGACAAGTGAAAACTTTTTAAATTTATTCATCTCTCATTTATTATATCCTAAATGCAGCCTCTCTGTCCTGGGTCATGCTTCCCTCCCCCAGCCCTGTCTACTTTTCTCTTCAGAAAAGGGCAGACTTCCCATAGATAACAACCAAACATGGCATAACAAGTTACAAATGAAAACTTTTAAGGGCAAAGGAAGTACAGACAGGTTGTTTTGAAACAAAAATTCATTGGTTACAGCAGCTTGCTGCCAGCAGTGTAATATTTGAAGAACAAGGTCTTCACAAAAGTAATTCTGATTGTAAGATTGTGTGTGGTTCAGACAACTGCAACTATACACCTAGGGCTATCTATTACTGGAAAGATGTGGGTAGAAGTAGACTTAGTGCAAAGCTGTGGGCTTACCAAGTTTTTTCTGATAGCCTAAGGAGTAACAGTATCTAGTACATATTCCGGGTTATAAGAATTGTGAAACAGTGTGAACAACTTGCTTTGCTGGTCAAGTTCTAAGAAGGGAAAGTGCTAGTTCAGTTGTGGGTTACACTGTATACTATACAAATAAAAACCTGAAGGCATCCAGGAATGTTGCACACCTGAAATTCTAACATTTGGAGAGCTGAAGCAAAAGGAATGCCACAAATTTGAGCCCAATCTCAAGCTACCGACAGCCTTGGACTACAGAGCTAGATATCTCAAAAAGAGCAGCTCAAAGCAAAGCTGGGTGTAGTTCATACTTATAACCCAGAGCTTAGAAGGCAGAGAGTGCAGGGGTAACCTCAGTTACATAGTTGAAAATTTTCATGTTTCATATATCCGTACAGTTAAACTTTAATCTGAACTGGGCAGTGGTGGCACATGCCTTTAATCCCAGCACTTGGGAGGCAGAGGCAGACGGATTTCTGAGTTCCAGGCCAGCCTGGTCTCCAGAGTGAGTTCCAGAACAGCCAGGGCTATACAGAGAAACACTGTCTCAAAAAACAGAACCGAAAGAGAGAGAGAGAGAGAGAGAGAGAGAGAGAGAGAGAGAGAGAGAGAGAGAGAGAGAGAAACCACTTTAATCTGAATCATGTTTTATCCATATATATCTGAACTGTATCTTTAATTTTTATAGTTTCGGGGATTGAACCTGGGATTTCATGCTAGTTAAGCAAAAACTTTGCCTCAGCTACATTTCAGTCCCAGAACTACAACTTTTAATTGGGAAACGTTGAGCTAGATACTAAATTTTTCTTAGAAGTATTTGAGAAATAAACTGGGCAATGGTGGCACACACCTTTAATCTCAGTACTCAGGAGGCAGAAGCAGGTGGATCTTTGAATTTAAGGCCAGCCCAGTCTGTAGCCCTCTACAGTTCCACGACAGCCAGGACTGCATAGAGAAACCCTGTCTTAAAAAAAAAAAAAAAAAAAAAAACCTAAAAAGGAAAAGAAAAAGAATATTTGAGAAGTAAATTGTATCCAGTAAGAAGTACTAGTTACTCTGTGTTCACTGTTAAAGAGTATGGTGAACCTGCTATGAGCATTTTATTATGCCTGAAGTTGAAATTTGGTTCTCTCCTCTCCTAGCAATGTAGCCTAGGATAAATAACTTTCTCTGTGCCTCAGTTTCCTCTGTATAACTCAGGTAATCCTCTTTCAAGGGTCCTTGTATAGCTTAAATAAGAACATGTAGTTGTGTTGTAAATTAAATAATGTCTTGCTAATGCTACAGTACTATGTGGATATCATTCCTTAATCTTGCTTTCCAACACATTAGGTACTTAAGTCAGTCCCTGTACTTAAGATGAAGAAGTCATTGTTTGGTAAGGCTTTAGGCTCTTCATTTCTCTACTTTCCATCCCAGTTCTTCTAAGTCTATATTTTTATAAGGATTTACTCTTCAGTCTTTAATTTTGCCTGATATTCAAATAAGTAGTTAGAAAATTGACCTGCTGCCTTGTTGGCAAGTAAAAATATCTTAAAGTAATTTTAACTTTTACTTCTAGATGCTGTTTGGCACTCATGGGTGTAAGCAAGTTAGATATTCTATACCGGAGACTTCTCCTCACAAAACTTTTCATCAGAGGATGGGGAAGGCCAGAAGACCTCAAGAGGTAATGTGTGTGTGTGTGTGTGTGTGTGTGTGTGTGTGTGTGTGTGTGTGTGTGTTTCATGAAGGCTTGACTGTTTATTTATGTGTATAAGTACCTGCCTGCATCTTAAGTGTTTGTGTACCACCTGTGTGTCTTGTGCTTGTGGAGTTCAGAGGGGTAACAGGATCCCCAGGAACTGGAGTGTGAATGATCATGAACCACCACATGGGTGCTGAGAACCAACCTGGGAATTCTGCATGAGCAACAAGTGCTCTTAATTACTAAACCATCTCTCCAGCCCTTGAATGCTTATTTTTAAATTTCTTTTTTTAATACACATTTAACATTTTATTTTAGTCATAATATATTGTAGCTTCAAATCTAGAATGGCTTATTGATGAAATTAAATATTGAACTTCATAAAAAGTTTTGCTTTTATCCTCTTACTTATTTTTGTACACTTTAGCATATAGCATCATGACTTGGGTGCAAACTAGTTTTTTAGCATCACTCATTACTACACTGTTTGAAGTTGTGTGTGGTTTCCCAGTACTGATTTTCTTGGGTAACTTCAATTTTCAGTGACTGAAACTGGAATACACTGGAGCTCATGACAAAACCTGGACCTGAGAAAAATTATTTTCAGAATTGACTCATTTGATTCTGAATCTTAAATGTGTTCATTCTGAACGATTTTGTTTCTCATATTTTCAAGAGAAGTTTCCAGTTCCTAAAAGAGAGAAGAAAAAGTACCCTTTTCTATTAATGATAAAAGCTAAATTACACAAGACCTCTTAATTGAATTTGCTAATTTTAATCACTGTTCATCACCCATAACATAGTAGGTCTAATAGTTAACATAAAAGGTTTATCTTTTTATTAAAAAAAAAATGTTTCCTAACAGACTCTTTGAATTCAGAAAGATGATTGGAAATCGAGAAAGGTGCCAGAACCTGGTTTCAAGTGACTATCCGGTACACATCGATAAGGTATGCAAGAACAAACGGAGGATTGAAGTCCTGTAGCAGTCAGTGACCCTGAGACAGTGCACTGGCACATGTATGCATATTTCAAGAGTGCTATTCTGTCCCAACCACATTTCAGTTTTATTCATAAGTAGTGGGGAACATATGTTTAGCATTTGCCTGAATACATAGTATTTAGGCTGCATTTTTCTGAGTTTCATTTTGTATCCTTAGGCTCCTGAGGGTTCAATTATTCAACATTAAAGAAGAATATTAAAGAAGACTAGTAAGTATTAAAAGAAAGCAATCTACTTGGAGGATGAGCACATTAGGTATATTTGCAAAAGCAACTATTAGGAAGTACCAGGGAGCTATAATAGAACATAGTGCTCAGAGAAGACTGAAAGGTGTTCTGAACTTAAGAGAGGGAAGACTATTTTTTAAATTGTTTTGATTCATAAGCAATCAGATACTTTTTAGGTAAAAATTTAAGTTTGTGTAATTGAGTACTTTAAAATAATCTAGAAGGGAACTAGATGGGTGGGTTTCACAATCTATTTCTGACCTTCAGCTGAAGTAAGTATAACTTGCATCCTTTACATATTGGATATACTGGATATATTTAGATTTCCTTCATCAAAAGTTTCTCCCCCCACCCTTCACTACCCCCCCCCAAAAAAAACCCTGAAGCATTTTCCACAGCTAGAATTTTACATTTGGTTTAGATTTTAAGAATTTCTTTATCATTCAAATTTTGGTAAATATTTTTCTCTTTATAAAAATTATCTTTATAAAAAGATGACCTTTTTTTTTCTTTTAAAAATTGTAGGTCTTTGGGCCAGGTAGTAATAGCACATGCATTTAATCCCAGCATTCAGGAGGCAGAGGCAGGCAGATCTCTGTGAGAAATACTGCCTTAAGAAAAAAAAAAGAAAATTTTATATATATATATATATATATATATATATATATATATATATATATATATTCACACAAATACATATATATGTACATATATATGTGTGTGTATGTATATGTACATATATATGCATATATATGTGTGTGTATATATATATGTGTGTGTGTGTGTGTGTGTGTGTGTGTGTGTGTGTGTGTGTGTGTATTCGGTTTTAGCTAGGAATATCTCCTAGAGGTAGAAGCAATAGTATCTCTGGGAGGGCAGCTAAGCCTACAACAAAGAGATCCTATCTCAAAAACAAAAACAAAAACAAAAAAAGGAAAAAAAGGAGTAGGCTTTTATACACTCAGGAGATGGCCCAGTGTGTACATGCTCATTGCACAAACATGAGGACCTAGTATCCACATACAAGCCAACCACAGAACACTAGCACAGGAGAAACAAGGACAGAGGAATTTTGGGACCTGCTGATCTAGTAGAGACTGAAAGCTGCAGGTTCAATGAGGGACTTCATTGCAAAAAATAGAGCATCCTGGCATGGGAGAAACTGCCTTTAATTTCAACAGTAAGGAGTCAAAAACAGGCAGATCTTTGTGAGTTCAAAGCCAGCCAGTCTGCAGAACAAGTTTAGGACAGCTAAGGCTGTATAGAAAGACCCTGTCTCAAAAAAAACAAATACAGAAAACAAAGTGAAGAGCAACAGAGGAAGACAACCTGGGATGACTTCTGGCCACCACACATAATACATGGGTAAGCATGCCCACATACTTAGGTGGACAAACACCCAAACACACATATGTAATAGAAATATATGCACATGTAAACATACCAAGAATAGAGGCTTTTAAATAAGCAGAGTGTGCCAAGTACAGATCAAGTCTCCTTTCATCTCTGCTAGTTTCCACCTCCTGATCCTGTTTCTACACAGCCACAGAAGATACTCTTAAGGATTTGAGAACACACACCCACCTTCAAGCTTTAAAATTTTAAATTATATAAATTATACAATGGAATGCTTTAGATTTGTTGCCTAAGTATGTATCCATTAGCTATCACTTTTTTAAAAACTATTTTATTCCATAACATTTTCATTGACCCCAAAGACACACTGTCACTCTAGCTATGATTTCCCACAGCTTCTGTCCCCACTTGCTGGCAGTTACTAATTTGCTTTCTGTACCTATGGAGTCTCATATTTAGGACATTTCTTAGAAATGGAATTATGCAGTATGTGATCTTTGCCTTTTGGCTTAGAAAGTATTTTTGAGTTTATTAACTTTCATTATTATGTTGTGTACGTGGTCTGTGTGGGTAGGCACACAAGCCATCTCACACATGTCAATTTGTAGATTAGAGGACATCTTTGTAGACCTGGTTCTGTCCTTCCACCTTTAAGTGAATTCTGGGTTGAACTCAGGTTTCCCAAGTGCATTTGCCCTCTCTTACCCTTCTTGGTATGTTTATAAGGCTTGTCCATGTTTTACCATGCATCAGTAATCTTTTCAGTGACGGATAATTTCTTATCTACTCATAAATTTGTAGACATTTGGGTTGCTTCTACTATTCGGTGGTTTGTGGTTTGTTTTGGGTTTGGTGGTGTTGGTTGGTTGGTTGGGGTTTTTTGGGTGAGGTGTTTTGTTTTATTTTGTTTGTTGCACTGGTGTTTTGCCTGCATGCATATCTATGAGAGGGTATGAAATCACATGGAACTGGATTATAAACAGTTGTGTGGGTGCTGGGACTTGAACCTGGGTCCTCTGGAAGAGCAGCTAGTGCATTTAACTCATGAACCTCTCCAGCTCCTGGTAGGATTTGGGTTTTTTTTTTTTTTTGGAGGAGGGGTTGTTGGTTTGGTTGGTTGGTTTGGTTTGGGTTTGTTTTTGGTTTTTTGTTTTTTGTCAACAGTTTCTCTGTGTATAGCCCTGGCTGTCCTGGAACTCACTCTGTAGACCAGGATGGCTTCAATCTCAGAGATCCACCTGTGAGTGCTGAGATTAAAGCATGCCCCCAAACACCCAGCATGTTTTGGGTTGTTTTTTAGATTTATTTTTATTATTTTTAATTGTGTGTGGGGGGGTATGTGCACATGAATGCAAGTGCCCACAGAGCTTAAAGGGATGAGAGTCCCCTGAAGCCGGGGTTACAGGCAGTTGTAAGCCACCTAGTGTGGGTGCTGGAACTCAAATGCAGGTCCTCAGGAAGAGCAGTATGTGCTTTTAATCACTGGGCCATCTCTCCAGGCCCCAATTTTTGTCTTTTTAATGGTGGGGCTAAGGAATATAGATCATTGGTAGAATGCCTGCTATATGGAAGAAAAACATTTTACTAATCTTAATTCACAGGTACAAAATACTGAATTTAAACAACTGCAGCCACTGACATAGATGGTTTTTTGTTTTGTTTTCTTTGCTTGTTTTTTCTTTTATTATAATGAAAATATGCGCTACCTTCTTTCTACTTTAATTTTAACCTTTGATTTGAAGTAGGATTTTTTATACTAAAAAATAATTTATTGAGAAGTAAGCTCAGGTATTGAATGTTAGCAAATTGACTTTTTTATTGTTTGTTTGTTTGTTTTTTTGAGACAGGTCTTGCTTTGTAACCCAAGCTAGTTTTGAACTCACAAGCCTCATGCCTCAGCTTCAAAAGTGAAGTGATTTTAAACATGCGTTACTACAGGTGCCTACAAATGGCTTTTACTACAGAAAAAAAAAATTCCCTTTTGTCCTTACATAATGCAACAGTATGATATCACATAGTGAAATGTGATATTAAACCACTCTGAATACTTGATAGTAGTTTAGATGGCACCAAACTACTGCTGCTCTCTAATTGTACTTTTGATTGCTTTTATACAGTTGAATGATTTTGATTGTTTTTGTTTTTGTAGTTGAATACAGGATCTCCCTACTTGCACATGCTCTGGACTAAGCTGTGCTCCTAGCCCTGTTGAATTCCTTTACTGAATTCCTTTAACTTGTATTTTATTTTGAGAAATTGCCTGCCATTGTGTGAATTAAATCTATTATTTTCCAACTATACTCCAGCGTAGAAGGAAAACAAATATTTGTGAGACTGTCTTTTAAAAGGCACAATGGGGCTGGAGAGTTGGCTTAGTGGTTAAGAGCACTGACTGCTCTTCCAGAGGTCCTGAGTTCAATTCCCAGCAACCACATGGTGGCTTACAACCATCTGAAATGGGATCTGATGCCCTCTTCTGGTGTGTCTGAAGACAATGACAGTGTACTCTATAAATAAATCTAAAAAAAAAAAAAAAAAAAAGGACACAATGGATTTATAGGTAAATATAAATGAAGGAGTTTGAAAGATGAAGCATGAAATATTTCAGAAGGTATCAGTTACATACATAAATATGAAACTATAGATAGTCTTGAATAAAAATATATCTTTTGGTTAAAAAAAGTGGGGCAAAAAAGAAAAAGAGTAAGCAATGAAAAGGCTTCGCTTCTGAGGATGTAGCTTAATGTTGCAGGAGAAATGATGCTGCGGTTCAAGAACTAAGAGAATGTTAGTGCTTAGGTCAATAGATTTTTTTTTTTTATCAGAAAAAAAGTCTATGATAGCCTTATATCTTAGTCTACTTTGTATACACCTCCGGTTTCTTTTCTTTTAGGTTGAAGAACAGTCAGATTGTAAGATCCTAGATGGACACTTTGTTTCTCCCATGGCCCACTATGTCCCTGGTATCATGCCAATTGAATCTGTTGTTGCAAGGTAAGGATCTGTTTGGCAAGCAAGATGAGTGAGTTGTGTAAGCAGCGCAGTGTCCAGAGATCTTTGAGTGCATGTAAGTACTGCATATGCTTACAGAGCATGGATAATGCCCAAAACGTTCACACTAGGAGAGTAATAGCCCTCCATGCATACTTAGTGATATCAAGGTGAGGTGAAAGCTTTAGAAGTCAACACTATTTTTATAAAAATTCTGACATGCACAGTCTCATAGAAATGTTTCCATAGGATTTTAGTCATATGCCAGCTCTGCTCATTTCTAAGTAGAGTTTGCCTTTTAAATTTTCACTTTGAGTAGTGAGATGGTTTACCAGGTAAGGACACCTGAGCATGCCTGATGACAATTCCCAGCACTCGAATGGTAGAAGGAGAGAATCCCACAAGTTGTCCTCTGATTTCCACATGTGTGCCCCCCCCACAAAATTAATAACATTTCATTTTTAAATTTCTATGCTGGGCAGTGGTGACGCATGCCTTTAATCCCAGCACTTGGGAGGCAGAGGCAGGCGGATTTCTGAGTTCAAGGCTAGCCTGATCTACAAAGTGAGTTCTAGGACAGCCAGGGCTATACAGAGAAATCCTGTCTCAAAAAAACAAACAAACAAAAAAAATTTATGATGATAGGACTCTAGGATGCCTGGGGATACACAGAAAAACCGTGCCTCAAAAGCCAAAAAAAAAAAACCCCAAAAACCAAAAGAAAAACAGAACAGAACAGAACCAACATAACTGTGTTTGCTTGTGGTAGTCAGTATTTTTTCTTTGCTCTAAGATAATTATTATTTTTAATTTATTTATTTATTAATTAATTAATTTATTTATTTATTTATTTATTTTATATGTATGGATATTTTACCTGCATATATGTCTGCATCATATATTTGCTGTTACCCAGGAGACCAAAAGAATGTGCTAGATCTGGGACTGGAGTTATGGATAGTTGTGTCTCACCGTGTGGGTTCTGGGAATTGGACGTGGGTCCTTTAGAAGAGCAGCCATAGGCTGGAGAGATGGATCAGCGATTAAGAGCACTGACTGCTCTTTCGAAGGTCCTGAGTTCAAATCCCAGCAACCACATAGTGGCTCACAACCATCTGTAATGAGATCTGATGCCTCTTCTGGTGTGTCTGAAGACAGCTACAGTGTATTACATATAATAATAAATAAATCTTTGGGCAGGAGTGAGCAGGGCGGGAGAAGCATCCTGAGTTCAATGCCCAGCAACCACATGATGGCTCATAAACATGTGTACAGCTACAGTGTACTCATATACATAAAATAAATAAATCTTTAAAAAAAAAAAAAACAAAAAAGAAGAGCACCCAGTGTTCTGAACTACTAACCTGTTTTTTCAGACTTGTTTGTTTGTTTGTTTGTTTGTTTGATTTGGGTTTTGGTATTGGGTTTGGGTTTTTTTTTTTCTTTTAATAAAATCAAAATCAAATGCAAGCAATGTTGTATAGAATAAAAAGCAAGGACTTTGGCATTAAATGGATCTGGACTGAACCCTGGCTTCACTACTTATTAAACCAGTGACCTTAGGGCCAGTTATTTCTCTGAACCATATATTATAAAATGGAGATGACAACACTTCATCCCACATGGTTGTTAAAGGGGCTGAGTGATACAAGGAATGAAAATTGTATTCATTGACTATAAAAGACAGACTTAAAGCTTGACTTTCCAAAGGACCATGCAAAATCAGAAAGAGTTTTAAGGAAAAGGAAGAAAATGCTACTCAGTTCATGTGACAGAAGGTAAGGCTTCCCTGCTAAGCTTTTCTGTTAGTTTCCAAAACTCCCCTGGGTCCAGATGTGGTGGCTCAAGCCTTTAGTACTCAGGAGGAAAGGCCAGCCTGGTGTATATAGTGACTTCTAGGCTAGCCAAGGTTACACAGAAAGACCCTGTTTCAAAAACAAACAACAATCAAGAAGTCAGCAGTGTTTGCCTCTGAAGCATTTTCAAGTAGTCTCTAAGAAAAGCAGTGACCCAAGGGCAGCAGTGTTAAGGTCACACTACTCACTGAGGTTTAAAGGCAATATTCACAGGTTACTGACACAAAGTGTCTTGCCCTTATCTTAACTAGGGGTGTGTGTTCTCGTGTGTGCACGTGTGTGTGTGTGTGTGTGTGTGTGTGTGTGTGTGCATATGAGTGTATGTGTGTTAATTATAATGACATTTACAGAGAGGAACTGGGAAAACAGACATGAGTACAGGGTAGTTATGTCGAGTAAAAGGATGTCATAGTAAGGCACGGTGGAGACAGGCACTGCGCTACTGCGTCTTGAATCCCATTATTTGGAAAGCTCAGGCAGGAAGATCAGGAGTTCAAGTCTGAGCTATATATGGAGACTTTATCTCATGAGGAAAAACAAAACAACAACAAAAATCAGAAAAGAAAAAAAAGAGATAAAAGAGTCCTTCTGTGAGGCTACAGATGTAATGTTCTAATTACACGAATTACCTGACCACACATTTAACTGCTACTGCCCTTCTTTCCACCTATCTCCCTTCATACACTTCTAAAACTTAGAATATGGAAAGTTACTGTGTTTACATTCTATTATATAACTGCAAAAGGCCATATAACTTAGTATTTAAGCTCAGAACTTAGAATTCCAGCTATACCATTTCTAGATTTCATACCTTACACAAGTCACTTAATTTTCTGTATCTCAGTCTCCTCATCTGTAAAGTAAGAAAGTAATACTACATACTAAATGAGATGGTGGTTAAAAAAAAAAAGAATCCTGTTATATACAGTGTGTCCAGCACTTCTTTGGGCACACTATGTCTGATACATGAACAAACAAGCAAGCACGCATATATACACTAAAACAATAATTTCTTAAAAAAAGAAATAAAATAAAACGTATCCAATTAGCTGGACATGGTGATGTGTGCCTGTAATCCCAGTGCTTGTTGCATAGTTTATTTTTGTTTCTGTCTTGACATAAGGTCTCTCTCTCACTATGTAGTCCTTAACTGGCCTGAAGCTTACTTACTCTGTGGACCAGGCTAGCTTTGAACTTGTCACCCTCCTGTCTCTTTTAAGAACTAGGGTTACAGGCATGCGCTCCTGCACTGACTTAAATCCCCAAACTCAGGAGTTAGAGAAAGGAGGATGACAAGCTCCAGTTCAACCTAGACTACATAGTGAGACCCGACTTTAAACAAGCGAACAAATAAACGGAACAGAACATAATCCAAAGCATGGTTTAAATTTAAAAAGAGTAAAACAAATAAAAAGCTTTCTATTCTATTTTTTAGGACTCAAAAAAAATACAAAACAATTTGTGTGTGGATGTGCATACATGTGGGGGTAAAATGGCAACTTGAAGATGTTGGTTCTCTCCTACAGTGTGGGATACAGAACTCAAGTGCACCTATCTGGCTTGGCAGCAAGCACCCCACCTGCTGAGGCCATCTCACCAAACTTCTAGGACATTACAATTTTTCAACTTAACTCTTGTTTCGTGTGTGTGTGTGTGTGTGTGTGTGTGTGTGTGTGTGTGTGTGTGTGTGTTGGTGGGAGTTTATGTATGTGGATTCACATGAAGGTGGATAGTGGCTATAGGTCAAGCTCCTATCTTGTTTTGCAGGAATTATCTACCTTTTCCTTAAAGTAGTGTCTCAAGGGACCTAGAGCTTACAGATTAGACTAGCTGAGCAGCAAGCCAATCCTTCCCTAACATTGGGATCACAAGTGAATACCAAACCTGGCTTTGGTTTTTGGTTTTGGTGTTTTTGTTTTTTGGGGGGTTTTTTTTTGGATAGTTTCACCTATTCCAGGCGTCAAACTTGCTGTATAGCTGAGGATGACTTTATGTAAGTACACTGTAGCTGTCTTTAGACACCCCAGAAAAGGGCATCAGATCTCGTTATGGAAGGTTGTGACCCACCATGTGGTTGCTAGGACTAGAACTCAGGACCTTCAGAAGAGCAGTCAGTGCTCTTAAAGGCTGAGCTATCTCTCCAGTCCCTGCTTTGGACTTCTAATCCTTCTCCCTCTAACTCCTAAGTGCCAAGATTACAGGATTGTACTAAGGCCAATTGTATGTTTTGCTGGGGATTGAACCCAGGGCCTTTTGCACATGAGGTAAGTCTCCACCAACTGAGCTACATCCCAGATCTTTACATGGGTAAAAATAAGGTCATAGTGCTTGCTTACCTCTCTTGTCTATCTACTTGGCTACTACAATAACACTTGGAAGTCTCACATTGCTAGCTGAGCCATTGATCAACCCCTTTTGTTTATCTTTTTCCCTTAGAAATGCTTATACATTAGGGAGTTTTCTGGGTTTTGTTTTGTTATAGGGATTAAAAAATACGAGAATTTGTATATCTTAATTATCATGATTGAAGATATATATGTGGGTGTGTATATATAAACAGATATGGATACATTTCATATATATATGTATATATGAGCTACTCATTTTATATATATAATTTAATAATTGTTGTAACTTCCAAGTCATACAACTACCTTAATGGAATTTTTAAAATCATTTTGTTGGCTGGTTGTGGTGCATTCCTTTAATCCCAGTACTTGGGAGGCAGAGGCAAGTGTAGCTTATTGAATTCAAGGCTAGCCTGGTCTATACAGAGAGTTTCAGGACAGTTAGGGATATATAGAGAAACCCTTTGTGTGTGTTTATGTGTGTATATGCAATATATATGTATATGTATATGTACATATGTAAATATACATTTTTGTGGGACTTGAGATTGAACCTAGAATCTTGCTCATGGCAAGCAGGTGCTTAGCTTAGCTTATGTACTTTCCTTTTTGTTTTTTGTTTGGTGTTGTTGTTGTTGTTGTTGTTGTTGGTTTGGTTTGGTTTGGTTTGGTTTGGTGTTTTGAGACAAGGTTTCTCTGTAGCCCTGGCTGTCCTGGAACTCACTTTGTAGACCTGGCTGGCCTAGAACTCAGAAATTCACCTGCCTCTGCCTCCCAACAGGGATTGATTGATTGATTGATTGATTGGTTTTAGGTATATTATAAGTACACTGTAGCTGTCTTCAGACACACCAGAAGAGGGCATCAGATCTCATTACAGATGGTTGTGAGTCACCATGTGGTTGTTGAAATTTGAACTCAGGACCTCTGGAAGAGCAGTCAGTGCTCTTAACCACTGAACCATCTCTCCAGCCCTGCTTATGTACTTTCTTAACTGTATCTCCAGCCTCACTGCTCAATTTCTATAGAGACTAGTCATCTAATTTCATCTGACAGTAACACCATGCCACATTAAATAAGTCCATTTCCAAAATGTGCTAAAAGTTCGGCTTGCCTGCAGCTTATTTGTTGTTTCCTCCCCAAGGTAATTTCCCTTTTTAATTGTTTGAATTCTTTACAGTTTCATTCATAAACATAGTATTCTTTGCAACATTCTATTCCCAGTATTCTCATTCCCTTCCCCATCCCACCAAATCCCTAATCTTTCTAAGTCTTTTTCCTGCTTTCATGGTTTTTTTCCTCCTAACAGAAATTAAATTTATAATATTCTGCCGGGCGGTGGTGGCACTCGCCTTTAATCCCAGCACTTGGGAGGCAGAGGCAGGCGGATTTCTGAGTTCAAGGCCAGCCTGGTCTACAGAGTGAGTTCCAGGACAGCCAGGACTATACAGAGAAACCCTGTCTCCAAAAACCACACACAAAAAAAACATTATAATATTCTAACTTTTGGACATATAGTTACAAATTGAATGTCAAAGTTCTAAGTACTTACTTCAGGTTGGTTAAAGTATAGGCCAGTAAGATAGCTGAGTGGATAGAGACACCCTGTTAAGACTGACAGAGTTCAATTCCTAGGACTCCTGTGTGGAGGAAAAGAACTCCTGCAAGTCATTCTCTGACCTTTGACCTGCACCAGGGCACACCCATCCCCACACATACAAATAAATGTTAATAAATGTAAATCCTCTGGCTCATCCTTTTAGAGAGAGAGAGAGAGAGAGAGAGAGAGCACACTTAATTTTGATACTTTTTAGCTTGATAGTTTAGAACTGGGCATGATGATACACACCTGTAATCCCAGCACTCAGAATGTTAAGGCAGGAGGACCACAAGTTTGAGGCTAGCCTGACCTACATAGTAAGTTCAGGCCAGCCTGAATTATATGACAAGACCTTCTCCATGAATTAATTAAACATAATTAAAAACATATACATTATATGTGTTATATGTCATATGTGTGTATAGTTTATGGCTAATTTTCATTTTTTAAAAATCTCATTTTTATAGGTTCCAGTTCATCGTGCCTAAGGAATGGAACAGCAGGTACCGACCTGTGTGCATTCATCTGGCTGGAACAGGAGACCATGTAAGGCTTGTGATATAATAGGACTTCAAACCTAGAAAGTTCTTAACACTTCTCCTCAGCACTTGTCTATTATTGTATTCTTAATGTGTCATCTCTTCTTTTCGTAGCATTACTGGAGGCGCAGAACACTCATGGCTCGTCCTATGATTAAGGAGGCCAGGATGGCTTCATTGTTGTTAGAAAACCCTTATTATATCCTTTTGTGATACTCAAAACATTTCTTTCTCTCTGTTTATATATTTACTCTTCAAAAGAAGACCATCCTGTGCTCTCAACCACTGAGCCATCTCTCCAGCCCCCATGGTAACTAACTTCTCAAAACTAGTTAAAGTCATTTATCAGTTCAGAAAATTATTGAAAAGCAAGAATGACAAAGAAGAAAAGACTGTTTATGCCCTTTTAAAAAGACATGTAATGGAAAGCAGAGTTCAAGGCAAGCTTTGGATGCATAAGTTTGAGGCCAACCTCAGCTACAAAAAATCTTGACTCAAAAAAAAAAAACAAAAACAAAGAGTAAAGGCCAGATATAGTGGTGCATGCCTTTTATCCCAGGAGGTTTTCTGTGAATTTCAGGCATAGCAATTTTCAAGACAGCCACAACTACTCTATTTTAAAAACAAAACAAACAAACAAACAAAAAAACCGTAAAAAGTGTGCCATGTATGGTGGTAAATTCCTGTAACGTGCTCAGAAGTTTGAAGCAGAAAGGTTGTGAGGTGGAGCCAGCATTAGATGTATAGTGAGACTAATGTACATATTTTTTAATTGGATATTTTATTTATTTACATTTCAAATCTTATCCCCTTTCCCAGTTTCCCCTCTGCAAACCCCCAATCCCGTTCCCCCTTACCCCACCCACTCCTGCCTCACCACCCTAGCATTTCTCTACACTGGGGCATCAAGCCTTCTTAGGACCAAGAGCCTCCCCTCCCATTAATGCCAGATAAGGCCCTTCAGCTCCTTCAGTCCTTACCCTAACTCCTCCATTGGGGTCCCTGTGCTCAGTCTGATGGTTGGCTTCGAGCATCCTGCATCTGTATTGGTCAGGATCTGGTACAGCCTCTTAGGAGGCAGCTGTATCAGGCTTCTATCAGCAAGCACTTCTTGGTATCTGCAATAGTGTCTGGGTTTGGTGTCTGCATGTGGGATGGATCCCCAGGTGGGGCAGTCTCTGGATGGTCTTTCCTTCAGTCTCTGCTCCACTCTTTGTCTTTGTATTTCCTTTAGACAGGAGTAATTCTGGGTTAAAATTTTGGAGATGGGTGAGTGGCCCCATTCCTCAACTGGGGGGCCATGCCTAACCTCTGGATATGGTCTCCAAAGGTTCTCCCTCCCCTTTGTGGGATATTTCAGCTAACATAAATATTTTAATCCTATTTATAATAATGATAAATTGTACTTCTGTTTCTTTTTTTTTTTTTTTTTTTTTTTTTGGTTTTTCAAGACAGGGTTTCTCTGTATAGCCCTGGCTGTCCTGGAACTCACTTTGTAGACCAGGCTGGCCTCGAACTCAGAAATCCGCCTGTCTCTGCCTCCCAGGTGCTAGGATTAAAGGCGTGCGCCACCACGCCCAGCTGTACTTCTGTTTCTTAAGGTACTTATGTTGGACTTAGTAAGTTAAATGTTTGCTAGTAAAGAAATGAAATGCATTTATAGTAAAGGTAATGGTTTAGAACAATAATTAATTTTCAAGATAATGTCATATTATTCACAGAAAAAAAAAAGAAACTGATGCACATTTCTGCTAATAAGAGAAATATACAGGGCTGGAGAGATGGCTCAGTGGTTAAGAGCACTGACTGCTCTTCCACAGGTCCTGAGTTGAATTCCCAGCAACCCCATGGTGGCTCACAACCATGTGAAATGGGATCTGATGCCCTCTTCTGGTGTTTCTGAGGACAGCTCCCGTGCACTCACATATAGCCCGGCTCGTGACACTGGAGGGCACCCTTGTTTGTGTGGTTTGTTTCTTCTGCACCTGCCACTTACCTTCTTATATCTGTTTTCTCACTTTCAGGTGGGAATAAATTCTTAGCTTATACAGAATATTAAATACTAAGTACAAAATATTAACCATTTTTTCGGTTTAAATAAAAGTTTATAATCATGTATGAAAGCATTTATGATGTAAAAACGGGACATTAAACCGTGTTGTCTCAGTGGTAGATCAAATGCAGAAGGTAAATCCCCAAAAAGCAAGATAGAAACAAACACAAACATGTGGAATGGAAAAAGAAAAACTTAAAAAAAAAAACATGCTGGATAATTTTTAAAAATGTTTAATATCTATGTCTATATAGAAAGATTGTCCAGCCTTATAAGTATACTGCGTATATTAATTTATACATTTCAAATAAGTGAATTATTTGGTTTGTGATTATATCTCAGTAAAGCTATGTATATTTTAAAAAATAACTAAGTTGAAAAATATAAGGACTTGTAAGCAACTTTTGAAATAACTAGGGAGTAGTTACTTGGGATTATATTCAAATTTAACTGTTTTGCTTAAATAATATGTTCTGAGATGAGTATATTTAATTATTTTAAAACTTTCTCTTTGACCCATCTTCTTAAATGGCTGCAGGAAGCCCAAGGACCAAGTGTAAGTATATATCACCTTCATTGTCTTCATTTTTGCAGTCTTTAGGACAAATGTTTGGTTGTCTTTAGTTAACCATTTCCTTAGTTGACTTATAAATTTTATTAAGAATATAGACTTAAATCTGTTTGTTTGTTTTTCTGAGACAGGGTTTCTCTGTGTAACCACCCCCACCCCCACCCCGGTTGTCCAGGCTGTAGACCAGGTGGCCTCTTACTGACAGATCTGTCTGCCTCTGCTTCCCAAGTGCTGGGATTAAAGGCCTATATGACCACTGACTTTAATTCTTACTGATCATCAGAGCAGCAGAAAAGACTTGAGAACTGAACTGCAACCCCCGAGCCAGAATGTTACAGAGTTTTCAGGCTCAACACCCATGTATTCCAAGTTATAGTCACAATTTTCCATCATTCAGAATCATTTGTTCTTTCACAGTCAGGAACAAATATGTTTTTTGGGAACAAAGAAGAATAAGGAGGAAGTTAGCTACCTATCTAGAAAGCTCCCCCTACAGCCTGGGACCTTGAACTTAATTTACCTTATGATCGAAATAGTCTGAAAACAAAATGGCAGTACTTAAGATAAGTCTCATTTGTTTGATCCCAACAGTATTCAAATAAGGACAAAGCCTTGCCCTTTCCATAAAGGAAAGACCAATGAAGTCAACCTACCAACAGGTTGTTGGCTGGTCACCAATAGTGGCTGGAGAATGGTGCCATATTGGGTCACATAACTACCATCCATTCCTTAAACAATGCCTTATCCAGTCATGGTATTCCACACAGCATTGCATCTTCAAGGAACTCACTTTATAGTGGGACAGTGGGCCCATGATCATGGAACACGCTCACCTTACTGTGTTCCTGGCTTGATAGAACAGTGGAATGGCCTTTTAAAGAGCATTACAAGAGGGTTGGGGCAGGTTTTCCAGAAGGAAGTATATGCTCTGAATCAGCACCCAGTGTTCCTATTTACTGTGAGACTAGGTTAGGATGAACTCTGCGAAAGCTAAAGCTCAAGCTAAATAGTTCAAGAATTTTCAGTCTGGACCCAAACCCTGAAATCAAATATAGGTGCTATTTTTTTTTCCTTATCCATAAATTGCTTAAAAAAACAAAAGAGTTTGCCAGGGAGTGGTGGCACACTCCTTTAATCCCATCACTGAGGAAGCAGAGGCAGGCAGATCACTGTGGCCAGTCTGGTCTACAGAGCTAGCTCCAGGACAGCAAAGGTAAAAACAAAAACAAAACAAAAAACAAAAATCCTTCCTCTCTGGAACAAAAAGAAAAGAGTTTATTTAGACTAAAAAGAAGCAATCTGAGTTAGTAAAAGACAGGCTGAGGTTGGAATGCTAACTTGTCATTTACTGATTATATAACCTGTCCTCTTTAGTTCTGCTTACCTCCTTCATAGAACATAGATAAAAAACATTCATCCTCTTGGGTGTGCTGACACAGGCCTTTAATCCCAGAACTCTGGAGACAGAGGCAGGCAGGTCTCTAAATTCAGGGGCAGCCAAGGTTACACAGAGAAACCTTGTGTCAAAAAACAAACAAACAAAAAACATTGTTTCTTATATATTATGCACTCAAGAAAGGTACTGGTGCAGGTGAAGCTAGAGTCAGTGTAGACAAGCCCTCCCCCCCAACCCCCCATTTGATCCACAGTCCTGAAAACCAGTAGTGATGATGGTCCAGTTTGGTTGCTTTTTTTTTCTTAGAGCATTCAGCAGGAGTACAAATGGCTTGCAGTTTAAATCTTTAAATCAGTTTACTGCTCTTGCTTGCTTTGGTTGTGGTCAGGGAGGTGGGAACTGAATTTGATGCCTCACTCAGGTGTTCACACTGGCCTACTTGAACCTCCCACGTGATGGGATTACAGCCATGGATTGTCTTGTCCTGCTTCTCTCCTTTAAAAAGTCATCTTAACTCTGTTTACATCCAAAGTAAGTAAACAAAGATTACAAAAGAAAATGGTTGGACCAGGTCCACCATAAGTATCCTTGTCTCAGAACCTCACACTAGTGTATTCTACAAAGAGAACCTGGAGATAACAGGGAGCAGAACCTCAGAATTTGTAATTTCCATGCAAGGCCAAAATAAATTTTGTAATGAGATATAGAAAACTAACTTAAGAACAGAAAACAAAGTAAGTGGCGTCTTTTCAAATGGAATGTGATCAATTTTGATGGAGGAGAGAATACGGTTTGTTCTTGTTATCATTATTGAAACAGAGTTTCACTGTGGAGCCCTGTGGATTAGAACCCTGCTCCTGCTTCAGCGTTCCAATGAAATCTTGTCAAATGTACACAAATTCACATCCTGATTATTTAGTTGATACCTCTTACATTAGTTCTTTGATGAGATACCAGTTTGGAATCAGAACCTCAGCCAACCTACAGTTTAATATCTGTTATCTACCAAGCCTCTAGTTGCAGAAAGCAGGTTTCTCTTTATGAGAACTCCCCTGATGCAGGGCACAGTGGCCCTCCTGTAATGCCAGCACCTGTGAAGCAAAGGTTAGTGGGTCAGAAGTTTAGACATCTTGAGCTATAATAGACCCTGTATCAAAAAATTAATAATAGGCTGAGCAGTGGTGGTGCACGCCTTTAATCCCAGCACTTGGGAAGCAGAGGCAGGCAGATTTCTGTAGCCGGCAGATTTCTTTGTCTCGAAAAAGAACAAACAAACAAAGAAAATTAATAATAGAAAATTTCAGGTATGTTTAATTAGATGGAACACAGGGTTCCCAAGGAAGGAGCTAGAGAAAGTACCCAAGGAGCTGAAGGGGTCTTCAACCCTATAGGTGAAAGTACAACATGAACTAACTAGTACCCCCAGAGCTCATGTCTCTAGTTGCATATATAGATCACTGGGAAGAGAGGCCCCTTGGTCATGCAAACTTTATATGCCCCAGTACAGGGGAACGCCAGGGCCAATAGCGGGGAGTGGGTAGGATGGGTAGGGGAGCAGGGTGGGGGATGGGGGAGGGTTTAGAGGATTTTGGGGAGAACATGTGAAATGTAAATGAAGAAAATATCTAATAAAAAATGAAAAAAAAAGAAAATATCTAATAAAAATTGAAAAAACAGGCATTTTAAACATAATAGAATCCTTTCATAGAAATCCCATGAACAAACTAGGTGTGATAGCTTACGTGTTTAATCCCAGCACTTGAGAGACAGATGGAGGCTGATCTTTGAGTTCAAGGACAGTCTGCTCTACAGCATGAGTTCCAGGAGAGTCAGGACTATACAGTGAAACCCTATCTCGAAAAACTAAAGTAAAATAAAGTAAAATAAAATGCCACGGGGGGAGGGGGAAGACATAGATTAGGTACATACGATATCATAACATTAAAATATTTAAGTAGCAGAAAAATATAGATCCAAAATTTATGCCTATGTTCACCTCCAGTGTGTTGCCATAAAATGCAATGTTAACAATAAACTTTGGAGATTGTTGTAAAAAAAAAAAGAAAATGGCTAAACTTGTTAAAAACAAAACAAAACAAAACAATTGTTGCACAAGCCTGACAACCTAAGTTTAATTTGTGGAAACCACATAAATATGGACAGAGAAAACTAATTACACCCTCAGAGTTGTCCTCTGACTTCTACACATATTATGGCATGTATACATGTGCACATGCACCAGTAGACACCCGTACACAGTAATTTCTTAGGTTTTTTTGAGGGGGGGGCAGGAGGGATGTTAGACAGGTTTCTTTGTATAGCCCTGGCTGTTCTGGAACTCACTTTGTAGACCAGGCTGGCCCCAAACTCAGAGGCTGGCCTGCCTTAGCCTCCACCTCCCAAATGCTGGGATTAAAGGTATAGCCCAGCTTTATTAAAAATGTAAATGTTAGCCAGGCATGGTGTTTTATGCCTCTAATCCCAGCATTTAGGAGGCAGTGGCTGGCAGATCTTTGAGTTCCAGGCCAGCCTGGTCTACAAAGTGAGTTCTAGGATAGCTGGGGCTACACAGAGAAACCCTGTCTGAAAAAGAAAAATCAATATACTTTAGGGGTTGGAGAGATGACTCAGCAATTAAGAGCACTGACTGCTCTTCCAGAGAACCAGGTTCAAATCCTGGCACCTACATGGCAGCTTATAACTGTCAATAACTCCAAGGTCTGACATGTTCACACAAGTATATGTGCAGACAAAGCACCAATGCACATAAAATTTAAAAATATCGGGCTAGAGAGATGGCTCACGCGATTAAGGGCACTGTCTGCTTTTCCAGAGGTCCTGAGTTTAATTCTGAGCAATCACATGGTAGTTTTCAATCATTGATAATGAATTCTGATGCCCTCTACTGATATGCAGCTGTATGTGCAGATAGAGCCCTCATAAATAAAATAAATTGATCTTTCAATAAATAAGTGAATTTTTTTAATGTAAATTCATGAAATAAATCATTTTCTATTTTGTTTTGCGAGGCTAGAAGATCCAGCTTAAAGAATGTGTCTGACCTGTTTGTGATGGGAGGCGCTCTTATTCTTGAGTCGGCAGCCCTCTTACACTGGCTGGAGAGGGAAGGTTACGGACCTCTTGGGATGACTGGAATATCCATGGGAGGGCATGTGAGTTTCTAAAGCTTTTATTTCATTACCATCATGGTTATAAATAGGAGTGATTTTTTTTCCAACTTTTATTAGATATTTTCTTCATTTACATTTCAAGTGTTATCCAGAAAGTTCCCTATACCCTCCCCCCTCCCGGCCCTGCTCCCCTACCCACCCGCTCCCACATCTTGGCCTTGGCGTTCCCCTGTACTGGGGCATATGATTTTAATTGTACTTGAAGCATGAATTTAATGTCGGTGAAAGTAGGAAGTAGAGACAGTTCCAATAAGGAAGTAATGTTATTTTGTGTAATTTATATAGACAGGCATTTATTGTACAACTTCAGTTATAGCTCAGATTTTGGATTTCATGTTTTATTAAAAGTTGATTACATCATCAATGAGAGGAGAGGCCCTTGGTCCTGTGAAGGTTCTATGCCCCAGTATAGGGGACTGCCAGGGCCAGGAAGCAAGATTGGGTGGGTTGGTGAACAGGGGGTGGGAGTAAGGGAAAGGGGATAACATTTGAAATGTAAATAAAGAAAACATCTAATAAAAAATTTTTTAAGTTGATTACATTTGGGCAGTGGTGCACACCTTTAATCTCAGCATTTGGGAGGCAGAGGCAGGCAGATCTTTGAATTCAAGTTCAGCCTGGTCTCCAGAGTGAGTTCCAGGAAATGGAGAAACTTTGCCTGACTTAATCCCAGCCCTTTGGAGGCAAAGGCAGGCAGATCTCTGTGAGTTCAGGCTATTGTGAACTACAGGGCAAGTTCTAGGATAGCTGGCCATACACAGAGGAACCTTCTTAGGAAAAAGGAAAAGTTGATTACAAAAATCTCACTTTTCAAAATCTTTTCAGTATATTCAAAGTATATCCTTGCTTTTGCTATTGGTTAGAAGAAAAATGAACTGGTAGATACCTTTTATCTTTTTTAGTGCATATTAAGTGTCCAACATATTTTGTGACATTTCATTATGCATAGAATGTATCTTGATAATGTGATAATGTTCACTTTATTACCTTTCTCCATCCCCAGTACCACGGATGTATGCTTTGTCTATTAGGATACATTGAACAGACTCTTTGTTTGTTTGTTTGTTTTGTTTTGTTTTGTTTTGTTTTTAAGACAGGGTTTCTCTGTGTAGCCCTGACTGTCCTGAAACTCACTCTGTAGACCAGGCTGGACTTGAACTCAGAAATCTGCCTGCCTCTGCCTCCCAAGTGCTGGGATTAAAGGCATGTGCCACCACTGCCCAGCATAGAAATTTAAAAATTAAATGTTATTAATTTGGGGGGGGGCACACATGTGGAAATCAGAGGATAACTTGTGGGAATTCTCTCCTACCATTCGAGTGCTGGGAATTGTCATCAGGCATGCTCAGGTGTCCTTACCCTGTAAACCATCTCACTACTCAAAGTGAAAATTTAAAATGCAAACTCTACTTAGAAATGAGCAGAGGGGACATATGACAGTTTCCTTAGCCACCCACTACCTCTGGCTCTTCATCTTTTCACCCCTCTTTGCTTCTTCTTCCTCTGTACAGGCTCCTGAGTGCTAAGGAGACGGTAGATGAAAACATGCCATGTAAGGCTAAGTGCTCCAAAGCTGCAGCCTCCTTCTTCTCCTCCTCTCCTCTCCTCTCCTCTCCTCTCCTCTCCTCTCCTCTCCTCTCCTCTCCTCTCCTCTCCTCTCCTCTCTCTCTCTCTCTCTCTCTCTCTCCCCCTCTCCATCTCCCTCTTCCTCTCTCTCTCTCTCTCTCTCTCTCTCTCTCTCTCTCTCTCTCTCTGAGACACGGTTGCCCTGTAGCCCTACCTATAGCGTAACTCGGTCTGTAATCAGCTGGCCTCGGGCTCAGAGATCCATGCCCCTCCAACTCCCATTGTCCAGTTGTGGGTCTCTGTTCTCAACTATTTTAAGAAACCTCCCTGATGAGAGCTAATCGAGGCACTGATCTGAATCCTAGCCTCATTTCTTTTAAGATTTTCCTCTCTGTTTTTGCTTGAATGCTCTAAGTCTCACCTTTGCTTTCTCCTATTCAAAATGCACTAGCTTGTTTCACGGGGCTCTAGCTATGTCAGGCACTAGTGTGTCTCTAGTGCATCACCTGTGTGAGAAGACAGTTTTACAGCTCGCCAATGAAGCCCGTTTTTGAGTCCCAACCTCTCCTGTAATTGTGCTTGACGTTCAGTCCATTTCCATGGTACTGTATCCTAATTGCTTGCCCCATGGTGTTCTCCATGAAGCACTTAGTGAAGTTAGTGCCTGATTGATTGTGTACCATTTCTTTGTCATTAGCATTGTGTGTGCATATGTGATTTATGGACTTAAAAATGTATGTGAAGTTTGCTATAGATGATAATTTGAGTTATAAAAACTTAAATCCAAAATGTTACTGGAAGCCAGGCATGGCAGGTACATGCTTGTAATCTCAGAACTTGAGAGACTGAGGAAGACACGGCACACACGTGGAGCAGCTGCCGCCTGTGAACACAGCAAGACACCTCAACAATTCTAAAGAAAGCCTGGATAGTTTCTTGCTTTCTAAAAGGAAAGTTATATGTTATTGAGTCTATAATTTAGAGACATGCTTTAAATGTTACAGCCCTTGTGTTCATGTCTTACCCACTTCCCACCGTACAAAAGTACTTTTCAGTATTTTGTATTTTTCACATTAAAGAACAGAACCCTGTAAACTCACAGTTTTCTAATTAACAGATGGCCTCCTTAGCAGTGTCCAACTGGCCCAAGCCCATGCCGTTGATTCCATGCCTGTCTTGGTCCACAGCATCTGGGGTCTTCACTACGGTAATTGATTGCAGTTGATACTTGATAGCATGTACTTAAATATATTAGGGGTCCCCAAAGTCACCCCTAGATTTAGTGACCTCAAGAAGGAATAATAGAACATACACAAACATACAGTCTCTCTCTCTGTGTATTTTACACACACACACACACACACACACACAGCCTAACTTTAGCAAAAGGATATGACAGAAAAATCAATAAAAGGAAAAGGCACATGAGGCAAACCTGATGCAGGCTCCAAGGGTCCTTGCTCAGCTGAATCTCATGGTTTATTCTTAATAATCCATGCAGTCAGTTGTAACAGATAATGAAGTGCTGTACTTCGCTGAGCCTGGTAGAGCTAAGAATCTGCAGCCAGTGAGTTAGATGCCCTGTCTCCAGTGTGCTACAAGTCAGAAGGAACTGCAGTGTTAAGCAGAGCTCAGGTAGTACAAACAGTATGACTGTGGTGGCCCACTCTTATCATTTAGGGAAAGTTCCATATTAGTGTGAAAGCTGCTTATTGATCAAATTCCCAGACTCCACTCAAGGATATGAATGGGCCTTCCAAAAGATGAATAGTCTCAAGCCCAATTGCACTAACTCTTTACACAGTAATTAATAATAATAATAATGATAATGATAATAAAAAAATACTGAGCAAGCTATGTCATGATTTTTTCTTACTTTATTTCAGGGTGTATTGAGTAAATCAATTAATTGGCGGGAGCTGGAAAAGCAGTATTATACACAGACAGTTTATGAAGAAGAAATTATTCATATGCTTGAATACTGTGGGGTAAGTTTTGGTTTGGATTGGATTGGTTTTTGTTTTTGTTTTTTTGAGATGTACCTGCCTCCCCCTCCCAAGTGCTGAGATTAAAGGTGTGGGCCACCATGCCAGCTGGAGTATTTTAATGTTCATGTAACATGGAAGTAAAAGTTGATTGCATATTTAGTTATATAAATAAAATGACATTTTTCTCTGTGTAGCAGCTCCCAGTGGTACTTAGTATACTGAGCTTGAACTCCAGGTGTCCTATCAGTTCATCTTGGCAGGTATTTGGCCCTATGTGCTGGGTTTTATGGTAAAAATGGTGCCTCTAACATGGTGTTAGCTGTGCTGAGGTTTGGGAGTTTGTTAAACTCATCTGATAGTAAAATTGAAATAGCTTTATTTCATTATTGGTGATATTGACTATATGTTCATAAGTCTAAGACCATGTGTTTTATATTTCTGTATTGTTTTATATTTCTGTAGTGTGTGTGTGTGTGTGTGTGTGTGTGTGTGTGTGTGGTGTATTTGTGTGTCCTTTGCCCATCTTGGATTTTTGTTTGTTTGTTTGTTTTGGTTTTTCGATACAGCGTTTCTCTGTGTAGCCCTGGCTGTCCTGGAACTCACTCTGTAGACCAGGCTGGCCTCGAACTCAGAAATCCACCTGCCTCTGCCTCCCTAGTGGTGGGATTAAAGGTGTGAGCCACCACTGCCCAGCTAGGAATAGTTTACACCTTTAATCCCAGAAATTGGGAGGAAGAGGCAGGCAGATCCCTGAGTTTGAGGCCATACCAGTCTATACAATGAATTCCAGGACAGCCAGGGCTTTATAGAGAAACACTGTCTCAAAAAACCAAAAATAATAACTTTTATTACTATGCAAATAAGTGGATTTCACTGTGATATTTTCATACATGTTATAATTCTTTGTGTTGCTATTTGCTCCCCTGCCTTGCCTATCTCTACCTCTTCCCTTTTCATGTTTCTATGTTGCTTTTGGTTTTTCTTTGTTTGTAAATGTGTATATATGCAGTATTTGTCTCCCTGAGTCTGTTTAATTCTGCATAATCATCTCTAGTTTCTTCCATTTTCCTATAAACATCATAACTATTTACAGATAGATAAAATTTAATAATATGCTATATACCACATTTTCTTTGCAGCTCATTTTTTTCTATTATACTTTAAAAAATTATTTCATTCTAGTTCTCAATAAAAATGATTTGAGCCAGGCATCGTGGTAGAGTACATCTTTAATCCCAGCACTTGGGAGGCAGAGGCAGGTAGATCTATTTGAAGCTAGCCTTCTCTATATAGTAAGCTTTAGACCAGCAAGGGTGTGTCTCCAAAATAATAAAAATTTAAAATTGATTGGCCATTTGTCTTAAGTTACAAGGCTATCTTGCAAGGATGTCATTTGGTCTTTTGATTTTTCTTTATGTATATGGTATTTTCATTTAAATTATGTTATATTTATAAGTCAATAAACCACTTTTGTAACTTTCATAGGTAATATTTTTTTTCTTTTGTATTTTTTAATTGTTAGTCTATCCCAAAGAAAGAATTTCAAGTAGTTATTTCTTGTACCTAAATATTGTAGTACAGATATGCCCATCAAATTTTTAGAAAGTCTGGAATTAAAACAGATTATAGCTATGTTTTGGAGTTTTTGTCAGTGAAACCTGATGCAGGTAACTTTACTCTGTTTGATTTTGTGTCTTTAAGATAGCATTTCTCTGAGTAGCTCTGGCTGTCCTAGAACTCTGTAGACCAGGCTGGCCTCAGACTCAGAGATCTGCCTGTCTCTGCCTCCTGAGTGCCTGGATTAAAGGTGTGCACCACCACTGCCTGGCAACTTTGACTTTATTAGGAAACATTCAACAGAAATGTCCTGTTAATCTTCATCTTCTTCAAATGTTGTCATCTGGTTTTCCTTTGGCCCTGTAAGGATGATAGTAAATATACCTACATGAAATTTACCATTTCAAAGATGCCATTTTAAGCATTTTGATGGTCCAGTTCATTGACAATGAGCACACTCACAGTTGTGAACCATCACCACCATCCATCTTCCCAAAGTAAAACTCTACCTGTTGAACAATAACTACCACTTCCACTTTCACACATCCTCTTCATCACCACCAATTTGTTTCCATCTTTAAATGTGACTGTGGGAACCCTTTTATAATAAGCAGGATACACATTTCCCCCTTTGTACACAGTTTATTCATTCATATGGCAGTGTTCATCCATGTGCCTTTAAAGGGAAGGGACTTTAGAGCTAGAAGTGGTGGCCTGTGCCTGTAATCTCAGCACCTGGGAAGCTTAAGCAGGAGGATCAAGAACGGGAGGGAGCCTATGTAGAAGGACCCTATGCCAGAACAAAGGAGAACAAAAAAGACTTCTATTACTCTGTGTGTGTGGTAGCAGGGATGGTGGTGGTAGTGGTGGTTTTCTGTGACAAGTTCTCACTACGTAGCACAGGCTAGCCTAGAACGCACCATTCTCTTGCCTCAGCCTAAGTGCTGTAATTATAGTTGTGTGTCACTGCCCTAGATCATCCTGACTTTCTGAGACGAGGCCATTTTATGTATACTGTGCCATATTTTACTTACTGATACTTTTTATTTTCTCTGTTTTTAAAATGTTTCATAACATTCTAATATATATTAAATGGCTTTTCTTATCATCTATTCAGACAGATTCTTTCAAAATGGGACACGAGTTCATGAATCACTTGCCTAGCAATGCAGACAAGCTGGCTAACCTGAATCTGGTTTCCAGAACTTTAAATTTAGATATGACAGACCAAGTTGTATCCCCAAAGGATGACGGGTGCCATAATTCTGGTAAAACATCTATCAGTGCTCCTTCAAATGGACAGCTGTTGCAAGATACAGCTAAGATGGAATGCTTGAATCAAACACTCTCGACTAACAAACGTTGGTTTGCAAGTTATAACCCTCAGTCATTTCACCTGCTCAGCAGAGAACAAAGAAGAAGCAATCTTCAAAAAGAATCTTTAATATTCATGAAAGGAGTTATGGATGAATGCACTCATGTAGCAAACTTCTCAGGTACTAATTGCCTAGGAAACTGGGAACATCTGGAGTATGTAAATATCCGTTACATACACTTCATGTGGGGATGGTGTTTTGCCTGCATACATGTCTGTACATCACAAATATTCCTGGTGCTGTGGAGGTCAGAAGAGGGTGTCAGATCTCCCTGAAACTGGAGTTACAAATGATTGCTAGCCACTCTGTGGGAGCTGGGAATTGAACACAGGTCCTCAGGAATAACAGCCAGTGCTCTCAACCATTTGAGCCCTCTCTCCACCAATCTTGTGTTTGTTTTTGTTCCTGTTTCTGTATGAATCTTTAGGATATTCACTTTGGGACTAGAGATATAGCTTGCACAGTGTCTGGGTTCAATCCCCAGCAGTACATCAACTGGGAATGGTGGTACATGCCTGTAATCTTAGCATTAGCACACAGGAGGTAGAGGCTATCTTCTTGGCTACAAAGTGAATTTAAGGCCAGTCTAGACTATATGAAAACATTTTTAAAAAATCATTTTACTAGATGAATATTGTGGTACCATTGTATATTGGTTTTTCTTTGTGTGTGTGTTGATTTGTATGTACATATACATATGGAAACCAGAAGTCAACACAAGTGTCTTCCACAGTCACTCTCCACCCTGACAGCTTAATAATTCCACTAGACTGGCTTGGCCAGTGTCTATGCTTCCTCAGAGCTAAGAATATAATGAAGTCCTATGCTCAGCTTTTTAACATGGGTTCTGGGAATCTCAGTCCATGTGTCCATGCTTGTGTTGCAAGCACTTTACTAACTAAGCCATTACCCCAGGGTCTGAGGCAGGGTCTAAGTTGTTAAGATTGGTCTTGAACTTGTAGCCTCCAAGTAGCTAGGATTACAGACTCAGGTATGGTGCATTTTCTTTGAGAATATGATTTTAGGTATTTATTCAAAAATCAAACAACTTTTTAACGTATCAAAATCCTACACTTAGTTCCAGTTGATCCAAGCCTCATTATAGTGGTACAAGCCAAAGAGGATGCCTATATTCCACGAACAGGAGTTCGAAGCTTACAAGAAATTTGGCCTGGTTGTGAAATCCGGTATCTAGAAGGGGGTCATATCAGTGCTTATCTCTTTAAACAAGGACTCTTCAGGTAAGATGAATTGTCTCTCCAGGTATTTATTTGTTGCTTGATTGGGGGATATTTATTGCCTTAAGAAATATATGGAGGTCAGCAGGAAGTAAGTGGACTGGAACATAAAACAAGAATACATACTACTTTATATGGTACACTGAGCTGTTTCTTTCTGTACTGTCTTCTTATTTTGTCCTCTAGAGAATGAAGGATGTAGGATATCAGAAGCACATTTTATCAGATAGTTTTAACCAAAGACAATTTTAGAAATATAATAGTTATCTGTCCTTCCCCATATTTGTTAATGACTAATTCTTTACATTTCATTTTAGACAAGCCATCTACGACGCCTTTGAACGTTTCCTTCATAAATATGCTAACTAATTGGATCGATGTATTGTATAACATCCTATATCCTACTAAAGTGTTCACCCAATGATGATGTGAAAAATAAGCAAACAGCACTGCATACCTGATTGCTGCCAAATTAGTCTGTGGTGCCAGTGTCACGGGTCAGTCACCAACTGTAGATACATTTCAGTAATGAAAAAACAGTACTTGAATCATACAATCCTGAAGTATTTGTAACTCTTTTAAAAATCTCATATACCTTATATAACATCTGTTGTTACTATTTATGAAAACATTTTAATTGTGAATAATTTATTGATTCAGAATAGAAACTATTGTATTTAATAGAATTGTTGAAACTAAAATTGTAACATGTACTGTATACTGTTCTATGACAGTTTTGCTATTAACTTGATTTTAAAAACTTGTGTCTATCCTTTTTGTCTGTGTAGTGGGTTTATAATTTGGTTTCCAACTTTAGGTAATGTATTGCCATAGAAATACCTAAGATACTACATCAGTGTTAGCTTTGAAAACATCCTGAGTGCTGAGCTGCACCCTCTGTGGTAATGTAGTTGTAATCCCAGCACTTGGAAAGTGAGACAGGAGGGTCAGGAGTCCAGTCATTCTGCTTTTCATTGCAAGTTTGAGGTTAGCCTGAGCTGTATGAGACCCTGTCTCAAACAACTGCCTGGCATGGTAGCTCATGCCTTTAATCTTAGCAGGTAGGAGACAGAGGCAAGCAGATCTCTTGAAGTGCCAGGGCTGGGACCATGCTTGCCCAGCCTACCTAGACTCTAAGGCCAGTCCCCAGCACTGCCAAATGAAAAGAAAAGCTGGAGGTGTTTGGGAAATGGGGGTTATCCATGTTTTCTCTACTTAAGAGAACTTTATGTTGAAAATGGAAATAATAAAAGAACATTGTACTAGATGGTGGGTTCTGTCAGACATTTCTTATACACCTGTTCTTCAGTTGCTTACAGACTGAGTTAACAACTTTGATCTTTTAATTTCAGAATTTAAAAGCTACATATTAAATTAAACCATTGTACAGAAAAACATGAGGTTTTGCACACTGCTAGCTTTTTAAATGGAAATTATATGGGTAGATATCTGGTGCTAATGTTAAACTTCTCTGAGCTAAAATGTTTAAAAGGCAATGTATTTACTTTGAAATCTGTATTGTCCTTAAATTTAAATTGGGTCTTGAAGGTCTAGTGAGGATATGTGAATTGTAACATGCCTTCTGCAGCGTTTTAAAAAGATGTTGCGGCACTCTAATGTCTTTGCCACAAAAATTTCTACCAGCTATTTAAATATCTTTACTGTGAAGTCATTGATAGCAGAGAAGTAGCTTCTTGGACATTGCTTTTTAAGTTTTATTTATTTTATGTATATGAGTACGCTGTCACTGTCATCAGACACACCAGAAGAGGGCATCAGATCCCATTACAGATGGTTGTGATCTACCATGTGGTTGCTGGGAATTAAACTCAGGACCTCTAGAAGAGCAGTTAGTGCTCTTGACCACTGAGCTATCTCTCTAGCCCCTTGGACACTACTTTCAAGTAACATTACAGTAGAGCTGTTAGAGCTACAGCAATTTTGTAGTTTCAGGCTTGACTACAAATACAAGAAAACCTGGCCATGGTGGTGTTGGTTCACGCCTTTAATCCCAGCAAAGTCAGGCACACTCTGTGTTGGAGGCCAGCCTGGTCTAGAGTGGGTTCCAGAACAGCCAGTGCTACACAGAGAAACCCTGTCTTGAAAACAAAACAAAACCACAAAACAAACAAATAAACAAAAGAACTGGGTATAGAGCTGTGAGTGGTGGTACTCCCCACCCCCTTTAGTCCTAGCACTGGGAGGCAGAGTTCAGGGCCAGCCTGGTCTTCAAAGGAGTTCCAGGACAACTAGGGCTACACTGGGTGTTACTGGAAGCACATCCTGAAATTCCTGCACGTGGGAGGCAGAGGATCAATCAACCACAAGTTTCAGGCCAGAATGGTCTACATAATATATTCAGGATCAACCAGGGCTACCTGTCACATATAAGTTTATTTTCATTTTTAAAGTAGCTGTTTCAAGACAGCATTCACAAAACTACCTAAACTTACTAATTCAGAAAAGAAAATGCCCTTAATCACATTTCTTCAAATAGTAACGTAAGTACTATAAAGTCTCAAACCCTTGGGACAAATGGCTGAAATGCTTATCTTTTTTTTTTTTTTTTTTAGATTTATTTTTATTTTATTATATGTAAGTACACTGTAGCTGTCCTCAGACACTCCAGAAGAGGGAGCCAGATCTTGTTACGGATGGTTGTGAGCCACCATGTGGTTGCTGGGATATGAACCCATCACCTTCGGAAGAGCAGTCGGGTGCTCTTACCTGCTGAGCCATCTCACCAGCCCTGAAATGCTTATCTAACATCAAATCATACCTGGCCACCAGGCTCTCCTGCCATCCCTCAGCTCCTACCTGGTTTCCACACCCCACCTCCTATATTGCACTCTCTAGCCCCCTACCCTGAACTTTGCCGCCCCCAACACACACACACACACACACACACACACGTTGTATATAGTCTTTGAGAAATTAATGTATTCTCAAAGAAGTCCTGCCTGCCATTTTCCTGCCACGTTGTGGATTAGTTCTATGAAATACTACAGTTTCATTCAGAGCAGAGTTGCAAGGAGCTAGTTTGATCCTTTTATTTGGTGTACATACGGGTGGGCATTCTTATATGTAGCTACTACTCTATATTTCCAACTCAGCCCTAAAGACCCTGGAGATGTAGTTCTGTAGTTAGACTTCATAATTTACCAATGTTGTAAGTGTATCATTTTATCAATGTATTTTTAATGTGGTGCTTTCTCTATTATAATATTAACAATATAACAATTTTTAAAATATTTGCCAAATTTTATATTTCCTAATAAAAATCTATTTTAGAAGGTATTTGCTTTGTGTTTTTTCTTTGTAAAGAGGTGTCATTCCAACTACCAGAAGCATGTTTCATTTGATTCATGTGTCCAAATTTGAGCCAATTTTGTTTGCCCTTAGATATTGTACCCATATGGTAAGGAAGGAAGGCTCTAACACAGTATCAGTATCTCTTCAGAGCCAGCTTTGCACCATGTGATCTCAGGAGAACAATCATTCTGACACATGATTCTCGGTGTTTAACTCAGATGTGATTACATTAGAGATAGTAAACATATTGCAAACAAAACCTCAAGGTGTCAGCTAACCAAGAATTCCCTTTGGCTGGGAGGAATGGTATCCTGAACAAAGGCTACCAAGGAATGGTTTAGAAGGCTGAGGTGGTTGCTCAGATCTGTAACCCCAACACTGGAGGACCTAAAGTTCACAGTCAGCTGGGCCAACTCCACATGTGTACCATTGATGTGTACATGCATCTGCATGCATGTATGTGCCTTTATCTCAGAAAGCAGAGGCAGATGGATCTCTTAGTTGTACTCTATCTAGCCTGGTGTGCAGAGTGAACACAAGAGAGTTAGTTCTACACAGAGAAACTGTCTCAAAAAAATCAATAATTCCTTTTTGAGACAAGGTTTCACTATGTAGCCGTATCTGATCTGAAACTCACTATGTAAATCAGACTGGCCCTGAACTCATAGGTCCACCTGCCTCTGCCTCTCTGCCTCTCTGCCTCTCTGCCTCTCTGCCTCTCTGCCTCTCTGCCTCTCTGCCTCTCTGACCCTGACCCTGACCCTGACCCTGCCTCTGCCTCTGCCTCTGCCTCTGCCTCTGCCAAGCATTGGAACTAAAAGGGGTTGTGCACTATGCTTAACGGAGAGTAGAATTTTTTTTCCAAAGAAGATAATTTATTTAATTGGGGTTCAAAGTTTTGTTCCCTATCATCAAAATCTTTTGCAAATATCCATGTATCAAGGCTGTTCCACCAGGATATCTTGCATAAATTTGCGGTGAGAATGTCTGCACAGATAGGTACTACCTGATAATCTGATGATAATCCATCCCTAGGTAAATGATTTCATTTTCCTATGTAGCTCTGCCTGGCCTGGAACTTGCTATATAGATAGTAATATATAGACCAGGTTGGCCTCTACTCACATAGATCTCCTGCTTCTGCTTTCCGAGTGTCTGGAACATATTGGACCCTTTGTAGTATGTTTATAAAATTCCACTTGATTGCTCTCCATACTTGTCATGATAACATAAAGCGATGACAGTACCACACACTGTTTTATTGTGACTACTGAATTAGTGCATTATTAAGCAGCCATAGGAAACAGAAGTGAGTTAACATGGCTGTGCTCCAGCAGTGTTATACTTAAGGGACTGAGAGCTGGAGAGATGTCTGAGAGGTTAAGAACACTGCTGTTCTTCCAGAGAACCCAGGTTCAATTCTCAACACCCATATGGAGTTCACAACTGTCTGTAACTAACTCCAGTTTCAGGGTATCCAGCATCCTTATACACACAAATATGCAGAGAAAACACTAGTGCACATAAAAATAAGAGTTCTTTAAAATTTTTTTAAAGGAAGAATTGATATGAACTTCATATGATTTTTCACATGCCATAAAATATCCCTCTTTTCATATTTAGGGTGCTTTTCTAGCATGTTCAAGGCCTGGGTTCAGTACCCACCAATGGAGTGAAGGTGGGGAACAAAGAAGCTAGTTTTAGTTTATGCTAAGTGTGAACAGGATTTGGCCAGGGCCATAGTATGCCAGTGCCCAAGCCAGGTAACCCTGTCAAACACCTTTACACTACTGTGTATCATCTCCTTGGGATGGAAGCAGCTATCCAGTAATACAGTTACTTCCACTCAAGGGCCATTCAATAATAAAAACAGTTGGGCGAGAAATGGAGTTCAGTGGTAGAGTGGTAACATTTGTGAGGTTCTGAGTTTGATCCCATCACTACATAATAACAATTAATTAATATAATAAAGGCAAAAATATTTACATCAGAAAAAAAGCCATAAGCCTTTCCTTTATTTTCCCATCAATGACTTTGTAGGTCCCAGGGCTATAGCAGATCTTCCTAATGTTAGCACATTTCGTTACATACCAAAAATTACATTCAAGGGCTAGAGAGATGGCTCAATGGCTTAGAATGCTTTCTGTGCAGCCACAGGGACCCAGGTTTCTATGCCAAAAACCATGTTAAAAGCTGACTGTGGCCGGGCACATACTTGTAATTCTAGCATTGGATGGGGAAGAGACAAATTATTTGGGGCTTGCTGGACACCAGCAGGTTCTTCAGTGGGAAACTCAAAGGAATAATGCAGAGTGTGATAAAGACTTGACATCCTCTTTTGGCCTGTGCATGCAAACACACACACACACACACACACACACAAATTAAATGAAAAGCCTTTCTGTTCATAAATAATGAACTTTTCTGAGAATGAAACCATAATATAGTCTACCCATATTTTCATTAAAAAAAATGAAACCTACGAAGAAACCCAATTAAGGAAATAAAAATCATCTACAAGCTACAGATACAGATTCAGTGTAATTCCTACCAAAATACCCATGATGTCTTGAGCAGAATTAGAAAAAATATCCTAAAATTCAAATGGACTCACAAAACACCCAAAGAAATTGTAGACAAAAAGAGCAATACTGTAAGACCTCATCATCTCACCCCATGTTATGCTACAGAGATAGTAACAAAAACAGCAAAATATTTCACAAAAACACATAGGCCAATAGAATAGAAGGCCCAGAATTCTGCACAGCTACAGCTACCTAATGAGTGATCAGAGTGTCACAAACAAGCATGGAAGGGCCACCAGTATGCTCAGCAGGTAACCATGCTTGTCATGCAAGCCTGAATACCTGACTTTAATCTCTGGTGTTCATATAAAGGTAGACGAAGAGGGCTGACCCCTCAAGTTGTCCATGGATCTACACATGTGCTATGGCACATGCTTACCCATAAACACATTTCTTGCACACACCCACAATGATAAATAAAATGTATTAATTTAAATGTAAAAATGGATTAAACTCTAGATTTCACTCATGCATAATTCTTCTCTATAGGGAAATTAATAGTAAGCTAGATTAGGCCATCAGAGAGTCTGAAATGGTAGGTGAGTGTAGTAGCACCTGCACTTAATGTCAATACTAATAGATGAGACAGGAGGTTCACCAATTGGAGGCCAGCCTGGGATATACATGAAGAACCCGTATCAAAACAATAATACTTGTCCCTTTAGGCTGGAGAGATGATTCAGGTGGTAAGAGTACTTGCTCTTATAGAGGACCCAGGTTCAATTCCCAGAAGCTACATAGTGGCTCGCAACCATTCATAATTCCTGTTCCAGGGAATCTGATACCCTCTGTGGGAACATAATGCACATAGATACATGTACATATATGTACATGGAGGTAAAATACCCATATACATAAACTTAAAAAATAAAATTTGTTTCTTCAGACCGGGAAAAGAGAAAAGGGCATACTTTTCTCTTTTTGATATTATTTTACTTCTTTTATTAGAATATTATTAAAAGATTAAATATTACCATTGTGCTATTGAAAGTTTCTTTAATTTAGATATTTTTTTCATGTGCATAGGTATTTTGCCCGTATGTATATATGTGCACATTTGTGCCTGGTGCCCAAAGAGGTCAGAAGAAAGAATTACATAGATCCCTTGGAACTGGTGTTACAGATAGGTGTAAACCACTGTGTGTGTGTGCTGGAAAATAAACCCAGGTCCTCTGCAAGAGCAAAAAATGTTCTTAAGTGCTGAACTTTCTCTCCAGCCTTATAAGTTATTATTTTTAAAGATTTATTTTAGGTGCGTCTGTCTGTATGTGTGTATGTGCATCTAAGTGAAGATGCTAGTGGAGGTCACAACATAGTGTCCAGGTAGTTGGGAGCAATCTGCTATAGATGTGGGGAACCAATTTCTGATCCTCTGCAAAAGCAGTGAGCACCATGACCAAGGCAACTCTTAGAAGGACAACATTTAATTGGAACTGGCTTACAGGTTCAGAATTTCTGACCATTATCATCAAGAGGGGAGCATGGCAGCATCCAGGCAAGCATAGTGCAAAAGGAGCTGAAGGTTCTACATCTTCATCTGAAGGCTGGCTTCCAGGTAGCTAGGTTGAGGGTCTTAAAAACCACACCTACAGCCGGGCGTGGTGGTGCATGCTTTTAATCCCAGCACTTGGGAGACAGAGGCAGGCAGATTTCTGAGTTCGAGGCCAGCCTGGTCTACAGAGTGAGTTCCAGGACAGCCAGGACTACACAGAGAACCCTGTCTCGAAAAAACCAAACCAAAAAAACAAAAACAAAAAAAAACAAAAAACAAAACAAAACAAAAAAAACAAAACGAAAAGAAAAGAAAAGAAAGAAAAAGAAAACACAATGAAACAAGTAATGGAACTGAACTCTGTAGACCAGGCTGGCCTCGAACTCAGAAATCCACCTGCCTCTGCCTCCCAAGTGCTGGGATTAAAGGCGTACGCCACCACACCCGGCTTTAAGAATAATTTTTAATAGCTGTTGAGCCAGGCGTGGTGGCGCACGCCTTTAATCCCAGCACTTGGGAGGCAGAGGCAGGTGGATTTCTGAGTTCGAGGCCAGCCTGGTCTACAAAGTAAGTTCCAGGACAGCCAGGGCTATACAGAGAAACCGTGTCTCGAAACACTCCCCCCCCCCAAAAAAAAAAAACCACACCTACAGTGACACATCTACTCCAAAAAGGCCACACCTCCTAACAGTGCCACTCCCTGGGCCAAGCATATATAAACCATCACAGATGTGGAGGTGGGAGGACCAGTAGTTCAAAGACATCTAGGGTTACATGAAACCCTATCTCAAAAACTTGACAGAGGGATAGAAAGACACCAAATAGTATAGGAAGGTAGAGAGACAGCAATCAATTCTAGCTCTGCTGTTACAGTCTGGAAGTTCTTAGCCCAGACATACAAGCTTTTTGGATACTTAATTCCCATTTCAATAAGACTGCTCTACTGAAAGCTACCTAAGCTTGAAGAGTTGTTTTGTGCCTTATATTCTCAAGTAGAAATGAAAATTAAAAAAAAAAAAAGAAAATTTCAAGTTTAAGATCAGCTTTAGCTAAACAGTAACACTATCTTTGTTGTTTTGAAACGGTTTCTCTGTGTAGTCCTGGCTGTTCTGGAACTCACTCTGTAGACCAGAATGACCTCCAACACAGAGATCTGCCTGCCTCTGCCTCCCCAGTGCTGGAATTAAAGGCATGCACCATTACCACCCTGGCCAGGTTTTACAAGAACATTTTCTCGCCAGGCGTGGTGGCACATGCCTTTCAGGAGGCAGAGGCAGGCAGATTTCTGAGTTCGAGGTCATCCCGGTCTACAAAGTGAGTTCCAGGACAGCCAGGGCTATACAGAGAAACCCTGTCTCAAAAAAACAAAAAAAAGAAAGAAAAAAGAAAAAAACCAAAAAACCAAACCAAACAAACCAAAAAAACCAAAACAAAAAGAACATTTTCTCAAGAGACAACCTTACGTCCTCTAGATTTTAATTCCCATTACATTAAGGGGGTAATCTCCAGTAATTTAATATGCCTGGTACGTGTTATATTTATCTCAAGTAATCCTCACAGTATGACATGGGCCTTAGCAGAGGCAGAGAAGCCAGTTGACTGGCAGTGGCAGAATGATGGAAGGGTGATGGCAGTATTCAGGTAGCAGTAAAAAGATCCCATAATTGGTAGGATTGGTGAGAGCCTAGAATGCTGCTGGCTGGCAGCTTCTTGTCGATGAAGGAACTGTTAATTCCACCAAGTGAGAATAAAACCACTACACATTTTTAAGCCAAATATGAAGCAAGCTTTAATTAAATACTAGCCATGAGGATGGACTTTGATCAAGTTTATTCCTGGGTGCCCTGAAAATGACAAGTCACATTTTGCAGAGACTTTAAAAGGCAGCCCATTGAGCCGGGCGTGGTGGCGCACGCCTTTAATCCCAGCACTCGGGAGGCAGAGGCAGGCGGATTTCTGAGTTCGAGGCCAGCCTGGTCTACAGAGTGAGTTCCAGGACAGCCAGGACTACACAGAGAAACCCTGTCTCAAAAAACAAAAACAAAAAACAAAAACAAAAAAAAACAAAATAAAAGGCAGCCCATAAGGCCACCACATTTCCCATCCAGTCAATAGGGAGGCAGGCATACATCCTGATGTATTTTCTACCTTCATACCTCCTGTCTAAATTTGATCAAGCATATCTGGTACAGCTGGGTCAAACAGACTTGTTTAGGGGTGTTAAAACATATGGGTTGTTATCTCCCATAAACAATAGCCTCCAGTATTTTAGGAATTATCTGTCCTTGGGCAAAGGATTTGCAGGATATGAGGTATTTTATTTCATGACTCTTGTGATGGTTTATATATGCTTGGCCCAGGGAGTGGCACTATTAGAAGGCATGGCCCTGTTGGAGTAGGTGTGTCACTGTGGGTGTGAGAAATAAGACCCTCTCCCTAACTGCCTGGAAGCCTTCAGATGAAGATGTAGCACTCTCAGCTCCGACTGTACCATGCCTGCCTGGATGCTGCCACGCTCAGGCCTTGATGATAATGGACTGAACCTCTGAACCTGTAAGCCAGCCCCAATTAAATATTGTCCTTTTAAGATTTACATTGGTCATACATAGTGTCTGTTCACAGCAGTAAAACCCTAACTAAGACAGATCTCTTAGGCATAGTAATTAAAACTTACAACATAACTTTGGCTCTCACAGAACTAGTATGGAAGGGAATGGCAATCATGTCTCTTAACTTGTAAGGACTAGAAAGGTGTTACCATTCACCAAGGATTTTAACTGACTGTGATGACATGGGCCTGTAATTCCAGCACTTGGCAACTACAGGTGAGATGATTAGAAGTTCATAGTTGGGGCTGGTGAGATGGCTCAGCGGGTTAGAGCACCCAACTGCTCTTCCGAAGGTGATGAGTTCAAATCCCAGCAACCACATGGTGGCTTACAACCACCCATAACAAGATCTGACGCCCTCCTCTGGTGCGTCTGAAGTCAGCTACAGCGTACTTATGAAGAATAATAAGAAATGAATCCTTGGACCGGAGAGACCAACTGGAGCAAGCCAGGCTGTCCGGAGCGAGCGGAGCCGAACGGGGACGGCAGGAGCAAGCGGGGACGCCGGGAGCTAGCAGGGCCAGAGCGAGTGGGGCCGAACGGGGACGGCTGGAACGAGTGGGGCCAAACCGGAGCAAGCGGAGCCGATCGGAGCGAGCGGGGCTGGCTGGAACAAGCGGGGGCCGTACAGGGGTGGCCGGGAGCAAGTGGGGCTGGCCGGAGCGAGCAGGGTTGAGCAGAGCGAGCGAGGTTGACCGGAACAAGGAAAAAAAAAAAAGAAGTTCATAGTTTTCCCGGGTAATTTAAAGTATTCAATGCTAGTCTGGGTCACATGAGACTGTCTCCGCAGAAGGGGAGCTGTTGGCTAGAGAATGCTTCCTCTCACACTCATATAGGAGAGCTCATTTCTTCATCCTCTACACATTTGCCTTCATAGTAGAGTTTTGAACCAAATAACTTGTTTCTCTATTCAAGGACAAATAATTCACAGATTAGCTAGTGATCCATTTATTTTTACTAGAAAAATGGGCACAAATGGCCAAGTGCTTTCTTGGCACACCTGACATTTCACTTCCAGCACTGTTTTAGGCATAGAGATCTATCTCCACATTTGTCCATGCTGGCTACATAATCCTGAGTTTACGTGATCCTCCCACATCTCTGAGTAGCTGAGATTACAAGTGCCTGACACCTTGTCTGTATCCTCCATGGTTTTGAACTAGGAAATGGAGGGAGAATCTGATATAAGCTATATTCTAGCTACAAAGGAAAAGTTAAGGAACAAGATGGCGGTTAGCAATGGCAAACTGGCTCAGCGAGGGTGCCAGTAACAGATGCAACATTCAGAATTCATAATTTGAAGTTGTTAAAAGGACCATTTACAGAGGTATAAACGATCTTCAGAGAATCTGGGGCCAGCTAGTACACCCTGAGGGCTGGTGCATATTATCTCTATGGCTAAAAGGGCAAAGATTACAAATACAGAACAGGTAGAAAGAAAACTGCTGATAAGCTTTGGTGATTTCACTTAGGGAAAGAGGACTGTGAACTTCCATATCTTCAGACCTTTCTAATATTCAGATGCTAGAGGGCAAGTCTGCACACTGCTACTATCTAGGGAGGTTAGACTTCTCTAGTACAAGGTCAGGAGGAGGATTGCCAAGTAGGGTAGCCCATGACTACAGCTCGAGGAAGAACTTGGGAGGCTAAGTTTGGTAGATTTTTAAATTTGAAGTCAGTCTAGGCTACATAGCAAATTCCAGGGCAGGCTGGGCTACTTAATGCAACTCTGTCACAGTAAACAAACCAAAATAAAACAAAATAAAAAATACAAAGCAACCAAATAAAACACAGGACAACCCATTTTCCAGACCCTTCTTAGGGAGATATTACTCTACCTCTTTAAAAAAAAAAAATTTTATTTCTCTATATGAGTACACTGTAGCTGTCTTCAGACACAGCAGAAGAGGGCCATGTGGTTGCTAGGAATTGAACTCAGGACCACTGGAAGAGGAGTCAATGCTCTTAACTGCTGAGCCATCTCTCCAGGCCTGGTTCTACCTCTAAATAAAAGTTTTCTTGCTTGCTCTTCAGAAACATAACATGAAACAAATAAAAAGAGCAGAAAAAGGCTAGAGTGAACAACAACAAAATCATCGAAGCTCTTTACAAGAAACAGGTATGGCCTGGCAGCGGTGGCACAAGTTGCCTAGCAAAAGGCAGAGGGAGCTTTGAGTGTGAGGCTAGCCTGGTCTACAGAGTGAGTTCCAGAACAGCTTCACAGAGAAACCCTGTCCTGAGAAAAAAAGAAGAGGAGAAGGAGGAAGAAGAAGAGGAGGAGAAGGAGGAGGAGGAGGAGGAGGAGGAGGAGGAAGCAGGAGTTCTAAGTAGTTGAAAGATAGATAATAGACAGCTAGCTCCTGTCCAAGTAGTAACAATGCACTACAATCAAGGCTTTAACCCCTGCCACTGTTTTCTGGAATCCGGAGACTACAACTGCTCTCAATTTTCTACTGGCAAAGCAAATACTGTTCTAGAAACACCGTTTCTTCCTCATCCTACACCTTGGCTTAAGAAGTCTGTCTGACAAAAGATACTGTCAACAGGACAAAAGGGCCACCAACAGATTGGGAAAGGATCTTTACCAATCCTAAATCAGATAGGGGACTGATATCCAATATATATAAAGAACTCAAGAAGGTGGACACCAGAAAATCGAATATCCCCATTAAAAAGTGGGGCACAGAGTTAAACAAAGAATTCACAACTGAGGAATACCGAATGNTAACCCTATAGGTGGAAGAATAACCATGAACTAACTAGTACCCCCTGAGCTCATGTCTCTAGCTGCATATATAGAAGAGGATGGCCTGGCTGGCCATCATTGGGAGGAGAGGCCCCTTGGTCATGCAGACTTTATATGCCCCAGTACAGGGGAACGCCAGGGCCAAGAAGTGGGAGCGGGTGGGTAGGGGAGCAGGGCCGGCAGGGGGGAGGGTATAGGGAACTTTCTGGATAACACTTGAAATGTAAATGAAGAAAATATCTAATAAAAGTTGGAAAAAAAAAAAGAAGTCTGTCTGAGCCGGGCATGGTAGCACACGCCTTTAATCCCAGCACTCGGGAGGCAGAGGCAGGCAGATTTCTGAGTTTGAGGCCAGCCTGGTCTGCAAAGTGAGTTCCAGGACAGCCAGGGCTATACAGAGAAACCCTGTCTCGAAAAACCAAAAACCAAAACCAACCAAACAAACAAAGAAGTCTGTCTGTCTGTTTGTCTCTTTTTTTTGGGGGTTGGAGTTGTTCCAGACAGGGTTTCTCTGTATAGTCATGGTTGCCCTGGAACTCACTTTGTAGACAAGACTGGCCTCAGACACAGAAATCTGCCTGCCTCTGCCTCCCAAGTTCCGGGATCAAAGGTGTGTGTGCCATGCCCAGCTGAAACTTTTTTTTTTTTCCTTTTGAAACGTCTGTGACCTTTAAATACAACCCAGAACTAGGGTGAGAACTCAGGAAAGTACTTGTGAGGACTTGAGTTTGATGTCCCAAAAAAAAAAAAGACCAAACATGGTGGCCCAGGGAGATTCAGACTCGCCGGCCAGCTGGCCTAGCCTGGTTGGGGAGTTCCAGCTAGTGAGAGAACTTACATCAAAATAATAAATTAATACATAAATAGAAATGGGTGGATGCTGCCTGAAGTCTACCTCTGACCTTCATAAATGTACCTGTGTGTGCACACACACGCACACACATACATATGCACACACCAAATACCCACAGCAGCACAAGTAAGTGGAGTTTTAGAGAGACACTATCCTAGTTCCTTTTCCTCCCCTGACTCAGTCTTGTGTTTCAATAAACTGATGGTAAAAAAATAAATACAATGTGTTCAGAATCCCATTGACTAGTGCTTGTTGGTACAATTCTATACAAGAATTAATATTTCCCAAAGGTCTTGAAGAAAACAAAACAAAACAAAATAAACTCTGATTACAAGAGCAGCTAGCAGCCAGGCAGTGGTGGTGCACACCTTTAATCCCAGCATTTCAGGTGGCAGAGGCAGGGAGATCTCTGTCAGTCAGAGGGCAGCTTGATCTACAGAGATAGTTACAGAACAGCCAGGGCTACACAGAGAAACTCTGTCTCAAACAAAACAAAACAAAACAACAAGTTGGCATGGACAGTACAGAGGGATTTTAGTCCTCACTGACTAGCAACCAGCTTCAGGAGGTTGCTTAGGGTCAGGTAACCTGGAGCTTTCTGTGTAGAAACCCAGCAAAGCCTCACTTTATAGCTGACATAATGTGTGAGGTGATGAGTACACTATTCAACAGGGTTGGAGGTGGCGTGAAGTGGAGAAAACCTTTTCACCAGGAGGAATAGCTCTCAATGATGACCTTGTAGAATAGAACTTCATTAAGCCAGAAGCATGTGCGGCCAATATCACCTCAGATCAAATTTCAATGCTAAAAAGAAAGAACTTGCTAGGCTTCCCAAAATGTATCTATCTGTACTATGTCACTACCCATCACTGGAGAGAAATATTAGGAACATAGTTAAACTGTGATCGAGTGCCATTCCTACAGATTAAGGCCTGGGGAAAACTGGGAGTGGTGGCTCACCTCCTCTCAAATCCCTGGGGCAAAAGGTTGAGGTGCCTATTTAACAAAGGGGACCTGGAAGCTAGGTTCTCCTGGCATCCCTCAGCCCCAAACAGTTAAGGGCCCTCCTGGCTGCCATACCCCCAGGCCCTACACTGGACTCCCCAGCCCAGGCAATTGGGCTGCTCTTCCCTATATAATGCAGCCATTCTGGTTGCATGTCCTTTTTTAACCTTTGGCCTCCTGGCTGCTAACATTGTCCCTTTCTCTCCCCTCTTCCACCCCCCCCCCCTTCTCTCCACATGCCTCCAGTCTCAGTCTGGTCATGTCCACTCTAGACTCCTCCACTATGCCTAGGAGTAGTCATGTCCTCTCCTCTGTATCTCTTTTTTCACTCAGTCAATTGTTCAAAGCAAAGGAGCTGGAGAGATGGCTTGAAGATTAAGAGCGCTTGCACTCTGGCTTCCCAGCACAACACCACAAGGAGGATCCAATACCTCTGGTAATCCAGGGCACTTGCACACTTGTGTATACAAACACTCACACACACACACACACACACACACACACACACACACACACACACACGTACTCGCATCCTTGTGATTAAAAATAGAATAACTCATGCTGGGCAGTGCGCTTCTTTAATCACAGCATTTGGGAGGCAGAGGCAGGCGGATCTAAAAAAAGAATCTAGACGGAGTGAATGTACAAAGCCAACTGGGTGTGGTCCTTATGCTTTAATACCAGCCTTAGGGACTCTAAAAGAATCTTAAAAAAAAAAAAAAAAGTTCAAGACTAGCTGGTGCATAGCACTCATGCCTGTAGTCATCCCAAAAGGCCAAGGCAGGTGCATTCCTTTCAGTTCAGAACCAGATGGGTCTAAATCAATGGCTTCCAGGGCAGCCTGGACTAGAGTTGTAAGCTCTCAGCCAGCCTCGAGATCGAGGTCAACTTGTGCTACTGGAGACCTAGTTTGAAAACATCAAAATCCACTGAAAAAGTGAAAAACGAGAAGGTGGCAAAATGTCTAGTGTTTGTTTTTCTCAAGAACACTCAAGAAGCATTTCGTTGTCTGTTGGTTAAAATCAGGACGGACAAGTGCACTTCTTGTAATGTCGAGGCTGGGTCTTCGCTTGAACTTGGCTCGGATCAGGAGTGCCTACCGGAGCCCACATCGTTACTGGGAAACTTTTCCTGGGTCCTGAGGATCCGCCCTCGTGAAAAACCTGAAGCGCTTCACCTTAGCGCAAATGGACTTTCTGGTCCTCCTAGTCCCTAAGCGCTTCACCTTAGCGCAAATGGACTTTCTGGTCCTCCTAGTCCCTGGGTCACAGACGTCGGATGCTCCCCAAGCGTAGCAGGTTCATCCTCGTGGTCCGCTAGGGCGGGGCCCTCATCAAACCACGCCCGCTGCACTCGGGAAGACTCCACAGGCCGCGGTCGCCCGCAGTGTTTAGGGAATGCCCGCAAGTGGCCACGTCACTCTCCAGGGTGCCCGCCCCCTAACCTGCCTCGCCCTCTACCCGCCCCGCCCCTCACCCTGACTGGCCTTCGCCCTGGTCCTTGGGCACCTGGCCTACTGAACGCTGATTCTCTTGGCTGTTTGCCTTTATCACGCCCCGCCCACTGGTCCGCCTTTCCCCTTGCGCGCCCCGCCTCCTGGACGCCCCCGCCTCGGCACGCCCAGCCCATCGGCCCGCCTCAGCCTATAAACAGCCCCGCCTATCTGGCCACCCCGCCCATTGGCCCTCCTCGCCCTCTGTACGCCCCGCCCAGTAGCCTTCCTCGCCCTCTGCACGCCCCGCCCCCGGCTGCCTCGCCCTCTGCATGCCCCGCCCTCAGGGACAGTTACCGGCTCAGGCCGCGCGCGCCTCCGCAGCTCGCCAGAGATCCCTCAGACTGGCTGGAGCGCCGCGTAGTCGCCCGCGCCCGCTGAGGGCTCGCGGCTCGGGCGCGCCCGGCGCGAGTGGCGAGGTCCGGCCGTGCGCTGCGACGAGGCCGGGCGGCGGGCGGTTAGCGCTCCGCTCGGCGGGCGGGGAGGACGGGCACGCCGGGCGCTGCACGCCTCGGCGGGCGGGTTCCGCGTCCCAGGACCGAAGCGGGTCGGTGCCCCCGTGTGGAGAGAGGGGCGGCCGGGCTCCCTGGACCCGGACGGCCCCCGGCTGGGCAGGAGGCTGGGGCCAGGGGCCGGCCATGTCCGCTCGCGCCCCGGTGCCCGCCGCTGCCACCCGGGAGGACCCGCCCGCCGTGGCCGGAGACCGGGACGCGCTGTTGGCAGCGGCGAGCCGGCGGGCGGAGCAGCCGGCGCCCGGCGAACGGGAGGGCAAGGAGGCGAGGGAGGAGCGGGCCGCGGCCGCCACCAGCGCGGGTGCGCGGGGAGAGCCGTCGCCGGCGCTCGTGCTGGGACACAGCGTGCCGCAAGCGGCCGTGCCCGTGAGGCCGCTGGCGCTGCACCTGGCGCACAAGGCGCGTGCGCCCGGGGGTCCCTTCGGCGGGGAGGCTCCGCCGCTGCCTCCGCCGCCGCCACCACCACCACCGCCGCTGCCGCCGCCAGCACCGCGGGACCCACCGGAGGATGCCCGCGAGGACCCAGCGGCAGCCGGCCCCGAGGACAAGCCGCCGCCGCCGCCGCCGCCAAAGGGGAACCCGTGGACCAAGAAGCTGCCGCAGCACCTGGTGCCGCCGCCCGCTCAGGACTCCCAGGAGGCCGGTGAGCGCGGTCCGCGGGAGGTGTTTGGTTTCTAGGTGTCATTCACCGTGCCGCTTTACATAAATGGACATCTAGGAGAGGGGAGCGACAGGAAGAGGTGGGACCTCAGGTTCTCCTTGACGGGTAGGGGCACGACGTGGGTGACTGAGCAGCAGGGCTGTGCTGGGCTCGTGCCTTCACGTGTCGGCGTCCTAGACGCGGTGAATGCTGTGGAAAAGTTTCCGGGAACTTGACACAGAGTGGAGGCGAGTCGGGACGAGCGGATTTGTGAGTGAGTGCAAGCGGGATTGGGCTGGTTCCTGAAGTGAAGTGGTGAAACGAAAGTCTGGAAAAGGTAGATGTGGCTGTGAAGGCAGCTGCTATTCGGTGTTTTTGCGGTTGTGTGGTTGTGTTTCTGAATGCCTGACATAGGACAGTTGATTCAGAGTCCGGATGGCACAGCTGGTCCCACAGTAGCCTGCGCGTTAGCAACTGGGTTGTGCCTTTGCGTTCGAATGCTGACCCATGCAATATGGCCCTTGGGGCTTTATTTGGGTTGCAGCAACTGCAGTTTAGAAAATAAAATGAAGACTGGCTTGTATTTGGTGGCGCATGCCCATTGATGTAGAGGATTAGGCGTTCGAAGCCAGAGTGAGCGATTTATTTAGTAAAGTCTTTCAAAAAGAAAAAAAAAGTTAGAATGTAAATGCTGAGTAAAACTCTCCATTTGTTTTTTAAAATTAAATTGCACTAAAATAGCTGGGCTTTTTCTGTGGGAATTGCGGCTGTTTTGTTGGCAAGTTTTCGCTGGTCTGGGGAGAGTCGGTGGAACAGCCGAAGTTTGAGCGTGTTTATGGGGTCGTGAGGGTCAAATGCGGTGAAGGGATCATGTACAATTGTGATTGTTGTATCTCTCCTGTAGGGGGAGATAAATGTTGAACCAATTTAGTTTCTTAGGTTTTGCACGGAGAAATGCTCACTAACTTATTTGTTTTTGTTATTTTGTTTGCTTTTTGAAACACTACTTTTGTAGCCCAGGAGGGTTTGGAATTCTTGATCCTCCTGTCACTGCCTTCTTCAAGTTACTGGGATTATAGGCATCTGCTCTCCTTATTAATTCTTACTAAAATTTTGACACTTTAAGGAAAAACAAAACAAAAGCACTGAATTTTGCTCTCCGTCTTGTATTAGCATAATTCTGGTCTGCTGAAAAGAGCTGTTTACTACCATTGCTAAATAAGTGAAGAGAACATGGTATACCAAGTCTTCTTTAATTTAGTAGAAAAACCTGTTGATCACTCTATTAACTGTTACCCCTCCATATCTAGATTTACACATAGTGTTAGGCATTATAATATTTATTGAACTATGAAATATTAACCCAGTTTTTATAAACCCAGTTTTAATAAACCCAGTTTTCTAGACTTTAAAACTTTTCAAAGTGAATTTGAGATTCTTTCCCCCCCTTAATGGTGATGAGCCTAGGGCTTTGTGCTTGCTGGGCAAGTGCTTTATCATCAAGCTGTATGTGCAGATTTTCTAGCTCCTCCCCCCAAGAATTTTATTGCAGATTACTTGGAAAAATATTTGACAGTTTAACCTACTTGTGCCTTGGATCTCCAGTCCTTCTTAGATTAAGGGTACAGTGACTTACTGGGAGTGTGGCCCATACCTATAATTCCAACAGGGGGATTATGAGCTTGAGGCCAGCCCGGATTACACTCAAAACCAAGGTCTCAGAACATCAGAAGCCAGGCCTTTAATTCCAGTACTTTTGAGGGAGTGGCAGTGGATCTCTGGATTCAAGGTCAGCCTGATCTACTTAGTTTCAGGACAGCCAGGGCTATGTAGACAGACCTTTCTCAAAATCAAAAAAAGCTCCCGTTGCACCAGTGTTTCTGTATTAAAAACTCTTACATCCTGGCGTCACTGCAGTATTAGGAGTGCTTTTCTTCAGATCTGTGGCAGGGTGGCAGTGCTTACTCTTAAGCTGTGTGATAGTGTAGTTATTACTAACTAGCTAGTTGACTTTTGGCATTATTGGTCTTGTAAATTAATGACATGGATAGGGTCATGTCTTCTATTTGTTATTTGCTTTGATAAACATTTTTCTGAATTATAGAGGCTAGCAACAAACCCAGACCTCCATCTAGGCTGAGGTAATGGTCATGAAGGAGCCTCTGTTCCCAAATCTTACAGTACTTAAAACAAGAGTGCTTTCTGCATGCAAGCCAGATGCCTTGTTTTCCTTCTTGTTTTCCTAAGAAAACTGAATAGGGTTAGCTAGAGCTTGGACAGATAGTTCAGTAGTTAAAAGTGCTTATTGCTTTTGACAGAGCACCTATATCTGGTCCACCCAGTTCTAGAGGATCTATTGCCCTTTCGCCCCTGAGGGTGTCCTCACATGGGTGGTGCACATACACAAAAATAAAAATAAGGAATCTTCTAAAAGATGAAATTTTTAAAGAGGGGGGTGATAATAAGCTGTGCGGTGGCACATGCCTATAGTCCAAGCTCCTCAGAAGTTGAGACTGGAGGGTCAACTACACCTCGTAGTTTGAGACCAGCCAAAGCACAATAGAGTGAAGTGGTAGGGCTGCTGAGGTGGCTCAGAGCTTAAGAGTGCATAGTGCTTTTTTAGAGGATATGTGTAATTGCAGCTCCAAAGAAACTCAACACTCTCTTCTTACCTCCTTGGGCACCTGCACTTACATGCACATACACAGAGATAAACACATAATTAAGGTGAAATAAATATTAGAAAAATATGAGTCCCTGTATCAAAAAAAGAATAATAGTAATGAAAAGCAATCAGATATGTCCAGAGATCATTTGGGATTCAAAGAATACAGATTGAGCAATATTAAATTATTATTCAATTGATAGAATGATTCTAGAATTCATTCTACAAAATAGGAAATCTTGAGAGAAAGAGGATTTTTGTTTGTTTGTTTGTTTGTTTGTTTGTTTTTCAAGACAGGGTTTCTCTGTGTAGCCCTGGCTGTCCTGGAACTCACTCTGTAGACCAGACTAGTCTCAAACTCAGAAATCTGCCTGTCTCAGAAATCCTTCCAAGTGCTAGGATTAAAGGCATGCTCCACCACTGCCTGGTGAGAAAAGAGGCTTTTAATTCCAAACTATTACTCTTATTAATGAAGTGAAGGAATTACAGCCACAACTTTTTGCCATAAACATTGTTAAAGGTAGATGCATAGATGCATTATAAGAAGCATGGGGAGTCTTTTTTTAGGATACGATCATGGGCTTTATTCATTACATTTATTTGTTTAGTGTCTGCACATGCATCATTGTGGTTTATGTGAAGATCAGAGAACAGCTTCTGGGGAGTTGTTCCTTAAATCGTGTGTTCTGGGGATCAAACTCAGGTCAGACTTGTTAGTAAGCTCCTTTACCTTCTTAGCCATTTCAGCAGCCTAGCTTTCTCCAGACAAAAAAGTGAGACACTGTTTGTTTGTTTGGTTGGTTGGTTGGTTTTTCGAGACTGGGTTTCTCTGTGTAGCCCTGGCTGTCCTGGAACTCACTTTGTAGACCAGGCTAGCCTCGAACTCAGAAATCTGCCTGCCTCTGCCTCCCAAGTGCTGGGATTAAAGGCGTGAGCCACCACGCCCAGCTGAGACAGATTTTTTTTATGGCTCCTATGTTTTCAGACACTCTCCTCCACTTTTAGGATGACTCTGGTATATTGCTGTTTTGGGGAAACCAGATAAAACAACACTTCAAAGTCAGGCCTACCTAGGAATATCTTGATCAGTATTAAGACTTCTGACCTAGCTTGTCAGTGGTGGAGCATGCCTTTAATTTTCCAGCACTTGGGAGGCAGAGGCAGGCAGATTTCTGAGGTCAGCCTGGTTTACAGAGTGAGTTCCAGGACATCCAGGGCTACACGGAGAAACCCTGTCTCAAGAAACCAAAAAAAAAAAAAAAAAAAGACTGCTAACTTGAGACCTTCCCAAACCATGTTAAGCTTATGTTAAGTAGTTGTAATTATTTAATAAGCCCTTCATTAAATAACAGTCTAAGACTTGTTAATTAGTTGTTTATAGCTGTCTTTGTACAGTAAAAATCAGTCTTGTAGAATAATTTTTTCAGAAACAGAGTATGAAAATATTTTGTCCATTTTTAAATTCTTATTCTTTGAACCCTATACTGTTTGGTTTTTTCAAGACAGGGTTTCTCTGTATAGCCCTGGCTGTCCTGGAACTCACTCTGTAGACCAGGCTGGCCTTGAACTCAGAAATCTGCCTGCCTCTGCCTCCCGAGTGCTGGGATTAAAGGCGTGCGCCACCACGCTCAGCACCCTGTACTGTTTTGAGAAAGGATCTCACTATATTATATAGCCTTGGCTGGCCCGGAAGTCACTATGTAGACTAGACTGGCCTCACAAACCTTCCTGGTGTGCTAGGATTAAAGGTGAGTGCTACCATGCCTGGCTATGTTGCTTTTTGTCAACTTCCTCTCATTTTTTTTCTTTCGGGAACCATAAGTTTGCTGTTAGTGCCCTCATGAAATACATCTTAAGCAAATTCTATTTTATTATAAAATATATAAGTATAGAATATAAAGATGTAAAATAGTACATATTATATCCTTATAACTTGTAAAAATAAACTCTTGGGGCTTGTGCACACACACCACACACATAAACTTTTTGATCTTGTGATATTCCCTTCAAAAAGAGTCATGTTACTGACTAATCTGTTTACTAATCTTTTAAATACCTTTTAAACAATTACTTTCCAACAAGTGAATTCTATAGAACATATGAAACAGTTTCATTCACAGTACTGGATGATTTCTGGGTGGTGGTACTTGCCTTTAATCCTAGTACTCAGGAGGCAGAAGCAGGCTGTTCTTTCTTTGAGTTTGAGGCCAGCCTGGTCTACAGAGTGAGTTCAGGACAGCTAGAGCCACACAGAGAAACAGAAAACAAAGCAAAAAACAAAAAGATACTGGGTGATTTTTAAATTTAATTTAATTTTTTGAGAAAGGGCTTTGTGTACCTTAGGCTGGCCTGAAACTAAGTAGCTGAGGTAGACCTTGAATTTCTGATCCCCCTGCCTCTTCTTCCTAAGTACCGTGACTACCTGTCTGGCTAATCCTTTATAATCTAGACTCACTTTTAAAATTGTATAGTAATCCATAAATATAGCTTACATAGCTAATTTAGCATCGACCTATTGAGTCTTGATTGGTCCCTTCCCTTATCTTGACCAAATAATGTTCTATATGTACCTTGTCATTGTCTGTGTCTTTCTATAGGGTAAATGGAGAAATCAACTGCTATACCACAGAGTATTACTGTTTGACTATAAATTGATATTTTCTTTGTTAGCATAGGAAATAATTAATCCTTTCCTTGTTTTTTGAGTTTGGGGAGTTTTCTTTTTTAGATGAGAGTCTTGCTGTATAGCTCAGATTGTTTTGAGTTTCTTACATCAGCCTTTTCAGTGCCAGGATTATATGCCTGTACCACCTACCTGGATTTTTAGGTATATTTTTATTTTATGTGTTTGAGTATTTTGCCTACATGTATGTCTGTACCACTTGTGTATATCCTGCCTTCAGAGGTTAGAAGATGGCATTGTATCCCCTGGAACTGGAGTTACAGTTGGTGAGCCACAATGTGTGTGCTGGGAATTGAACCTGGGCCTTGTGCAAAACTAATCAGTGCTTTTAATTTAATCACTGAGCCATCTTTCCAACCCCCAAATAATATTTTTATTGAAGATTTTGGTTTCTTTTGCCATGGCTGCCCCTTACTCTTACTTATTTCATGGAGTGTTTCATTATTATTTCCTCTATTTTTTGAAACTATACTATAATTACTTCATTTCCTCCTTTTCTTCTTTCCAAACCTTTGTATATACCTCTCAATGTTCTTTTGACTTTATGACCTCTTTTTTCATTGTCATTCTTGTATAAGTATTCATATTCCTATACACAGTACCACCTGCTCTGTATATAATGTTACTTGTATGTATGTTTGCAGGGTTGACCATTTGTTATTGCATAATCAATTGTTGTGTTCTTCCCTGGGAAGGACTATTTCTTCCTCTTTCAGCTTGCCTTTGAAGTTTGTAACTCTTTGTGTAGTGAGGCTTAGTGGTCATTCCTCTGTCCACTCTGGCATATCTGTTATAGGAATGTTTAGGTAGTCATATTGGTAAGACTTTATGGCTGGAGTTTCTGACATTCCTATGAGACATGATCTCACAGCAAACTCTGTGATCCTCTGGCTCTTACTGACTTCCACCCCCTCTTTTGCAATGTTCTCTGAACTGTAGGTGGGTGAGTTGTATTATAGTTGTATCCAATAGGACTGGGCTCCCTAACTCTGCATTTTGGTTGATTGTGGTTTTCTTAAAGAGAAGTTTCAAGTTTTTTAGATGAGGAGGGAAAACTATACTTGGGTATAAGGACAAATATTTAGAACATAGTTAGGGATTATGCTGGCTTAGTGAAATGCTGGTTGTAGGTACTCCTGAGATCTGTGGTTTCACAAACCCAGGACATCATCAAATGTTGATTACTGCCAACATATATGTTTTATGGCATATGTTTTATCCATATGTACATGTATGTTTGCACACACACATGCTATCTATTTCATGTATTTGTAGATTATTACACGCACATACCAGTATGCCACATTACCATCTTTCTTTGATAAATCTTTTTAAATTATAGGTAGCTGGGCAGTGGTGCTGCCTGCCTTTAACCCCTAGCACTCAGGGGGCTGAGACAGGCAGGCAGATGAGAGAGAGAGAGAGAGAGAGAGAGAGAGAGAGAGAGAGAGAGAAAAGAGAGACGGAGACTTATAGTACATACTGATGGTAGACTCTCCTAGTCCCAGGCTAGTATGGCTAGTTGAGGTGGTTTACCCTGTAATTCCAAGACTAGGTAGGAAAGTAACTGAAAGTTTTGAGACTAGCTGGTCTGTATACCCAGTTCACATCAGCTGGGTCTACACACCCAGGCCCTGCCTCAAAACGTGAATGAACGAGGGAGGGAGGGAGGGGATAAATATGAAAAATACAACTCTTTTTGAAAGCCTTTCTTAAAGACAGTTTTCTTTTTCTTTTTTCTTTTTTTATATTTTTAAATCAATTCTTTGTGAGCTTTGTGCACCATAGTCCCACTCATTCCCCAACTCTCGTCCACCCTTGCATACCCACAAAAGAATAAAAAAAAGACCCTCTCAAAACAACAAACAAACAAACAAACAAAAACCAAGCCTCTTTGTGGAAGGTATAGTATGCCACCTTGTGTCACACAGTATAACTCTTTCTTTGTCTACACATTTTTACTTGCAGATGTTCATGGAGACCCTGCAGCTTTGGATCTGCAGACTGGTCTCTTCATGTGCTCCAGCAGTTCATAAATGGAGTTGATGTTGGAGTGGGCCAACTCAAAGCCCTGGGTTGGAGCCTGGGTGGTAGCTGAGTTGGTCATCTCACCAGCTCTCCCACACCCACACCACCACAGCCAGCTCTCCAGCATTGCCTTACTTAGCTCACTCAAGGTCATATCAGGCAAGGGGCAGGACCAGCTACCCCTACCCACCCCACCCCTGCTTTCACACCCTCTGGGCTAGCTTATCCTCTTCACCCAACACCAGGATCAACTCTACTGTGCTGCCCATGTGAGGTAGTAGGGCCTGCTCTCCCACTCTCATGACCTGGGGGGCAGGGAGAAGAGAGGGCAGCTCTCTCTGGCTCACCCATGCTCCCAGCATCAAGGCCAGATCTATTGTGGTACCCAGGTGAGGTGCAAGGCCCTCTCCCAAGTGCTACAGCCAGTAAGGCATGGGGCCAGCTCTGCATAGCTTTTAGACATCAATATGGTCCGAGCCGGCAACCCAGACTAGGGAATTCACGTGGACTTTGGTGGTAATATGACCCATGTACATTGACACAGACCTGCTGCTGCATGGCCATGGACTCAGACATGGCCCACAGCACAGGCCTGGACTTCACTATGGCCTTAGGTGGAAGGCCAGCTACTCACATCAGACTCTGCCTCTCCACCCTGAGTTTCTACTTCTACCTCTCTTCATAGTGCTCAAACCATTTGACTTCTCTTTCTTTCCTGTTTCTCCACCACATACATTGTAGTAGCTCCCACTGTAGGTTGGCCCCGTGGCTGGGTTATCTTCTACTGTTTTTTCCTTTTGTTTTAGATTTATTTATTTTTATTTTTAATTTTGTTTTGTTTTCAAGATGGTTTCTTTATGTAGCCTCGGCTGTTCTACAACTAGCTCTGCAGGCTAGGTTGGCCTTAAAGTCACAGAGATCTATCTGCCTCTGAGCTATCACCTGGTTTAAAGACAGTTGGGGTTTTGTTTGTTGTTTGGTTTTGTTGTTTTTTTTTGTTTTTATTTGATTTTGTTAATTTGATTTTTGAGACAGGTTCTTTCTGTAAAGCCCTGGCTGTCCTGGAATTTGCTCTCTAGATCAGGCTGGCATCCAACTCAAATAATCTGCTTGTCTCTGCCTCTCACTGCTGGAGTTAAAGACATTATGACCTGCCACGTACTTTCTTTAAAGAGAATGACAGGTGAATCAATGGTTGTCTGTGTTGCTTGTTTGGGGCACTGACTCTGTGCATGTTGGATAAGCTCTCTACCTTCCATTGAACTATAGCCCCAGCCCACAAATTTCTACAGAGACCAAATTACCTTTTTTGTGTGTGGCTGGGTTCTGGGTATCCTGGTTAGTTTGTTGTTGTTTTATTTTTATTATTTCAGTGTATTTGCTTGTTTAGTCAACTTGACTCGAACTAATAATATCTGAGAAGATAACTTCCTAATTATCTTAGAAACAACCCAATTAGCAGCAGCCCTCCATTGGCTCTGAATCAGCTCTTGTCTCCAGGTTTCTGCCCTGGCTTCCCTCTTTGATGGACTCATAATCTGGAGGTATAAGAGTAAACATGTGCTTTCTCTCCAAGTTTCTTTTGATGGTAGTTTTTCATTGTTTGTTTTTTTAAAAAGATGTATTTAGTTTATGTGTATGAGTGTTTTGTCTACATTTATGTATGTGTATCGTATGTGTGCCCAGTGTCCACATAGGTCAGAGGTGATGGACTTTTTTATTTATGGATGATTGTGGACTATTGAAACTGAACCTGGGTCCTCTGCAAGAGCAAAACTGTTCTTAGCCATTGAGCTATCTTTCTAGCCCCTGGTAATGGTGTTTTATAGCAACAGAATCCCTAACAAGACACAGTATAATCTATTAAGGTTGCCAAACCTGTTTGTTTCCTAGATGTAGTTTGAAGTCTTACAGCACTTTTTCTAAATGTTTCTTTTTTTGAGGTTTTTTGTTTTGTTTTTTGTTTTTGTTTTTTTTTCAAGACAAGGTTTCTCTGTGTAGCCATGGCTGTCCTGGAACTCATTCTGTAGACCAGGCTGGCCTCTAACTCAGAAATCTGCCTGCCTCTGCCTCCCAAGTGCTGAGATTAAAGGTGTGCGCCACCACTGTCTGGCTTTCTAAATGTTTCTTGGTGAATGTATTATGCAGAATAATTTATCCTGGGGCTGGTGAGATGGCTCTGCAGGTGAGAGCACTAACTGCTCTTCTGAAGGTCCTGAGTTCAAATCCCAGCCACCACAAGGTGGCTCACTACCACCAGTAATGAGATCTGATGCCCTCTTCTGGTGCGTCTGAAGACAGCTACAGTGTACTTATGTAATAAATCTTTGGACCTGAGTGAGCAGGGTTGACTGGAGTGAGCGGGGTTGGCAGGAGTGAGCAGAGATCCTAAAAAATTCAATTCCCAACAACCACATGAAGGCTCACAACCATCTGTACAGCTACAGTGTACTCATATACATAAAATAAATAAGCAGATCTTTAAAAAGAGAGTAATTTATCCTATCCTATTACAAAGTGAGTTGAGGGCTGGGAAGTAGAACATGCCTTCCCATTTATGATATGCCAAAATAAAAATAAGAGAGAGAACAAGAAAATGGGTAGAGTAGAATTTTACTTGAAGAAGTTATAATTTTTTATTTGGTTGCATTTTATTAATAAAGGGAGTGCTTTGTCAGTTTAGTGTAAATTCGTATTTTCCAACTTTTGGGTATTTTTTTTTTTTTTTTGAGACAAAGTTTCTCTGTGTAGCCTGGCTGTCCTGGAACTCCTTCTGTATAGTCCAAGATGACCTTGCCTCAACTTCCCGGGAGTAACGAACGGTGTGTGCTAACACTGCCCAGATAGTATTTTCCACTTTTAAAATGTGGGTAGCATTTAAAATTTGCATATTACAGTTGATGCCTTTCTAGGAATCTTAAAAAAGAGAGAATAATTTATCCTATCCTATTACAAAGTGAGTTGAGGGCTTGAAAACCAGAAAGTTGGATTTTGTTGGGAGTGTTAACTATGCTAACTTGCTAAAATCGAAATAATATTCATTTACTAAGTTTATTAAATGAAATGGTTGTAAAAAACAATTCTGTATATTTTCTTTAGAGCTCAGTTCCCCCAAAATTATAAAAGCGGGAAAACTCAAGACAAAGAAATCCAACAAGGTATGCTTTTACAGGAAGTACTTTTTAAATGATTTTGAAACAATTCTGCTTGAAGTCTGATCCTAAGACCACTGAATTTTTACTTCAAAGTGGTTGAAAGTCTACATATAAATAAATATAGGTAATTTTAAAAATTACTATTGCTTTATTTGATTTTGTTTTTTTCCCCCTGTGGTTGAGACAGGGTCTCACTACACAGCCTTGGCTGTCCTGGAACTCAAAGAAATCCCCTGCCTCTGCCTCCTTGCTGGGATCAAAGTTGTGTGCCACTCTAGCTAGCTTATTGTTTTTGCTGAGACAGTCTCCTTGTAGCCCCGGGTAGCCTTTTTCACCCATGGTTGATACTGAATTCCTGTTCCTCTTATTTCTAACTGCTAAGATTCCTGCCATGTACCAACATGCTTGGCCACAAAAATTACTTTTAGCAATTCTTTTTTCTGTTTAAAAGTTCTAAAAAAAATCATTTTCAGTTGTAACACTTATTACTTTTTAGGCTAGTGACTTCAGTGATATGGCAAACTGGCCAACACCAGGTGAATTGGTTAACACGGGGGTAAGTGTTTTGGTTTTTTTTTTAAATTCTGTTTTAAAAAAATATTTCAGCATTATTGTGTGTGGCTCATTAGTAGGATTATTTGACTTACAGCATTCTTTACTACAAAGTAATATTAGTAATGAATTTGGTAGCTTAACATTTTATCCTAGAGTGCATTTTTGTAATAATGATCACATTTAAGTTATAATAAATCAATTTTACATTTTATATATCTCTTGATAAGAATATGGTACAAACTTGACAGCTATCCTTTTTATAGTTTTACCCAATTATAAGATAATAATTTCATTTATATTTCCCTATCTGGTTGTATCCTTTGGAATTGGGGTAAGGTATTTACAATTTGTTCTATGATTTCTTTTTTTCAAAAAGGATTAAATTTTATTTTTTTAACTAAATAAACTAGATTTACTTAATGTGTTTAAGTATTTTGCCTGTACAGGCACCATGTGCATAATTCATGCCTGTGAATGTCAAAAGAACTGCCTGGAACTGTAATTAAAGGTGGTTGAGAAAATGAGTGCTGGGAACTGAGCTCAGGTCCTCTGTAAGAGCAACACATGCTCCTAACTACTGAGCCATCTCTCCAGCTCCTAATCATTTTTTTTTTTTGGCGGGGGAGTTTGTTTTTTTATTTTTAAGACAGGGTCCCTCTATATAGCTCTGGCAGTCCTGGAACTCACTCTGTAGACTAGGCTGCCTTCTTGCCTCTGCCAATAAAATGCTGGGATTAAAGGAGTATATCTCCACACCCAGCCTTAATGTGATAGATTGTTATCAGACTGTACTTATAAACCCATTATCACAACCAGAACATGAGCTTGGCTCCTGCTTGTAAGTGTTGCAGCCATCAGTCTTGATAAACCTTCTGTATTTTCTGTGGATATGGACTAGTGTAGGAAGCACTGTTGTTTCTGGCTTACTCAAGTACTATTATCTTAAGATTATGCTTTGTGTATCAGTAATACATTTTAATGTAAAGTTGTAGCACTATCCATTCACTTATTTTGGTGGACATTTGAGTTATTGTAAATGAAACTCTATAAAATTTTGCACAGAAATTTCCTTTTTTCCCCATAATCAATAACTAGGAAAAAGAGTGGCAAGATCATATACTAGCTATTATTTAGTTTTTTAAAGAATCTGCCAAACTTGCTCCCACTGGCGGTGTCTTAAAATTTTCAGTTACTTCATAGTCTCAGTACTCTTAATTTGGTCAGTTTATTTATTTTTTTTAAAGAAACGATTTATGTTTATTTTATATACATCGTGTTCTTCCTGCTTGGATATATGTGAGAGGGTTTCAGATCCCCTGGAACTGGAGTTAGACAGTTAAACAGTTGTGAGCTGCCATGTGGGTTCTGGGAATCGAACCCCTTTCTTTGGAGAACATACAGTGCTTTTAACCATTGAGCCCAAGTTAGTCAAAATTAAAACTATATCCATTGTGGTAAATATGTGATTAATTTAATTTGTACTTCTTTGACGAATGATGGCAGCATGTTTATGTGTTGCTGAATGGGCTCTAACCTCTTCCTTTCCTTATGCACATGCCTCACTTCCCAGGATTTTTACTTTGGGCAACTTACTTGCTTTTGCATTTTAAAGCAATATTTAGAATAGGTATATTGACTTTTTTAGTGAAATGCTAGTAGAAAAGATTCTATTCAGAACACATTTCTTTATTTTTCATTTTCGGGCAGTCTCAGAGTGTTATCAACCAAGGAAATAAAAAGCCACAAATTAGAAAAGAAAAAGAAGAGAAGATTGAAAAAAGAAGCAACAGTGAGAGCAAAGAGAACCGGGAAGCGAAACTAGATGGTCCTATTGAGAACATGAGCGAGGATGAGGCTCAGGCAAGCAGCCAGCGCAAGAGAGGTGAGCTGGCCTAGAGTTTGTGAAGACCGAGTGGTGATAGGTTGTATTAGTTATCTGTCTCTCTCATCACATGCTCAACCTCCTGCTCTGATTTGATTTGGCCTGTTTGGTCTTCTGGCTGACCCCTGCCCCTGATTTATTTTTATATTTAAAATCTATTCTGTACAAAAAAAAATGGAGTGAAATTCTTTATAGATTTTCTTGCAGATATATTCTTAGATTAGTCTTTTAAATTTACATTATTTACATTGAAATTACTTCCTACATTTCTGAGAAAATGAAAAGATGTTTAAGAGAAAAAGTGAAAACAATTTTAGTCGGTATATTGAGGATTTTTTGGTTTTATTTTTGTTGTAGCAGAGTGGCCTGAAACTTACCTTTCTTTTGTCTCCTTAGTGCACATCTGACAGTTTTTTCAAGATTTACTTTTAATTATGTGTGTGCATGTGTGTCAATGTATGGATATATTCATGTGGGCACAGATACCCATGGAATGTTGAAGAGGGCGTTTGATTCCTGGAGTTGTAGGCAGTTCTGAGTTCCCCAACATGAGTTCTAGGAGTGGAACTAGGTCTTCTAAAATAACAGTTCATGTTTAACCACTGCACCATCATTTCTCCAGAAAGATTTAAGTTATGAAATTTACTGCCCTAAATTCTCTTCCATTTTTTTTTTTCTGGACTCTAAATATCTTCCTATCTTCATATGTTTAGGGGTAAGCTTGGTGAAAGCCTGTACTCATTCAGGCCTCTGAGTCTAGAATGAGCAGCAAGAGATACAGGCAGTGCTCAGGTAACTTAAAATGAAGAGTTTGACTGCCGTAGGAAGGCATTTTACTCTGCAGTGGTAAAATGACACACCAAGGTATCCTTGAGGGTGTAGCCCTTTTGACTTCATCACTGTCTGGACCGATTTATCACATTCTAAGCACATACAGAACCTACTTGTTTCTCTATGCAGTCCTGGCTGTCTTGGAGCTCACTCTGTAGACCAGGCTGTCCTCTCACAAAGATTGTCCTGCCTCTGCCTCCTGAGTGCTGGGACTAAAGAGATAAAGGTATGTGACTAGCCAAGTCTTTGGCTTTAATTAAATAATTGTAGCTGCAAGAGTTAGGGACTAGTCTCCTTCATCTACTAAACAAAGCTTGATTTTAGAACAGAATAAACAACTGTTAGAAATTTCTCCCTGTTCATGAACAGCTTAGTCACTTAACATTTTTCTTGCTTGTTCTATAATAGTGTTCATGGTTGTCTAGGATTCATACATATAAAAGACCTGTCCTTTTTCTTTAAAATTTGTCTTTTTTGTTGTTGTTGCTTTAGTTGAAATTGATTGGTCAATACTAAGTTGGGTGTTTTTTATATAGCCAGATAAATTTAAGTCATATTTAAGCCATGAATTGAACACCTACTGTTTTTTTCCACTTAGTTTTACCTCCTGAGTGCCCAGGTAGATTAAAAACACGTGCCACCACCGCATATATATATATGAATGAGTGTATGTATCCACAGCATGTATGTGGAGGTGGAAGGTGACTTGCATGAGTCAGTTCTTTCCTACTATATGGGTTTTAAGGATCAAATTCAGTCTGTTAGGTTTTTGGAAGGTGCCTTGAACCTGCTGAGCCATTTTGCTGCCATAATATCCTTTTTTCTTTAAGTACTTTGGTCATCTTTCTGTTGTCCTAAATACTTTTTTTTTCATTTTTTATTAGATATTTTCTTCATTTACATTTCAAATGCTATCCCAAAAGTTCCCTATACCCTCCCCCCGTCCTGCTCCCCAACCCACCCACTCCTGCTTCCTGGCCCTGGCATTCCCCTGTACTGGTGCATATGATCTTCGCAAGACCAAGGGCCTCTCTTCCCATTCATTGATGACTGACTAGGCCATCCTCTGCTACATATGCAACTATAGAGACACAGTTCTGGGGGCTACTGGTTAGTTCATATTGTTGTTCCTCCTATAGGGTTGCAGACCCCTTTAGCTCCTTGGTTACTTTCTCTAACTCCTTCTTTAGGGACCCTGTGTTCCATCCAATAGATGACTGTTAGCATCCACTTTTGTATTTGCCAGGCACTGCATAGCCTCACGAGATAGCTATAGTCCTAAATATTTTTAACTTGGTAGAAAAATACACATTGGATATAATCATAACATTTTTCATTTGCCCTTGCCATTTGTTCTTTTATTAAGAGAGGGTCTTTCTTGGATCCAGTCTGGCTTTAACTAGTAATTCTCTTGCCTCTACATCCAAGGTTCTGGGACTATAGACCTGAACCCCCCACTGCACCAGGTATGTTAGTTCCTTTTCCTGATGCTGTGGCAAAAGCCATTTACAAGTGGACGAATTTGTTTTTGATTATGGTTAAAAGATAGTCTTGATGTTAGGGAAGTCATGGTGGCAAAATAGGGAATTACTGACTATATTTCATTCCAAGGCAGCAGAAAGCCACGAAGGTTTTGCTTTGCCCATTCTCATATGCCCTGACCTATAAAATAGTGCTGGGTACTGTTAACTCTAGTCCACCTTAATTAACAGAATCTAAAAAAATCTTATAGATAAGAGGTTCATTTTCTAGATGATTCCAAATACCTTCAAGCTGACAATTGAAATTAAACGTCATCAAGTGACACCTTTAATCCCAGTAGTTGTAAGGTAGAGACAGATGGATCTTTCTGAGTTTGAGGATAGCCTGGTCTACACATTGAGTTGTAGGACAACCAGAGCTAGAGTAAGACCCATTTGTGGAAAAAAAAGGAGAGAGAGAGAGAGAGAGAGAGAGAGAGAGAGAGAGAGAAGAAGGAAGAAGAAGAAGAAGAAGAGGAGGAGAAGGAGGAGGAGGAGGAGGAGGAGGAGGAGGAGGAGAAGAAGAGGAAGAGAGGAGAAAGGGAAAAGTGAAATTAATATTATCATAACCACTTTTTAAAAAAGATTTTTTGATGTGTATTCCAGGACAGAATGGAACTTGAACTTGAAATCCTCCTGCCTTAGCCTCTCAGGAGCTAGAATTACAGGCATGAGCTTTTGTCTTCAGTGTGTCTGTAAAGAAAATTGTATCAAGAAGGAAACATCTTATGCTTATTACTCACATGCTTTTGAGAAACTTATTAGTAGTACTAATACTATACAAATGACTAGCCGGGTGTGGTGGTGCATGCCTTTAATCCCAGAACTCAGAAGGCAGAGGCAGGCGGATTTCTGAGTTCGAGGCCAGCCTGGTCTACAAAGTGAGTTCCAGGACAGCCAGGGCTATACAGAGAAACCCTGTCTTGAAAAACAAAACAAACAAACAAACAAAAAACAAAACAACAACAACAACAAAAAACAAATGACTACTTCAGTGTTCTGAAGCTATAAAGCCTCTAGGTTTGCTTTTATGATGTTTGTATGTTTATGTATTTATGTATGTGTATGTGGTTTGTGTGTGCATGCATAAGTTACTAGCCAGTTACTCTCAGTTTTATTTCTCTTACTGAACCTGAAACTTGCTGACCAGCAAGCCCCAGGGATCCTCCTGTCTCTGCCTCCTCATCCCTGAGTGCTGGCATTATAGGCCTGGCTTTTATGTGGGTACTGGAGGTGAAACTTGGGTATGTAGGCTTAGTTAGCAAGTATTTTACTAATGGAATCATCTTCCCAAATCCTGGGATATTGGGTCAGTTAATTTTTTAAAAGTTTACTTGCTTTTAACTTGCTAGTGAGAAATATTTGTACAAACTTAATCAAAGATTAGTCTATAAAATGAAAAGAATTCTTTTGGTATTTCTACAGATAATCCATTCAAATTCAGACTGCATCTTAAAAATTCAGAGTGGTTTTAGAATTGCAGAGCTGAACATTATCATGAAATGATTTTGCTTTTTTTTTTTCTTCAAGCTAATAAGCACAAATGGGTACCACTCCACTTAGATGATGTGAGACCAGACAGCCAGGAAAGACCTGGGTCCCGGAACAGCTCTAGATGTCAACCTGAAGCAAATAAACCAACGCACAGTAATAGGAAAAGTGATACACGAAGTAAGTGTCATTTCAAGAGGGCCATGAATTCAAACAAACGTGGCTTTAGTGCTTACCATTGGAACTGTGTAGAGTAAACTGCAGACACACCTCTTTGATTCTACAAATCTTCAGAGGATATGTCTAAAGAGTAGGCTGAATGCTAACACAATGTAACTGTCTATAATCTTGGTGTCTTTTATCTTTTTGGTCTTTCCAGACAGGGTTTCTTTGTTCAGGTCTGGCTGTCCTAGAATTCCCTTTGTAGATCAGGCTGGCCTCAAACTCAGATCAGCCTGCCTCTGCTTACTGAGTACTAGAATTCAAGGTGTGTGCCACCATCCCCTGGCTTAATTTTATATCTTATTTTATATATTGAGACATGACCTCACTATTTAGGTCACTATCTAGCCAGGCACTTATTATGTATCTGATCTCAGACTTGTGATCCTCCTGCCTCAGCCTCCCTGTGCTAGGATTACAGACATGTGCTAGCACTCTAGGCTTTAGTCTTTCTGAAAGCTTCCTGTCTCCCCATCTGGTTTGGCGTTACACATTGCGTTAGTTGGTTTGCTCCTTACTCTCCACCATGTCTTAACAGCTCCTCTGCTTTGACGTCCTTGATATTGATCTTTTTAAAAGATGGCTGATGTGGTGATTATGATTTTTCATGACAGGTTCTTTTTCTGTAGCAATCTCTGTCTGGGACTCACTGTGTAATTCTAGGTGGACTTTGAACTCAGAGATTGGCCTGCCTCTGCCTTCAATTAAAATTTTGGAATTAAAGGCAAGATAATAAGGTCATTTTAAACAGATATTCTTTACTTTGGGTTATGTTTTGGGGCATGTTTCCTTATGATTAGGTTTTAATGACAAATTTTTGTAGAACTATTTTTCTTTTTTTAAAGACAGGGTCTTTCTATGTAAACCAGAGATCTACCAGCCTCTCTTTTTATTTCCCAAGTCCTGGAATAAAGGTGTGTGCTACAGTGCCTGGCCTCTAAATTCTTTTTAAAATGACATTTATGTTTTAATAACATTAAACTTTTTGTGGGTTTATTATGGTATGATGTAAAATAAGGCCTACTTTGGGTTAAGGAAGCTATTTTAGATCTCACTGAATATTGTTGCCCAGACTGGCTTTGAATCTCCCAATAGCTACGATTGTAGGTGTGTAACAATTTTTTAGCAAGAATATTTTAGGGGCTGGAGTGATAGATGGCTCAGTGGTTAAGGATGTTTACCTCTCTTGGAGATCAGTGCTAGCTTCTAGTAGCTGCATGACAGTCCACAACCACCTGGAACTCCAAGCATCCAAGCATCTCTTCTAACATCTGTGGGCTTTTCTTCACATGTTGTAGACATAAATCCATACACTGACACATAAATTACAAAGAATTTTAAATTGGCATAGAAGTTGAAGTTATAGTGTCTAGAGCATTGGCTTTCAGTAGGAAAAGATAATGCTTGATGTCCTTACTGAAGCATGGGGTGTTATCTAATGAGTGGAAGTGGTGGGTGATGTAAAGCATCTGAATAGCACAGAGTAATTTCATCTCACTCTTGTCTAACCAGCATCAAAAGGATGGGGTTGAAAAATCCTTGTTGCAGGCCATGGTGGCCCACGCCTTTAATCTCTGCACTCAGGAGGTAGAGGCTTGGGGATCTCCATGAGTTTGAGGATAGCCTCCTGTCTACAGAGTGAGAGTTGTAGAATGTTATAGATACAATTCCTCTGAATTTTTTTTATGTGCTGTCAGCTTCTCTCTCTTTAAAAACATGTCTTTTATTTGAATGGTAGAATTTCTTCCTTACATGTTTTATAGAAAGTGTATTTTTAGGGAAGATTTACATGTAAATACCATGTAAATTTTACATGTAAATGCTCCATGGCGGTGGAGCATTGTAAATATGTATATAACAGTATATTCTTAGCCGAGGACCTCTTTGTCTTTCTAGTGTGTCATTTACTTACTATAGAATGTTCTCAATATGCTCAGCACCTCCTTACTCCCACCCACTTTTTATGCCAAAGATATTGACAGTCCACTTGAATTTCTTGCTGTTTAAATACAGCCTGATTACTATCAACTAGAATAGGAGCTATATGGTAGATCCTGCTTAGTAATCTCATCTCTATGGCAGGGCTATGCAGGAATTTCTAGGAGTTCAAGGCCAACCTGGGCTACCAAATCAGATGCCTCAAAAATCCCATCACTTGGGAGGCAGCCCCAGGCAGATCTCTGAAATCAATGCCAGCAGTCCCTCCTACACAGTGATAACTTGGTGGAAAAAAAAATCCAAGAGAGGTGGGTAGTGGGTGACTATAATCAAAATACATTGTATACACATGAAATTATCAAAGAATAAATAAAAGATGCTTTTAAAATCCAAAGAGACAAAAATGGGGGAGAAAGTAGTTACTATATTTTCATAGAGACTATTGTATTACTTTATTGTTAAGTTTGAATATTTTTATTTGAAGGTTGGAGACGAGATAGAGAAAAGAGAGATGATCAAGATGAAGTATCCAGTGTGAGAAGTGAGGGTGGTACCATTCGAGGTTCCACTAGAGGTCGGGGAAGAGGCCGGGGCCGAGGAAGAGGCCGAGGTCGAGGAAACCCTAGATGTACGACATGAGGTTTTTTTTTTTCCTCTGTTAAGTGTGATGAGCTTGGAAAAAATTAGCAAATAGTCTTGTCTTTCATGTGTTATGTATTATTCCCTGTATTATGCTAATTATGTTTTTTACCTTTTTATTTGTATGTGTGTGGATTAGGTCAGGGTGCCATGGTGTGCATGTGGAAATCTAAGGACAAACTACAGGAGTTGGTTCTCTCTATCACATGTGATCTAGAGGTTATATGCAGGGTATTAGCTTGGTGGCCTGGCCTTTCCCTGCTGAGCTATTTCAGTAGTCCTCTGGCACGATGGATCATTTTAGTTTGACAGTAAATTCGGTTTTGTGTTTGAGGTTATTCATTTTGGATTTCTCTTTATGGTTGCTGCAATTTATTTTTAAATTTTGTGATCACCTTTCTTTTACTTTGTATCCAGTGAACTTTGATTATTCATATGGTTATCGAGAACCAGAGGAAAGGACTGAGCAACCATTTCCTACAGAGCTTAACACCAGCATGATGTATTACTATGATGATGGCACAGGTGTGCGTGTGTATCCTGTAGAAGAAACACTGCTTAAAGAGTACATTAAGCGCCAAATGTAAGTACATGGCAGACAAAGAAAGGAAATTTTGGTATTTTTTCCCCCTAGGATATTGAGAATATAGGTATCTACAAATTTTTCTCTTTGTTCATATTCCTGTTATTTTCCAGAGAGTAGTTAAAATGTCATTGCATAATGAGTAGGTATGAAAAAAATATAAGACTAAAACTTTTGTATATTATTTAAAATAAGTAAAATGTGTCTCATTTGCAAGTAGATATTTATATTAAAATTTGTAAACGAGCAGGGTATGGTACATGTCTATAATTCTAGAACTAGGTTGTCTGAAGCAGCATTGCTTTGAGTTCAAAGCTTACTACTGATTTAGGAATCTGCATTTCAGTACGGTTTAATTTATGACTACATCAGATGTCTAGTGTAGGTTTTGTCTAGTCCAGGTTTTGTAATCTCAGACAAGATTCTGAGGCAATGGGATTAGGCATTTGAGATGCAATAAAAATCAGAATGTACGACATTGATTAGTGTTGCCAAGATGTCAGTAAATATGCTCTATAAGAACTTTGCACTTTGACTGATAGATATCACACAGGACAGATTTACATCATATAGATTTAGATATAGATATATAATATATATGTATATATATGTATATATATACATACACACACACACACACACACACACACACACACACATATATATATATATATATATATTTTTTTTTTTTTTTTTTTTCCCCTCGAGACAGGGTTTCTCTGCATAGCCCTGGCTGTCCTGGAACTCACTTTGTAGACCAGGCTGGCCTCTGCCTCCTGAGTGCTGGGATTAAAAGCGTGTGCCACCACGCCCAGCCTTTATATTTTTAAAGTAGGGTAATTTTCCCCTCTCCCATAAGTGAAAACTTACCCCAAATCAGTTAATCTTTAGACATGCTTAGTTCTTCAAGGTTAGAATTTGTCCTAAGTAATTCAAGGTTACCAAGTAATGGAGTTGTACACTAAATTGTGTGAAGCTGTGTGCTCTGTCCTAACTTGCTGCCCCCAGAGAACTCTCTCTGGGCCTGGGCAGCTGTAGGGCTGCCTGTTATGATGCTGCCATGATTTCTCTCTATCCCCTGGGATCCTGGGCTTTGTCTTTTTTCTTTTTTTTCATTTTATTATATGGATACTTTAAATGTATGTTTTCCAAGTTCTTTGATACTTTTCCTTCTGGGTCTTTTATGACTTTTGTCTGTTTATAATCTGTCTGGGGCAAGGTTAAGTGGGTCTGTGCTTAAATAACTAACCCTGAGTTAGTCTGTGTCCTTTCTTTCACTCCATGGACTTTATGGAGTCAGTGAAGTATAATCTACTCATTCTTTTCTTTGCTTGAAAATGCTGAGAATCAAAGCCTGGGTTTCTCTACAAGCTATGCTTGATTGTGTTACTATGTTGGCATGTTTTTACTTAGTTGTATGCTGCTGCTTGGGGTCCTAACATACAATGTTAGAGTGTTGTTAGGTTGGGGGCAGGGGTGACCAAAGTACCCTTTTTTTGAGTATGAATCAACAAAAGACATTCTCAAGTGCACTGTTCTTCCCAGTGTTTGGGAGGCAGTAAACTGATATGTTTAGCTTTATTATTATTATTTAGTGTTTAAATGAAGCAGGTGGAGGTAGCTTTGTAATGGAATCTTTCAGTGAATGACTCATTGAAAAATTCAGGGCTCTCGAATTTTCACTTACCCAGCAAGTATATGGCTGGATTCTGAACAATATAAACAAATGGATTTTAAAATTATATTTTGTTATATAGTTTGGTTAATCTATTAGCATTAATTTTTAATACATTTCTGCTTATGTATAAAAAGAAATTATCAATTGAGCAGGGTTTTTGCTGTGTGCTATGTTATATTCCATGTATATTTACCTAACCTCTAATATGGTAGTATTATTAGCCAGAGAGATTAATTTGATAACAGTTGTAAGCAGTGGGTACACATCCATGTTGCCAAATGAGTAGATAAACTCATGTCCTCTTTTCTTAGTGAGTATTACTTCAGCACAGAGAACTTGGAACGGGACTTCTTTCTTCGAAGAAAGATGGATGAGCAGGGGTTCCTGCCCATTTCCCTGATTGCTGGTTTTCACCGTGTGCAGGCTCTCACCACAAACCTTAATCTCATCTTGGAGGTAAATATTCATTTAAAAAAATAATAAAACAGCTAAACTTAATACTGTCCTTAAAATGTTTAAAAGAGCAGAGCATTGGGCCAATATACCCATGATCCTGGGTTTATCACCAGAAGTCGTCCCCCACCCCCAGAAATGGAAAGAAAGAAAAATGGGCTGCTGAGCTGCTTCCCTGAGTGAGGGTGCTGCTTGCTATCAACCCTGAGACCCATGTCCTATCCCATGTCCTATCCCTAGAATCCATGTAGTGGTGGAAGGAGAAAACGGCGACACTGTGAGTGTCTGAGCACATGCACACACGCACTGTACATATACTGGTTATGTGTTTTAAAAAGTATGCTAAGGTGTTTGCTAAGAATTACTTGGAAAGTTCAAGACAAGTCTGAGCTACAGAGCAAGACCCTTTCTCAAAATTAACCAACCTCCTAACTCCCAGAGAATCATGCTAGGTATGGAAATTTAAAGCCACTCAGAAGTCAGATAGTATTATTCCTTGAGTTCATATGTTCTAGGTCAGCTGTCATCTCAATAAAGACAATAAAAAGCTGTCAATCTGTTCTTCCTAAGTTCAGAGAACGTCTCAGCTTTTTTCTATTTTTATAAAATTTAAATGTCTACCTTTGAAAACTTTTAGTATTCTTTAATCTTCCTTCAGACTGCTCTAAACTAATATGCATTCCTACTTATTACATATTTATTTTTTTATGTGCTCTGGGAAACCTTCCGCCTTCACATGAATGCACATGTACACATGCTCACTCATGGATGCAGGGTAGCTCAGACTTGTTTCAAACTGAACTCCTTATTCTCCTGTCCCTACCACCAAAGGATTGTGTCACCCATGAGCTTCCATCTAGTCAGGAAGTTTATTGGAGAAAGCCTTTCTAGCTGTGGTGGTACTGCCTTTAATTAAGTCTTTTTTTTTTTTTTTGTCTTGTTTCTAGAATTCTCTCAATATTTCCTATTTTCCATCTTCTACATATATGACAGTCCCTGTGTAGGCAGTCTCTCTCCTACATAGCCCCTAGCAAGAATGATCTTTTGTCTTGTAGTTTTTGTTTTTCATGATACCATATAAATTAGTAAATTGGTATGTTGTAGCCTGTCTCTTAATTCTTTCTCTTTTCCTTTTTTTTCTTTTCTCTGGTTTCTTTTGTTGCCCTCCATAAGGCCCAGGCTGGGATCCTCCTGTCTCCGCCTCTGTCTCCCTGGTGCTGCTGCTGCAGGTCTGAGGCATTACACACACTTGCTCCTGACCTCTATGACTCTCACAGCGCCTTTGAGATTGCTTTGTCATGTGTTTCAGCCCCTCTCCCCCTTTTGTTGCTGATCACCATTCTGTAGTACAGATGTCCCTTAGTGTATTCATGCACTGATGGATGATTGTAAATAGACTGAGGTCTCATGTGAATGTCTTTTCATTTATACTGAGTAAATTCCTGCCCTAGCCTCCTGAGTATTGGCATTGCAGGTATGAAGCTCATGAGGTACACTCAACTTGCATTTTGATTCTTATCCCATAACTTCCTTGCTATTGATGTCTGCAGTAGGTCCAATTGATCCTGGTTCTGTAGCTTATCGGCTCTGTAACTGTAATGTCACTGTAGGGTAACAGTAGGTTATTTACTTCCATCTTAAATCTTGTGCTCTGCATCAACTGAATTTGTGGCTGCTCATTCCTTTTGTCTCAGGTTCTCACAGATGTAGATCTTCCAGCACTAAGGGATGAATCTCTGCAATTTGTGATTAGTACTTGCTATTTTAAAAAGCTAGACATTCTCGGGAGGCAGAGGCAGGCGGATTTCTGAGTTCGAGGCCAGCCTGGTCTACAAAGTGAGTTCCAGGACAGCCAGGGCTAGACAGAGAAACCCTGTCTCGAAAAACCAAAAAAAAAAAAAAAAAAAAAAGCCAGACATTAATTTAGCATGTTGGTGAGTGGGGATGGTTAGCCATGATGTGTGTGTGTAGGTCAAAGGATAACTTTTAGGAGCTGGTGCTCTCCTCCTACCAATCCAGCTCTAGAGACTGAACTCAGGCTATCATATCAGAAGTCTATACTAGCTATTTCATTAGCCCAGGACTCTTCCTCCTCTTCTTCCTTCCATCCCTCCATCCTCCTCTTTTCTTTTTCTTACTCAGGGTTTCTCTTTGTAGTGGTGGCTTTCCTAGAACTTGCTGTGTATACCAGCTGGCTTTGAAGTGACAGAGATCCTCCTGCCTCTGCCTCCCTGATTGCTGGGATTAAAGGTGTGTACCACCATCACCTTTTGTCTTCTTTATAACTGTATCATGAAGAAAAATGCCCAGTTGATCTGCTAGTCAGAACTTTGGATACCCCCCAAATATCAGTTTATACAGGATCTCATTTAGATCAAGCTTTGGAATTTATGAAAATGCCAGTTTTTTGTTTTTGTTTTTGTTTTTAAGATTTTTTAAGATTTAAGATGCTTGAACTTTTTGCATATAATTGTTCCTTTTAGAATTGTGTCTGTGTGTTTCTCTGTCACAGGATAGTAATCCTTTAATCCTCCCACCCTCCTTAGTGTTGAGGTAGGTAGTTGGCACGTACCATCATGCCTGGCTGTTGGTATCCACCTGTTCTTTTACTAAGGACAGAATTGTTTTAACTTTTAAAAATCCTGGCAGCAGTGGGTTTGACACCCACCTCAGTGTTTAACATCCTGAATGAAAGACACGCACACAGCCTTTATATTTTGATATGCCTTAATCAGCACAATAGCTGGGCTACTGCCTAACCTCCACTACTGATAGAATCTACCTCCCTCTGATAATTCGGAGTTACAATTTACTAAATTCTGTGTTCTATCTTGGCTGTCTGGACCCAGAGGTCTGCCTAACTGTGCCACATTCTTCTGGCTTCTTCACATGTTGTCTCTCATCTCTCCTCCATACTGTCTTGGGATAGTGGATTTCCCTTCTGCCCTCTAGGTCACCGGAATCTTCCTCTGTCTGCCCTGTCTAGCCACTGGCTGCCTGCATCTTTATTTACCAGTCAGAACCAAATGGGGGCAGGTTCCCAGAAGCTACATGCAGACACTGGTGTAAGCAGTTTTGGGGACCCAAATTAACATTAGAATTCAAGCAGCGTTAGGCCAAACCCACTACACAGAAGGCAAAGTCTTGTGCATGAACCTCTAAGTTGTCTTTTACATAAAAATAAATTCCACAGGATCTGTAACAGTTTTTACCTCACCTTTGGCCAGTAATCAGTGTGTTAGTAATCAGTGTGATTAATAAAAAGAAAAAGGAAAAAAAAAAAAAAAAGAACCGACAGGTACCATTATCATTAGAGTGTGATTTCTTTTTTGTATCTTGAGATACGGTCTTACATAGTACAGGTCTGACTTGCATTCATACCAAACTATGTAACCTTGGATAACCTTTCATTCTTGATCCTTTTACCCCTACCACCTGAATGAGTGCTGTGTTATAGGCACACATGACCATACCTAGCTTTTCTGGGGGTACTTGTGATCAAACCCGGGACATCAATCATGTAGAGAAGAGCTCTAGAAAGTGAGCTCTATCTTCAGCTTGTTTATTCAGGTTTGCTGACAGTGGGAGTTGGGGAGTACAGGGTTTCATGGAGTGCAGCCTATCCTCAAGCTCACTATGGAGCCTAGAATGACGTTAAGAACTTTGCTTATTCCTATTTATCTCCTACCCCCATTTCCTGAGTTCTGTTTCTGGTTTTGTTTTTTGAGACAGAGTCTTACTTAATATATATTATTAGCTCTGGCTGGCCCAGAGCTTTCTGTATAGACCAAGCTGGCCTCAAACTTGTCACAGTCCTTTTGCCTCTGCTGCCTGATCACTGAAATTATAGACACAGATCAATTCACTGTTTGTCTCAGACACATTAACTATATTACAGTCTACTAACTTGAAGCTTTGCAATTTTTAGATTAGAAACATAAGGTATACAACTAAGACCATTTGAATGTAACTTTAATGCTTGAAATTTATTTCTATTGCCAGGCACTTAAGGATAGCACAGAAGTAGAAATTGTGGATGAGAAAATGAGGAAAAAGATAGAACCAGAAAAATGGCCAATTCCAGGCCCTCCTCCACGAAATGTGCCACAAACAGACTTCTCTCAGTTGATTGATTGTCCGGAGTTCATACCTGGCCAGGCCTTTGGCTCCCATACAGGTAACTGCTTTTTGTCTAGTACAAACAGTGTAACAGTGGGCTGCTTGTGAGGTTTCCTATTCATCTGTAGTTTATTGAGCTTTCATAGCAAAACTAAAGATAATTAAATGACTCTTGGTCCTCCAAATCCTACTTATGTTTTCTCCCAGCTAGACTATAATTATGCAGAATCATAGTGTTTCTTGATGTTAGATTTTTTTGTGTGTGTTGTCTTGTGTGGACTTTCTTCCTATCTTCTTTCAAATTCTACTAAATGACTATATATCACTCCACTTCTCTTCATCTAAAACTGAAAGCTAAAATTTATACCCATGGTGGGCTAGCCTTCCTTTACTTTTGTTACCAATGTACTTTAACCCTCTCTTGAAAATATAAGATAATCCATATTCTAAAATAGTATTGGGATTTTCTTCAACCTGGTTCTTTTGAGTGTCCAAAAACTATGTTAGTGTTAAGAATTTTTTGCCTGGTTCATTTTAAAGATAATTGCTCTTGGGAAAAATATGTGTGCTTAACCTTTTTTCAGTCAGGGTGATGATCTACTGATGCTCTTGGATGTCATATGATCGGAATATACAGTGGAGTAGGTGACTCCCTGAAATACCATGTAAATATGAGAGCAAATCGTGCTGCAGAAGTGAGAGTGACCATACTGTCTTCTGTGCAAGAATGTCTACGCCCACCCCCTTGTGGAGAAGGTTGGGCCAGCCTGCAGTGGAGAAAACCACCTTTACGATAATGATGTGAGACAGACCAGAGGACTGCTGTTACTGTAGGAGCTTCTCCTTTCTATGTCATTAGCTTAGGCTGCACGGGCTACTTCATGGTGGGAAAGTTAATTGTTATCATTGGGGAAATACTGCAAATTCTATCTTTTGTTTCCAGGCATTTATACTTTGCCCAGATCAATAAAGCAGAAAAAGAGAGGATTGAGTAGCATTTCCAAAATTGTTAGGTCCTTTGCTATTTGACTTGCTCTTTAATATAGTATACTTTGCATAACTCACATGTTGTCATATTTCACATGTACTATAAGATGTATTAATGTGAATACTTAAGGGGTAAGAAATTTAAGTTAAATAAATAAGGGCATTTTTCCTTTATGCTTCAAAATTGTTTTTAAGGGCTTTTCTTTTTTATTGTTTATTTATTATTGTGTACATATGATATGTATGTTTTCTGAGTGTGGGCATATGTGTGCCATGGTGTGTATGTGTGGAGGTAAGAGGACAACTTTACAGAGTTGGTTCTTTATTTCCACTGTGGGACTCAGGTATTAAACTCAGGTGGTTAGATATGCCCAGCAAGTGCCCTTACCTTCTGAGCCATTTTGCTGGCTTCAACATTGTATTTCATATATTGGCATGAAAGTACTGCCTGCCTATCTATGTTCCTCAAACTGTAAACCAGAATAAACCCCTCTTGTTAGGAATTTGGGGACAGCAATGAAAAAAAAAAGGAAAGAAAGAAAAGAAAAGAAAGTAAGTTAGTACCAAGAATAACCTGCTGTGCTAACCTGACCATGTGGTATATAGGCTTTTGGAACTGGTCTTCAGAAGGACTGTGAAAGACTTGGATGCAGAGCTCAGTGGGTCATTCTGAGTGGCTTCTGGGAGACCAGCATGCCTTGAGCAGCTAGAAAGTGAACATTGTACTCACAGGTTCTCAGAGAGGGGCAAGTACACTGTGGAGAGGTGAGCTAAAGGCTATTTGTGTTTTCTTCTGATGGAGAATATGGGTGTAATCTGCCCATTCCTGAAAAAGTAAGTCCTAGAGTGATGTGCAGTTTGTTTGGCAGTGGCAGGTTCAAGACTGAGGCATGTTTACTACTCACTGTGCTTATTCAGATCTATAGCAGGAGAAAGCAGAAAGACTGGAAAATGTGCAGTTTGGGGAATAAAGGAGTGCACCAAGCAGAGTGCACAAAGAGCTTTTTATAATTAAGGAAATAGTACCATTGTTTACTGAGGCAGTACACGTGCCCTGAGAGTAAAACCTATGGATTCTCCAACTAGTGACAATAGGAGAAGAGAAACTAAACTGAGACTGTGGCTGAAGGACTTTCTGCTATGTAAACAGACTTTTATGAGAAATATTTCCCAGTTTTGGAAGCCCAAGTGTGTTGAAAAGCTAGTTACAGGCTAGTTAAGCTGCTTACAGGTGATAGGAGCCAGCACAGCACCCCAGTCTGGCAGTACAGCATCCCAGTCTGGCAGTATAGCACCCCAGTCTGGCAGCACAGCACCCCAGTCTGGCAGTACAGCATCCCAGTCTGGCAGTACAGCACCCCAGTCTGGCAGTACAGCACCCCAGTCTGGCAGCACAGCACCCCAGTCTGGCGGTACAGCACCCTAGTCTAGTAGTAGAACGTGGATGCTTCATCGGCATGTAAAATGCAAGTTACAGGGCCATGGAGGCTTACACCATTGTTTGAAGCTTTGTAAGGTCAAGTTGCAAAGTAGACTTCCAGGCTGTTGGGAGTTCCAGAATTGTGGAACACCTATCAAGGAAAACTGGAATAGAATCATCCCATGAGAGAGGCTATATATACTACAGGTGACAAAGTTGGAGGGGCTGAGCTGTCATTGGATCCCAGATGGTAGTTTCACAAGCCCCAGATGCTGATCATGGTATAGTGGTTTAGATGTTGCTTTGATCCAATCTTCCCTTGCTATAGCCCGTTCCTCTCTGTTGGAATGGAAATGTTTACTCTATGCCTTTGTACATTGGAAGTATGTAACTTATTTTCTGAAATTATAGAAACTCACGGTTAAGACCTTTCCTTGCATCTCAGAGCCTTTGGGCTTTTGAACAATGTTGGGACAATTAAAGACTATGGTGACTTTTGAAGTCAGACTGAATTTATTTTGCTTTATGAGCCTATGGGAGTCAGAGATGAAATGTAATGGTTTAAAAATGATTTGTTTGACAGTCAAGTTGACAAGGAGTGTACTTGTGATAATTAATCTTCATTGTCAACCTGACTGGTTATGTCTGTGGGGGCATTTCCAGAGAGGTTTAACTGAAGAGGGAAGACCCATCCTAAGCATGGGCTGTGTACTTGGCCTGAGTACCAGCATTCATCTCTCTGTGCTTCCTGACTGCAGACGCAGTGTGACCAGCCACCTCATGTTCCTATCACCATGCCTTCCCTGCCATCATGGACTCTGCCCTTCAAACTGTGAGCCAAAATAAAACCTTCTTCCCTTAAGTTGCTTCTTGTCAAGTGTTTTGTTGCAGCGACATAACAAGTTGTCAGCTAATTTACAGCCTATCAGTAAATAATGATGGATATTTTTAGATATTTCTGTTTGAGACCAAAATATTTCCTTTGGTTTTATTCCTTTTAAACTCCATATGTAAAGGATTATAATTGCAAACCATACACATTTACACAATGAGAAATTTAGTGTCTCTTGATCAAAGGCCTCAAAACACGGGGTATCAAAAATAGAAAGGTATCGAAATTAGAAAGGTATCAAAAGATGAGTATTACAACAGAGAGACGTTCTAGATGCCAGACAAAAATTTCTCTTTCACTTGAAATCCAAAGATAAGGATTTCTTATAAGTTTATTGACTTTTTTTTTGTGTAAACTTGGGATCCTTTTAGCCAGCTTATGAACAACTAGTTGGGAATGTTGGATAATACAGAAACTACTTTTTAATACCAGATAGCTGTAAACTTGGGGTTCAAGATATTTTAGCCAGCTTATGAACAAGTAATTGGGAATGTTTGGTAATATGGAATTTTTTTCCATAAGATAGCCAAGATAGGTCAGTCAAGTTGGAGTTGCCTTTCCATTAACAATTTATGTATTATTAATAAAATTGCAGGAATAAAATCAAAGTTTTATACATTTTACCTTTTTAACATATTCAGATGTAATTTTTATGTTCAGCATTAAAAAAAAGTCACATCGATGTCAGCTGCTTTATATTGCAAAAGAGCAAGCAGATGCCAGATGTATGGTTAGTACAGGAGCAAATCTGTCCTCCATTTCCCATAAACCCTCACATCTGACCTTGTTAGTCTACTTGGAGATTGCTTGGCGAAATAGTGTGTCACTGGACACTGGAGAAGAAATAAGGTAGGACTACAGACAGACAGCCTTATGTAATTATAGGTGGCGACAAGAAGTGAAGCTTTTATCAAATACCCTTTAATATCAAATTAGACTATCTTAACTTTGATTGGTTTCTGTGCCATCTGTACGGTAAAATATTTTAACATAATTGATCCTTTTTATCACAGAAATGTAAATATCTACTCTTTCCTCCTTGGAGGTTGAATTGTGTAACATGGGTTGGCATTGACATTGAGCAGAAGATCTTAATCAGCACAAAAGATTGATTTTTGAAACTGGTAAGATGACTTGTGGAATGCAGGGCTTGCTGTGTGGGTGTTGTGTACTGTCAGCTCATGATGTGTAAGAGGAATGGTTACTGAATAGGCTGTGGGACTTCCTTTGAAAGCTGTATGTAGAGGTTCTTAAAGAAATCCTCTTTACTTAGAACTGTAGTAAACCCACCGTGAGGGGAAAAGCCAGCCTAGATTTAAGTAGATGTTTGTATCTATGTAAATTAATGTTAGAATCTCCAAATCTCAATTTGATTTGATTTTATTATTTTATTATTTTTATTATTTTTTTATTTATTTTTTTATTTATCTCAATTTTATTTTGATTTTAGGTTATTAAAAATAAGTAATTTAAAGTATTTTAGTTATAAAAGAAAATATGAATCTGGAATTCAGGACATGTTATATATGTTTAAGCATAAAGAGAACAACTTTCATCCTAATATTATTAATTTTACTCTTTGCCAAATATTTTAATATTCTATTTCTAAGCACATAAATTCTTAGTATTATAAAACAACTATATTCCTGTTAGAAGACCATAAGAGATGACTATATATAACTGTTAGATAGGTATAAGAAAGCTAAACTTGTATAGTAAAACAGTAAATACTGGGGCTGGAAAAGAGACTTAGTTGTTGAGAGCACTTGCTCCAGAAGACTCATGTAGTACAACTCACAACAGCTCCAGGGGACCCAGCACCCTGTTCTGATCTCCTCAGGCACTCCAGACGAATGTAGCACTGCCCCCTTAAATAAAAACAAACATAATAATGGACAGTTTTAAATTCCTCATTGTTCCAGTTACTATTCTGGCATTTAGATTCTATCTATATGTAGTAATTCAGTTAAGTTTAGTGATTGTTGTGTAAGGAACTAAGTCATCAATCCCCACAGTTAACAAGATAGTGGTTTTTTGGTCATTGTATAAATATTTGAGCATTAAGAAAACAGTTTTTTTTCTATACTCTTCTCTATTGGTGTGAAGAAGTATAATTCTTTATTTCATATGTATAAATTGGTTTAATGATTTTTATAAGTACCTTGGTGATAAATGTGCTATTTATGGAGTGTCACTGTCCCAGGAGGGATTTTTGAACCCTACATATAATTTCAAAGTTTGTAGAAGCCTTAAATAAATTACAAAATATTTGCCAGGTGTAGGAACAGACACTTGATCCTAGCTCCAGGAGGCAGAGGGAAGATCTTTTGTTAGTTCCAGGCCAGCCTGGTCTGCCTAACAAGTGCAAGACTTAAAAACAACAACAACAAAAACCGGGCAACTAAACAAAAACATTTAAGTTTCAGTAACATTCTCGTAGATACTTTTATTTGACATAGCCACATTATTACAACATGCTTAATGTAAATCTTGGCTCATCAGAACGTACCAGGTTTATTTTAGCAGCACTTTACAATTGTCTTGAGCATATTTCAAAACTGGCCTTACTTCAATAAACTAGAGTTTATTATATTGTATAATTTTTTCTTTTCCTGTGGTATCAAATCTAAAGACCCAGCATGAGTCATATGTTTACAAGCCCATGCCCTACTGTATTGACTAGGATATTCTGGAGTCTTTTCTATTTTAAATCTACTTTTTAAAAGTAACGGTGATTTGATGAATACAACCATGTCTCAAAGGCAAAGATACTAAGTCCAACTCTAGCATGTTTATGGAAATAAATCTTGCAACCCTCATCACATACATTCCTGATCTGCTATAATTTAGTCATTAAAAGACTGTTTTCATCTATCTCAGATTTCTGCATAAAACATTTTCCCTTGAGGTATTTTTAATGAAAGTAATGATGCTTAGAACTTTAGAACATTTTTTTCTTCTTCTTTCTTTCTTTCTTTCTTTCTTTCTTTCTTTCTCTCTCTCTCTCTCTTTTCTTTCTTTCTTCCTTTCTTTCTTTCTTTCTTTCTTTCTTTCTTTCTTTCTTTCTTTCTTTCTTTCTTTCTTCTCCAGATTTTTATCCCTCCCCCATCCACCCTCCATGACTGTTCTACATGTCACACCTCCTCCCAACCCAATCTCCACAAGGATGTTTCCACCTCCCACCCCACCTGACCTCTAAACTCCCTGGGGCCTCCAGTCTCTTGAGGGTTAGGTGCATCTTCTTTGATTGAACACAGACCTAGTAGTCCTGTACTGTATGTTTGTTAGGGGACTCATATCAGCTGGTGTATGCTGTCTGTCTGGTGGTTCAGTGTTCGAGAGAGATCTCAGGGGTCCAAATTAATTGAGACTGCTGGTCTTCCTACAGGATCACCCTTCTCTTCAGCTTCTTTCTATCTTCCCTAATTCAACCACAGGGGTCAGCAGCTTCTGTACATTGGTTGGGTGCAAATATCTGCATGTGACTCTACCAGCTGCTTGTTAGGTCTTCCAGAGTGTGGTCATGCTAGGTCCCTTTTTTGAGTGCTCTATAGTTTCAGTAATGGTGTCAAGACATGGAGCATACACTTATAAAATAATTTTTTGTATATATTTAGGGTGAAGAAAGGTCTTAATTTTTAAAAAGATTCATTCACTTTTATTGTGTATGTTTGTCTGCCTGTATGCATGTATAACATGTATGTGCCTGGTGGCGATCAGAGAGGGAGCCAGATACCCTCAAACTGAAGTTATAGATTATTGTGATCTGCCTGAAAAGAATAGCAGGAGCTCTTACCCACTAAGCCATTTCTCCATTTCTCTAACTCCAAGAAAGGCCTTTGAAATTCTGAAAGGGTTCAATGTTATTGCTGGAGCTGTGTGTTTTACTATGATGACATGTGTTTTGCAGTCTTACAAGAGTATGCAGTTAAGTGGACACACTGTCTTTCATGCAGGGATGTGAATGTAGGAGTAATAGCTACTGTAGTTTAGATCTTTTTCAGTCTGTCAGGAAATCTAGACTATCTGTGACTTAATAATTGAAATCTTATAGTTCAATGTTCAGGTTGAAGACTTCACAGTTTTGGTCCTCACATGGAGTGACCAACATAATTGGTGACTCAGATATTCTTAAAGCTGTAATGATTGTAATGTTCTGTATAAGTGTTGGTGAAATTCCTTCATTCAATGGCTTTCCTTTTGAATAGCTAAAAGAGTGAATCTTGCAAGCCCTTCATACTTGAAAACCATGGAAAGGTTTTGAAATTGATTATCATGTTTTTGTGCAGGAAAAGTCCATATTAAGGCAAGATGAAATGCAGTTTATGGGTAAGAAGAACCAGCATTTTAATTGAAGAACTGATTTAAAATTTTAATTTCTACCCCAAACTCTCCAAGAATTGGAAGTCCACTGACCCCCAAAGAAAAATACCAAAACAAATACCCTCCAAGTGATATCAGAGGTTTGTCTACCAGCTTACCTGACCTGGACTCAGAACCAGGGTTTGTTTGTTTCTTTGTTTGTTCCAATTTTTTATTAGGTATTTTCTTCATTTACATTTCAAATGCTATCCCGAAAGTTCCCTCATTACCCCCCCCACACACTTCCCTACCCACCCACTCCCACGTCTTGGCCCTGGTGTTCCCTTGTACTGGGGCATATAAAGTTTGCAAGACCTAGGGGCCTCTCTTTTCAATGATGGCCGACTAGGCCATCTTCTGCTACATATGCAGCTAGAGACACGAGCTCTGGGGGTACTGGTTAGTTCATATTGTTGTTCTGCCTATAGGGTTGCAGACCCGTTTAGCTCCTTGGGTACTTTCTCTAGCTCCTCCATTGGGGGCTCTGTGTTCCATCCAATAGCTAACTGCGAGGATTCACTTCTGTGTTTGCCAGGCACTGGCATAGCCTCACAAGAGACAGCTATATCAGGGTCCTTTCAGAGAAATCTTGCTGGCATATGCAATAGTGTCTGCATTTGGTGGCTGATTATGGGATGGATCCCCAGGTGGGGCAGTCTCTGGATGGTCCATCCTTTCATCTCAGCTCCAAGCTTTGTCTCTGTAACTCTGTAACTCCTTCCATGGGTGTTTTGTTCCCAATTCTAAGGGGCGAAGTGTCCACACTTTGGTCTTTGTTCTTCTTGAGTTTCATGTGTTTTGCAAATTGTATCTTGGGTATTCTAAGTTTCTGGGCTAATATCTACTTATCAGTGAGTGCATATTTACACAATGGAGTACTACTCAGCAATTAAAAACAATGAATTTATGAAATTCCTAGGCAAATGGATGGATCTGGAGGATATCCTGAGTGAGAACCAGGGTTCTGATGAGGGTGAATGTGAATCATCATCTGTCCCCAGTGACACTGAATGTAAGTGTTTAAACCCAGTGAATGTGTGCCTTGGGTATAATGTATAATTAAGAAATTTTCTGTTTGTCATATACATAGATTTTTAAAGGTTTTAGAAATTGGAATTGTGGCCTTCAAGAGAAACCTGGGGTTACTTTAAAAATTTTTTTAAATTTCATATAGTGGTTTGCTTGCATGTATATCTGTGTGACGGTGTGAGTTACAGACAGTTGTGACCTGCCATGTGGGTGCTGGGAATTGATCCCAGGTCCTCTGAAATAGCAGCCAGCACTCTTAACCACTGATCCATCTCTACAGCTCCAAGATTTATTATAACATAATTTGAGATATGCTTTGACTTGCTCTTTATTACTAATTATTTCCTAAGTGACTTGTTTAAATTTGAATAACATTTCTATTTTTCTAATGTTTAAAATTTTCCAAAATTTGAAATAATATTCCTAAGGCCCTTAAGGCACATTGCAGACTTCAGCATGTTAGGGTGAATTACTTTAAAAAATAGATGATTGTAAACAGGCCAGAGGAAACTATCTTGCATTTTTTGATTGTTGACAGATATACAACTTACTATAAAATGTTGTTACTTTAGCTGAATTACTACTTGGTACAATTAAAAGTTGGAAAACAAGTAAAATTGTGGGCTTATGTGAGTGTGAGTAACTTGTCCTGTGACGGGTACAGTGGTTTTATAGAGTGCTTATTATAGAATGGGGAAAGTGGGTGAAGGATCTACCATCTCTTTTAGTTATATGAACTTACAGTTACAGCTGTTCATCACCAAGGAAGTCAGGACTGGAACTCAAGCAGGAGCTGATGCAGAAGCCATGGAGGGATGTTCTTTACTGGCTTGCTTCCCCTGGTTTGCTCAGCCTGCTCTATTATAGAACCCAAGACTGCCAGCCCAGAGATGGTCCCACCCCCAAGGGACCTTTCCCCCTTGATCACTAATTGAGAAAATGCCCCACAGCTAGATCTCATGGAGGCATTTCCCCAACTGAAGCTGCCTTCTCTGTGATAACCCAGCTGTGTCAAGTTGACACAAAACCTAGCCAGTACATGGGGGGAGGGGTGTACTCTGTGTCTGGTGGATGTCAGAAACACAGCTGATGACCCACGGGGCTCTAAGGGCCCCACATGTTCTAAAGTATCGCCAAGTCCAAGGGCAACAGTGCTGATTGAAGATACCGTAATAAGCATGGCAAAACCTTTAATTCCAGCAAAGGCAGGTGCTTCTCTGTCTGTTCGAGAATAGCCAGGGCTACACAGAGAAACCTTGTCTTAAAAAAAAAAAGCAAACAAACAAACAAACAAACAAACAAAAAACAAAACAAAAAAGGAAGGAAAGAAAAGAATTTTTTCTTTTATTTTTTTATTCTAATACTAAAGATACAAATCAGGGCTTCAAGTATACTGGGCAAGTACTCTACCACTGAACTACATCCCAGTCCCTGAAACAGTTAGACATGGTCATCTCTGATCTCTTATAACCTGGGTAGTTGTGGGGAATTGTATTTCCTTTTTTTTTTAATCTTTATTTTTTTTTATTTTTATTTTTCTTCTTTCTTTTTAGTTTTTCAAAAACTGAGGGTTTTTCTTTTTTTTTTAAGATATTTTCTTTATTTACATTTCAAATGCTATCCAGAAAGTTCCCTATACCCTCTACCCGCCCACTCCCACTTCTTGGCCCTGGGGCATATAAAATTTGTAAGACCAAGGGGCCTCTCTTCCTCATGATGGCTGACTAGGCCATCTTCTGCTACATATTCAGCTAGAGACACGAGTTCTGGGGGTACTGTACTGGTTAGTTCATATTGTTGTTCCACCTAAAGGGTTGTAGACCCCTTTAGCTCCTTGGGTACTTACTCTAGCTTCTCCATTGGGGGCCCTGTGTTCAATCCTATAGATGACTATGAGCATCCCCTTCTGTATTTGCCAGGCACTGGCATAGCCTCACTCAAGATAGTTATATCAGGGTCTTTTCAGCAAAATCTTGCTGGCATATGAAATAGTGTCTTCATTTGGTGGCTGATTATGGGATGGATCCCCAGGTGGGGTAGTCTCTGGATGATCCATTCTTTCGTCTTAGCTCCAATCTTTGTCTCTGTAATTCCTTTCATGGGAGTTTTGTTCTCTATTCTAAGAAGGAATGAAGTATCCATACTTTGGTCTTCATTTTTCTTGATTTTCTTGTGTTTTACAAGTTTCTGGGCTAATATCCACTTATCAGTAAGTTCATATCAAGTGACTTCTTTTGTGATTGGGTTACCTCACTAAGGATGATATCCTCCAGATACATCCATTTGTTCAAGAATTTCATAAATTCATTGTTTTTAATATCTGAGTAGTACTCCATTGTGTAAATGTACCACATTTTCTGTATCCATTCCTCTGTTGAGGGACATCTGGGTTCTTTCCAGCTTCTGGCTATTATAAATAAGGCTGCTATGAACATAGTGGATCATGTGTTCTTATTACCAGTTGGAACATCTTCTGGGATTGTTTGTTTGTTTGTTTTTCAAGACAGGGTTTCTCTGTATAACTCTGGCTGTCCTGGAACTCACTTTGTAGACCAGGCTGGACTAGAACTCAGAAATCTGCCTGCCTCTGCCTCCTGAGTGCTGGGATTAAAGGTGTGTGCCACCACAGCCGGCTCAATTATAATTTATCTTAAAACTGATAATTTCTATAATAAGGAGTGTTAGAGAACAACTTTAGTCATCAGTTTAGGGATCAAATTCAAGTCCTAGGGCTTGCTAGTAAGTGGTATTGCCTACTGAACCATCTCTCTGTTCTATCAGTTTTGTTTGTGTGTTGAAGTCCTCTCTTTCAGAATATTTATTGTCCCTCAATAATTATGGATATTGATTTGTGGTTCTTATCAGTATTAGTTAAGTTGTAGCCTTTGTGTTGTGGCTGTAAATACAGCCTGCTGAGCCTTGGGCCATTTTCATGAATGTCAGGTACAGCCCATACTCTTTACTAAGTTTCTAGAGATTTGGACTTCTGTCCCACACCTTGGTAGAGAACAGACATGCTGACTCTGGATCTCAGCCATTGCAAAAACAAGTAGTATTTTCTCTGATAGGTAGGGTTAGTTTCTTTTGTTTATGAGATTATATTTTATCCTTTTACCCCTACTTGACTACATGAGAACAGATGTTAAAGCTTCATTCATGTTCCTAAATAAAGGGAAGGAAGCTGCTTTGCAGTTGGTTTCCAAAATGCTTCTCTTTGATCGCTGCCCACTGTCCATTCCCATTTTTGTGCTTTGCATTTGAAAGCTTTCTAGGATCCTAGTGAGAGCAGTGTCTTCTGTCTTCTTTGCTGTAATACTGGCTGGTTGCTGGCTATTGTGTCATCAGTATAATCTCGCATACTCTGTGCTTCCTAGAAACTCACAGTTCTTGACCTCATTTTGTTCATTGTTAAGAGAACTTTATACATTATTTATACATTATTGTATATCATTATTTAACATAAGCATGTAGTTAGGTCATTTTCAACCTGAAATAAAAAATATATTGAAAAAAATTTTTTAATGAGTGGAGGCCATGAGTATGGAGATCAGAAGAAAATATGAGGAAGGAAGTCAGTTCTCTACTGTATGGGTCCTGGAGATTGAACTCAAATCATCAGACTTGGAGGCAAGTGCCTTTAGCTCTGAGCCTTCCTTTTAGCTCAATACAAGTTGAAAGATTGGTGTTTGATTATTTAGGCTTCCCCCCATATACCCTACATAAATAGTCTTTAAAAATATATTCAGGATTGCTTCTCTCTCTCTCTCTCTCTCTCTCTCTCTCTCTCTCTCTCTCTCTCTCTCTCATATGTGTATGTGTGCACCACATACTTGCAGTATCGGCAGGGGCCAGAAAAGGTTATTGTATCCCCTGGAACTGGAATTACATTTGGTTTGAGCTACTAAGTAGGTACTGGGAGTCAAACCAGAAGAGGTGGTCCTCTTCCAGAGGACCTAGGCTAGGGAGATGGCTTTGTTGATAAAGGGTTTGCCTCTTGATCATTACAACCTGAATTTGGATCTCCAGCACCATGTAAAAAGTTAGGAATAGCGTTGTGTACCTGTAACCCTTGTTCTGGATGGATGGAGATAGGAGGATCAGTCTAGCCAGAACCTCAACCTCCAGGTGCAATGTGAGACTCCAGAAATCAAGTGGAGGGCCTGGAGTGATGGCTCAACAATTAAAATCACTGGCTAAACTTCCAGAGGACCTGAGTTTGACTCCAAGAACCCACATAGCTGCTCACAATTTTCAAGTCCAGATCTATGGTCTATGATGCCCTCTTCTGTCCTCTACAGGCACTGCCCATATGTAGTGCAAACATATAAAAGCAGGAAAAGTACCCATATACATAAATAGGAGCAACCATGAAAAATCTGCTTGAATTCAAGAACTAGTAATAAATAAGGTGGAGAACAATTTCTGACCCAAACATGCACATGTACACAAACATGTATATACACACAATATATTCTGCATCTTAGTTTTCCTAGGGCAATGCCTGGCTTACCTAGTCAACTAATGACCATAAATCTGCTTGTCTAAGAATTCTGAAAGAAAGGGATTATTTTGTTCTAAGCATATGAGGCTGAAAGGTAAAGTTGGGTCTGAGAGTGGCATGTGACAGCAAAACAGAAGTGTTTGGTGTCAGATTTAGGCTCTGCCAGAAGGATCTTCAGAGCTGAAGCATGGATGGGTATGTTGCATCAACCATAGCTATTTTACATAAACATCTTTTAGCATTAGAGCAGATTTAATATGAAAACAGCCCCTCACATTGTACACATACATTGTGCATCATGATGTACAAAGGCTCAGCCATGGAGAGCTTCTTTTATTTCTCTTGTCTTTCTGAATGCACAGGAAATAGTTTCCATGTCTAGGCCTTGCTTCCTGTGGCTTAGTGAGTCGGTGCCTTGTGGCTGATGAAGTAAGGGCCACCCCAAATTTAGGGAGTCTATCAATCCTTTTACTCAACCTTTTGTGTGTTTCAAGTCCAACCAGAACAGTTGCTTAGTTCTCTATTAGAATTTGCCTACTAATCTGATCATTAAGTATACTCGTGTTGGATACATATAACACTCTTATAGGATATTTTTCCTCAGAAAAATAAATAATATTTTAATGGGATGAAAGTATTTTTAATATCATATATAAAATACCATGTTGTTCCTTCAGGAATCAACATCTGTATCTGAAGAGACATCAAATCATCTAAATTTGCCAGAAAACCAGAACAAGAAAAACTACTTTTTGCTTGATGAAAAAACAGAACAGACAGAAAGGCATGAAAACACATTTACTGGTTGGTCTAATTATGATTCAGATTATGAAATTACTGACCAAGATGTAAATAAGATTTTGACTGTAACTTAGACAGCCTTATATGAGAAAGCATCATGGAGGAGACCAAACAGGCACACATGTATCACAAACAAAAATTACATTACATCTTGCTGAAGTTTCAGTGATGGCTTGTATTACTATGAACAGAATATATGCATGGAGAGTGAAAATACACACAAAATCATAAAGGTAACAGTTTCTGGCAGCATGGTTCAGCTGATAGTTTGTTGCTTGTTTTCTTTTTCTTTTTTTTTTTTTTAAAGATTTATTTTATTTATTATATGTAAGTACACTGTAGCTGTCTTCAGGCATTCCAGAAGAGGGCGCCAGATCTCATTAAGGATGGTTGTGAGCCACCATGTGGTTGCTGGGATTTGAACTTATCACCTTCGGAAGAGCAGTCGGGTGCTCTTACCCGNTGAGCCATCTCACCAGCCCTGTTGCTTGTTTTCTTAAACTTAGGGGTTTATTTCATACATTTTGAGTATAAATAAATTATACCCAATATATAGATAAAGATATAGATAATGCAAATATGTTTGATAATCACAACCTTTAAGGAGTAATTTTAAGTGATAATATAATGAATACTTTCATCATCAAAAATATTATTTGCTGACTAAAGCTTGTGGGGAAAAGTGCAGTTTCTAATAAGGAATGAAAAAATTACTATGAACAGGTCTACTTGATGTACTCATTGTAATTTTATTCTCTTGCATTTCACCACAGACTCTGGCCTCTACCCTATTAAGCTAAGGTAGAAGAGAGAACAGAATAGTTGTCTGATCTCTAAATCATAGTGGTACAGTTAGGAATATAAGGGTTTCTTTTTCTGCTGCTAACATTTTTGGAGAGACTGCAAAAGTTTAATATTTGAATAATAGAACAATGAGGAGATGTTACCTCAAACAGGAGTGTGAATTTAGAAAACAAACAAACAAACAAACAAAAAGAAAAGCTAGTGGTTGAATAGAGGGGATGACCTATAATGGGCTTGGTGTGAACAGAGGCATGACCTTGGAAGTTTCATTATTGCTTTTAGTCACTGCCTTTTTAGAGAACATGCCACTGATATAGCATGTCAGTAACTTAAAGCTTGGACAGTTTTATGTCCATCTGCTACTGTAGGAAAGAAAACTTTTTTTAAATTTACTTAATTTTATGTGCATTAAAGTGAGGGTGTCAGATCCTGGGACTGGAGTTACAGACAATTGTGAGATGCCATATGGGTACTGGGACTGAACCCAGATCCTCTGAAAGAACAGTAATTGCTCTTAACTGTTGAACCATCTTCTCCAGCCAAAGAAGTATGTTTTTATGAAGTTTAGATAATAGAGTTTTATTCATAAAAACACATTCTTTGAGAGAGAGGGTTGAGGGACATGTACACATGTCACAATGCAAGTGTGACAAAAAGAGGATAACTTGAAGGAGTTGATTCTCCTTCCATATAGGTCCTGAGGATTGAACTCAGTTCCTTAGGCATGTCAGCAAACACCCTTACTTGCTAAGCATCTGTCCCACCCTGTTAACATTATTTCTGATGCTTGGTTCGAGAGTTGATGTCTATCTGAGATCATTTGTGTAACAGAAATATAAATATATTCTACTAATTGCTGGGCATGGTGCCATAGGCCTCTAGTATGCCAGCTACTTGGAAGTACTCCCAGTAGGAGTAGTGCAAGTTCAAGTCTAGCCTGATCAATTTCACAAAACTTTGCCTCAAAATAGAAAAGGACTGTGGCTGGGTGGTAGATGATTAGCATGACTGAGGCTATTTCCATGCTGTAATCACTGTCCTTGGTTCTGACTTTGTGCTGCATGTGCAATTTCTAATTCCATTAGTGCTGTGCCTGTGGGTCAGCTGAGTACCATAGTCATTGATTGCCAGAGTGTCCCTAGGCATAAGATATGAGGATTTGAAACTGAACAGACATTAAAATAAGCCCACAATTAGCAGTAACCACTCACGGATGATAATGATCAATGTTCTAAAAGAATAAACATGTCAGATTAGACAAAGTGGACCCTTGGAAAGCTAAGAACAAAGCGTGTAAAACGCAGGGAAAATAGTCCAGGAGGAGGAGTCAGTAAAGCATCTAGGATCTGAAAGGGGACACTGAGAAGTCAGCTTGCTCATAGCTTATAAGAAGATGATGGCTGTGAAGGCAGGCTAGGCTCTGTAGTCTGTGACATGGCTGTAACTATCCTATTTTTAATTCTAAAAGATCACTCTGTTCCTTATGACAGGAAATAGGTTATAAGGGAAAAATGGGCAGGAAGATCTTAACAGGCTGTTCATCTAGAAGATAGAGAACAGTAGTCTGACTTAAACTGGTAGCACAGGAAATATGGAAATGAGAAGAACTACATTTGAGCCCTGATCAATAAGAGAGGAGAATCAGGTGTGTCAGAAACCTGACAGCTGGTTAGGTAGAATGGAGAGCATGCCAAGATGACAAGGCATTTTTTATGAAAAAGTATTCGTGGTTCTATAAGCTGTGTTGAGCCAGTGTGACAGACGCAGGCTCACATATCTTTATTGCTAAAGACCAGTGAAATAGCCACATGATAGATGATGGGACAGCTTAGAATCTCCAAAGGTATTGAAGGTGAATGATTAGAAGAGTGAAATGCCAGTGCTTTCTGGAAGATCATTGTGGAATTTTATTGATGGTGGTAGGCAGAGATTGAGAAGTTCAACCTTGCAGAAACTACAAAACAAAACAACCCCTGAGACCAGACAATGTTGGTGATTCTAGTAAGACGACGACTTTCATCATCAAATGATTGCCTTCAAAGAACAAATTGTGTACTTTATTGGCAGGGAAGAATAGTCAAGAATGTGGGTTTCTTAGGCAAGGTTCATCCATTATACTTGAGATGTGGTGATCCCTGAAATTTCTCAAAATCCAGGAAATTCTACTTACTCCCTAAGTTGTGGTTCTGGAGTACTGCATTGATGTTCTCCCTTAACTTAAAAAAAAAGGGTAAAAAATGGATTCTCAGTAATAGTGGGTACTCCCCTAGGAAATAGAAGATGTCCTAGAGATGTAGCCCCACAGCCCAAGTGCTTTTGGGTGACTGAAATGCTTAGGGGCTAGAGAGAGAGCTCAGCATCTTAAAGTACTCGCTACTTATCTAAAGAACCCAAAATCCTCTCTGGCCACTGAGGGTGATGGCCACACACACATTGATATATGCAGGCAAAACATTCATACACATAGAATAAAAATAAATAAATCTTAGAAAGACATTAAGATGGAGAATGTTCTCATGCATGTACATATACATGGACATACACACAGACACATGACATCACATACACAAATATTATTAAATTTTTTTTAAAGTTAACCTGATCATATCAATTTCACAGGTGCCTACTATAAGCAAATTTAGATCAGTTTGAATCTATTTTATTCCTGGAGCACAAGATATTTACTCAATTATTTTATAAGGAAAGAGTAGTCAAAAGTTAATAATTTAACTACGTGAACTGCTGTGTGTGAGGATGAGCAAAGTACGACACAGTCATACCATATCTTAAAATAATTGATGGTGGAATTACTAAGCAAATGTACATTACCTGTGTTTATCATGTTTAAGGAAATACAAACTTCCTCAGAGGGCAGAGTGTGGTGGCACAGCCCTTTAATGTGGTAAGATGCAGGGGTGGCAGATTTCTGTGAGGTAAAGCTTGTGGTGCATAGTGAGACTGTGTCTCAACAACAACAATAGAACGAAAGACAAAAAAGACAATAATTCCAAATAATAAACAGACATTGATAGATGGGATTAACAGTAAATTAGATTCAGTAGAAAACTGCACATAGGGGATTGGGAATCAAAAGCAACATGAAAAGCAGGCACAAAAGGGTTTTTGTGGTGCACACTATTTCTTGCTAATATTAAGTAAAACACAGTGACCTGAGATTCATGTGCAGTTTTAAATAATTCAGAATAGTCAAAATAATGTAAAGACAACCAAGTTAGGCTGTAGATGCACCTCACTAGGAAACTAATTACCTTGAATTCTAGCAACTGTATTGTGTTCTTAGCACAGCAGCCAAAGATTAAAAGAAAAAGCTACAGTTACCAAGACTGCATAAGAATGGACATAATGGTAATTGGAATATAATTAAGAGTCCAAATAAAATACTTTAGTGTATCAGAAATTATTATTAACCAAGTTAAATACTTAATGCATTTAAAACATTTAATGGAGTAAGAATATTTGAACAAGTAGTGGTCAGTCATCTGGATATCTACATGCAAAATAATGAAATTGTTTGAGCCTTCCCTACATCACATTAAAAAACAAAACAAACAAAACTAATTCAGGCTGGGCCTGTGACACATGCTTGTAAATTCCAGCATTTCGTTCATAGGTACAGGCTGGAGAGTAGGGAATTCCAAGCAGTCTTTAGCGGCAGAGCAAGTTTGAGGCCAGCTTTAAGCAAACGAGACCCTAATCTGAAAAGATTACTAGGAATTTAATGTCTAAATGTAAATGCAAAAGACATGAAACTCCTTTTGTTGGCTTTCTGTTGGTATTGTTTTTCTTGTGCTGAGGATGGACCCTGTGCTCTATCTAACTATACTAACCTCTAACCTGTCCTGAAGTTCACAAAGGGGAAAAGAAATACAGTAAAGAAAAGTTGTTGGAACAACTGGAGATTCACATACAGATAATCTACATGCAAACTCACACTCTTGGTGGAATTTAACTCAGTGGATTATAAGTATAAAATAAGAACAGTAAAATTCAATCTGAATGGCCTTGGGATTGCCGTGATTTTTGTATAACACTAAAGTTTTATCTATGGGGAAAAAATCTATGGACTGGACTTCATCCAATTTAAAAACAGTTGCTCTTTGAAAGCCACTGGCAAGAGATATGAGAAACAAGCTGACTAGGAGGAAATATTTGTCAAAAATATGTCTGACAAAGTGCTCCTATCAAAAATATATACACAGGACTTTAGAATAGGAAATCAAGCTGGTTTAAAGGTGGTCAAAAATGCTCACACAGCCCTAGACTCCTGAGATCCCAGCACTTGGAAGAAGCAAGAGGATCAGGAGCTTAAGGCCAGCCTCTACTACATCACAGTTATGACACCAACCTGGGAGATAAGAGACTCAAAAAGCCAGAAAACAAAAATTGTCCAAGACCTAGACTGACTTCATTAAAGAAAAACAGTTGGCAAGTGAAAGTAGAAAAAGATGGTCCACGTGGAATTATACTGGGGAGTTCCAGCTAGAACAGAAAGGTGCTATAACACCGCCATTAAGATGACCAAGCACCAAACTAGTGAACATACCAAATGCAAAGACTGGAAGAGGGGCAGCTTGTCATGGGACATTCAAAATAGCAGTCACTTTTGAAGGCTGTTTCAACAGTCTCTTAGAAATTGAAATACTATTAAAAAAAAAGTAAATTTACCACAAGATAGAATTTATAACCATACAATAGCCTGTGTATGGCTGTGTACAGCAGTTTTAATTTAATTAACCATAATTTCCTAAACTCAGATGTAACCAAGGTAACTCTCAGAAGGTCAGTAGAGAAACCATGGATGGTACATCCAGACAATGAACTCTTGTTGATTACTATATGTAATCAAGTTGGAGAAATAGGGTGAGTCTTAAGTTTGTGTTTCTAAGTAAAATCAATCTGAAAAAGCTGAACAGCATATGAATTCCAGCTGTAGCATTCTGGAAAATCAACTATTTGCCAGCAATGTGGAAAGGGCTGAGAAGACTGGAGAGTTTTTTTAGAGCAGTGTAGCCAGTGTCAGCCAATGGTGAAACTTTTGTCAAAATAGAGTTGCTCCATTCTGAATGGACTGTGGACTTTGTCAGTTATAAGTAGTATATCCTTCTGGTACAGCTCACTGATAGTGGGGAGGATGTGTTTGTGTGGGTGCAGGAGATGTGTTGCAATAACTCTGCTTCTGCCAAGTTGTGCTTTGTTTATATAACTACATTAAATACAAAGACCTATAAGAACATGATTGAGGTTAAAGTACTTAGAAATATATATTTGGACTCATTTAAAATATATAAAGACAAGTCAGTCTAACAACTCAAAAATGGGGTAAATTTAAACATTATCTAAAGACTGTATTTATACAGCAGTAAAGTGAAAACCTAAATCAATAGCCAGATACCTTCTCATAACAATGGCATGGCTATCATTATTTACAGAAAGTAGATACTGGAAATGCTATTAAGGATGGAGAAGAATCGAAGCCTCTTGTCTCCAGCTTCCCCCACCCCATTTAAAATAGATCATCTACTTTGGCAGACATTTGGGTTATCACATGACCCAGCAATTCCATTGTTTCATGTGTGAACCAATACAAATGAAAACATGTCTACACAAATTGTTGTTTTAAAACAAAATCTCAATCGTTCAATTTTACCAATGAACACTTGGGTGCTAGGTGCTAGGGTCAAAGCCTCCTAGCTCATAGAGGCAGAGAAAGTACCCAGCTAATTCTCCACCATGAGTGGCCCTCTCCTACACCATCTCAAAAAAAAAATCCTTCAAACTAAATGTCCCTCTTCTATATCCTATGGGTCTCCCTTTTTAAAATAGTCCTAATTTTGCTTCCTGTCATCTGGAAGCTTGCTTGCTCCTCCTCTTGACTTTATTTAATCCTGTTTACAATATTCAAGCAGAAAGCTCTTGGATAAAACGTATGTGCTAAGGCTGAGCCACACTGCAACTCAAACCAGATTTTTCCAGCAAATAACACAATCTCAGGGTTCACAGAATAATCACATATCCTGTGGCAACAAATACTTGTGTTTATGTACAAATACTCATCATGGAATGTGAAAAGTGAAAGTGCAGATCTCAACAGCTGATAGTTGTGGTGTATCCATGTAGCAGAGTACTTGGTGATCAATGTGAACTGACGATCGAGTGGTACAACATGAAAGATTCTGGAGACAGTAAGTCAGAGCACCCCTAAGGGGTCATGTTCTGAGTTTATTTATATGGAATATCCAGGACAAGGATGTCTGCATGGTTAGAGTATAGTTTGTGGTTTCCTTGGATGTAGGTTGGGGGATGGGAGGGCTTATGTGGAGTGGATGCCGATGGAAGCTTGGTTTATTTGGGGATAATAAAAAAACATTTTAAATTTAATGGTTGCAGAACTAAATATGCAAAAATTGTTGAATTATATATTTGAATTTTATGAATTATACATTTTAAAGGTTATTATATGAAATAACAGGAGAGTATTGCAATGGTATGTGCTTATAGTTCCAGTTTACTTGAGAAACTGAAACAGGAAGATTGTTTGAGACTAACCTGGGTAGCACACATACAAGGCAGCAAACACTTTGTCTCAATAAGACCATCAACAAATGACACACTTAAATTGATGGATAACATTGTTAGCATATCAGTTTCATTAAAGCAATTTGGACTCTCCAGTCCTTGTCAAAATCTTGGCAGCTTTTGTTTTTCTTTAAGAAATAGAACTATCAGGGGCTGGAGAGATGGCTCAGTGCTTAAGAGCACTGACTGCTCTTCCAGAGGTTCTGAGATCAATTCCCAGCAACCACATGGTGGCTTACAACTATCTGTAATGGAATCTGACATCCTCTTCTGGTATGTCTTAAGACAATGACAGTGTACTTACATAAAACAAGTAAAGAAATAGAAATATCTAATATCTTGGTGTAACTCTAACCAAGCAAGTGAAAGATCTGTATGACAAAAATCAAGTTTCTGAAGAAAGAAATCAAAGATCTCACAAGATGGAAAGATCTACCAAACTCATGGTTTGGCAGGATTAACATAGTAAAAATCGCCATCTTACCAAAAGCAGTCTACAGATTCAATGCAATACCTATCGTAATTCCAACTCAATTCTTCACAGAGATAGAGCAATTCTCAAATTCATCTGGAATAGCTAAAAACCCAATATAGTGAAAACAATTCTCAACAATAAAAGAACTTTGGAGGAATCACAATTACTGACCTCAAGCTCTACTACAGAGCATGATATTGGTACAGAGACAGACAGGTAGATCAGTGGAGTAGAACTTAAAATCCAGAAATAAACCCACACACCTATGGTCATCTGTTCTTTGACAGAAGCCAAAACCATCCATTGGAAAAAAAATATTTTCAACAAATGGTGCTGTTCTAATTGGCAGTTGATGCATAGAAGAATGCAAATTGATCCATTTTTATCTCCTTGTACAAAGCTCAAGTCCAAATGGATGAAGGACCTTCATGTAAAACCAGATATGCTGAATCTAATATTGGACCTCATAAAATCAAAAGGTTCTATAAGGCAGAGGACACTATCAATAGGACAAATCAGCAACCTACAGATTTGCCAACCCCACATCCGATAGAGTGCCAATATCCAATATATACAAAGAACTCAAGAAGTTAGACTCCAGAGAACCAAATAACCCTATTAAAACATGGGGTACAGAGCTAAAGAAAGAATTCTCAACCAAGGAATCTTGAATTGCCAAGAAGTACCTACAGAAATGTTCAGCATCTTTAGTCATCAGGGAAATACAAATAAAAATGACCCTGAGATTCCACCTCACACCAATCAGAATAACTAATATCAAAAACACAGGTGACAGCAGATGCTGGTGAGTATGTGGAAAAAGAGGAATACTGCTCCATTGCTGGTGGGACTGCAAGCTGGTAAAACTACTTTGGAAATCAATCTGATGGTTCCTCAGAAAATTGGAAATAGTTCTACCTGAAGACCCAGCTATATCACTCCTGGGCGTATACCCAAAAGATGCTCCAACATATAACAAGGACACATGCTCCACTATGTTTATATTAAACTTATAGCCAGAAGCTGGAGAGAACCCAGATGTCCCTCAACAGAAGAATGGATACAAAAAATGTCAAACATTTACATAATAGAGTACTTACTCAGCTCTTATGAATCTTATGACTTCATGAAATTTGCAGACAAATGGATGTAACTAGAAAATATCACCCTGAGTGAGGTAACCCAGACCCAAAAGGTCACACATGGTATTTACTCACTGATAAGTAGATAATAGCCCAAAAGGTCAGAATACAAAGTACAACTCACAGACCATATGAAGCTTGACAAGAAGGAAGACCAAGGTGTAGATGCTTCAATCCTACTTAGAAGGAAGAACAAAATAATCACAGGAGGTACAAGGAGGGACTTGAGAGGGAAAGAGGAGGGGGAGGGGAAAGAGGGCAAGATCAGGTATGGGAAGAGACAGATCCAGAGGGTCAGGAGAATGAATAGAAATATGTAGCAGGGGAAGGAGGGAGCTACTAGAAAGGCCTAGATGCTCTGGAAGTGAGAGATTCCTAGGACCCAGCAGGGATGACAGTGGAAATATCCAACAAAGTAGAGATAGAACCTGTAGAGGCCACCTCCAGTAGATAGGCATGGCCCCAAGTTGTGGGATGGGGCCACTCACCCATCTCAATTTTTAACCCAGAATTGTTAATGTCTAAAGGAAACACAGGGACAAAAAAAAAAAAAAAAAGCATGGAGCAGAAACTGAAGGAAAGGCCATCCAGAGACCCCCCGCCCTCTCCACTATTGCTGATGCCAAGAAGTGCTTTCAGATAGGGGCCTGGTATGGCTGTCTGGTGAGAGGCTCTGTCAGCATCTGACTAAGACAGATGCAGATACTCACAACTAACCATCTGACTGAACCTGGGGATCACAAAGAAAGAGGGGAAGAATTGAAGAAGCTGAAGGGCATTGCAACCCCATGGGAAGAACAATTTCAACTAACCGGACACCCCCCCACCCCCACCCCGAGCTCCCAGGAACTAAACCACCAACCAAAACTTATACATGGATGGGTCCATGGCTCCAGCTACATATGTAGCAGAGGATTGTTTTATCTGGCATCAATGTGGAAAGGGAGGCCATTGGTCCTTTGGAGGCTTGTTGTTCCAGCATAAGGTGATGTTAGAGGGGTGAGGTAGGAGTGGGTGGGGAAGTTCCCTCTTAGAAGCAAAGGGAAGAGGGGATGGGATGGGATGGGATGGGATGGGATGGGATGGGATGGGATGGGATGGGATGGGATGGGGGAGTTGCAGAGGGGAGACTGGGAAGGGGGACAAGATTGTAAATAAAATAATAAAAACAACAAAAGAAATATCTGACCTAAAACTTACTGAATGCTGTAAAGTGTTCTCAAAAGAAAAAAAAAAAGAGAATATCTGGGAGTGGTGAAAACCTGTGATGCTAGCACTCACACTGAGGAAGGAGAAAGTTGAGGCTGTCCTGAGGTCTGGGCTATATTGTAAGGACTGGTCTAAAAGAGAAGGGAAATTTATGAGATTGCTCAGCAGTTAAGAGCACAGGTTGGTCTTGCAAAAGACCTGGGTTGATTCCCAGCACCTAATTCTGGGCAGCTCACAACTATCTGTAGCTTACTTCCAGGGTATCTATTACCATCTTTTGGACCCTGGGCACCAACTCTGCACATGGTGCTTAAATGTACATGCAGGTACCCACACATAAAAATAAAATAAAAAGACAACTATTTTTCTAATAGTAGAGAAAGGAAGATACTTCACTCTCTCATGATTTTCAGATAGGCTACAAAAATCACAGCAACCAAAATAGTTGGCTAATGGACAAAGAAGAGAATTTGGAAGACTTCCATGCTTGTAGTAAATGACTTTAAATGTAGTGTGTGTGTGTGTGTGTGCATGCTCACATGCACCTTTTATTATATTTTAAAACAAATTGAAGTTGGACTTAATGCTAGAACTATAGAACACTTAGAAAAGTGGTTCTCAACCAGTAGGTTACAACCCCTTTGGGGTTGAAAACCCTTTCACAGGGATCACATATTAGATAACATGCATATCAGATATTTACATTGCAATTTATAACAGTTGTAAAATTATAGTTATGAAGTAGCAACAAAAATAATTTTATGGTTTTATGTCTCTACAACATGAGGAACACATTAAGGGTTGCAGCATTAGTATGAGAACTACTGACTTAGAAGGTTGTAGGTAAAGAACTTTGTGACAGTCTACTAATCAGTTTTCACATCATCACAAGCTACAAAAAAGGTAAATTGGAATTTGTGAAATTTTAAAACTGCTATGCATATGAAAGGACCACTGAACAGACTATGCAATGGGAGGAAACTTTTAATAAATCATATGTGTGTATAAAGAACATCTACAACTGAAGAATGTAATTTTTTAAAGATTTTTTTTTTATGAATGAGTGCTCTATCTGCATGTATACCTGTTTGCCAGAAGAGGGCATCAGATCCCACTATAAATGGTTGTGAGCTACCATGTGGTTGCTAGGAATTGAACTCATGACCTCTGGAAGAGCAACCAGTGCTCTTAATTGCTGAGCCATCTCTCTAGTCCCTCAACAATATAATTTAATTTTCAAAATTGGCAAAGAACTTATATGGACACTTTCCTAAAAGTGATGTAAAATGGTTTGTAAATATTTTAAAAGCTATTCAACATTATTATCAAGTGTATAATTCATAAATAAACATGTGAGCTAATGCTTTATTCAGATTGCCACGAGATAGACGTAGATGAACCTGGGGACTTCATGCTATGGAAATTACCCATTTACAAAAGAGAATACTATATGACCTTAGTTATGTCTAGATTTTATCTGGAGATGAAAATCTATAAAGGTTGAGAGAAGAAGGAGATGATAAATTGCTGTTAAGTGGATATATGGTTTCAGTTTTGTTGGATGAATGAGATGTTGTAACAGTGTCCCTATACTTAACAGTGATAACTGCACACAAAAGCAGTTAAGATGGTAACTTTTGAAATGATTTTAAAATCCCAATTAAAATATAAAAATGTGCTTCACAAAGATCACCAAAAGAAAATTTAAGATCAGCAGAATGTACTTAAAGAGTAACATGGAGACAAGGTATTACTAGTGTTGAGCTGTGCCATGTTGAAGTGGCAAAGGATTAAGTTGAGGGCTGAGGATGAACTTGGTGGCAATACACATGCCCAGCATGCTGCAGGCCTTGAGTTTGGTTCCCATCAATGTAAATATAGGGTGAAGTCCATCAAAAAGATGTAACTTATAATATATTTAATAAAAGTTTTAGATAAATGAAAAAGTTGGCAGAACAAATCCACTGTCTTAGTGATTAATTTTATAAGTAAATAGGAAATAACCAAAGAATAAAAATAAGAATCTAAAAACAATTGTGTGCTTTAGAGTACAGAGTATGTTCCTTTAAAAAAACAAAAAAGTTTAAGCCGGGCATGGTGGTGCACGCCTTTAATCCCAGCACTTGGGAGGCAGAGGCATGCAGATTTCTGAGTTTGAGGCCAGCCTGGTCTATAGAGTGAGTTCCAGGACAGCCAGGGCTATACAGAGAAACCCTATCTTGAAAAAAAAAAAAAGAAAAAAAAAAAGAGCTTATGGCTTTTATGTTTCCAAAGTTATGTGTTCGTGTGGCTGTGTGCATGTGCCTGCTGCTGATGCCCGTGGAGGCCAGAGGCGTCAGATCCCCCTCGTGCTGGAGTTTGGAAGATTTGAGCTGCTCAAGGTGGGTTCTGGGAATTAAACTCAGATCCTCTGTAAACAGCTGAGCAATCTGTAACCCCAGCATAAAAAAAAACACCAACTGAAAAGTAAAATAAGATATTTATATAAAGATAAGTTCTTAGAAAAAATATATGGATTTTGTAAGTAATGCGACTGCCTTTACAAAAACTTCAAACTCTACAATAACTTCAGATGTAGACAAATGCTTTTATTAATGTATTTTAGTTAGGATGGATAATTTTAGTCCTGCTCAGTCCATCCAAAGTAGAAAACAAATACATATAATTAAAGTTATATGCTGAGGATGTATATGTGTGTACCACTTTACTTACATCATGAGGAGGGTAAAATTGGTGTCTGAAATCTACTGGACCACAAATGCAGCTCAGATGGTGGGGAAGAGGCAGGTATAAAGATTCCAAATCCTCCAGCCAACCAGAATCAGCCATTTTCAAAAAGAGATACCTATATTGTATTCATTCTAGTAAGACATGTTGATTCTACATTAGAAAAATTAGTATAATTCACATTAACAAGTTAAAGTTATAATCACATGAGTAAATGCAGAAATTACATATAAAGGTCAGTATTATACTGGAAGGAAAATACAATAATATATCTTTGCAATTAGGTTTCTACAACATGTTCTAGAAAGGAGACATTCTGAATGGTGGGAGTTGAAGTTATTCTCTTATACTTATGATATGTGTCACATCATGCTTTATATCTGTGTTAGTCTAGTAAGGAGTGAAATGGATAAAAATGCAAAGAGAAATGAAACTTAAGAATTTGTAAGTAGAAAATCCAAAGAATCCTACAAGTAGATAGTGAGAATTTAAAAGCAGTTATTAAGAGTGACTTAGACTGTCTATGATAGTTTGAAAGTCATGAAGAACTTTTTTCATGGCCATAACCAGTCATCAAAAAATTGAAAGGCTGAAACAAAACAAATTTATGTTTGGGTGAACGAGGCTGGTATCTGTGATATCCTCACAGGTTCAAACCATGGTGTTTGGATTTGTAGCTTGTATTGTATTATATCCTGTCTTTACTTTTTTATTCATGAATTTAATGATAAACTAATATGGATGTGTATGCATGTGCACATGCCTGTGTGGAGATCTGAGGACAACTTGGAGGAGCTTGTTCTCTCCACTATGAGGGTCCCAGCAACTGGTTACTCCTGTCATCAGGCTTGGTAGCAGGAGCTTTTACCCACAGGATCATCTTGCTATTCTCAGTAATGATCTATGTGCTAAAGCAGTCAACTGGAGAGTGAGACTGAAATCTGAACTGTCTAAAGAAGCCTCGTGCTGTCCTGACCATGTGGTCCTTGTATTAGTACTTCTCTGGAGTACTTTCCCATGAGCTCAATATGAATCAGGACATGCTTAGGAACACAGCAACCTACAATCCAACTTCTATACTTAATAAATCAAATTAGTATAGTTCCAAATCCACCCTGTAAGGTTTTAATGTTTCAAAAATTGTTAGCATATATCTATTATACAATCTGATGGGTTTCAAATGACACTTTCATTAAAGCATGTCATAGACTTTGACCATATCCTACCCACCATTATTCTCACCTGTTTCCTATCCCCAAATAATGCTATCTGCCTTCATCCCAGGGTGTGGTGTATATGTGCAACCTAGGGTCTATATATGAAAGAAAACATACAAAGTTTATCTTGGCTCAATCCAGAATAAACTCCTTGTCTTTTTTTTGTTCTGGTGTTTTTTGTTTTCTTTTGTTGTTTGTTTTGAGACAGTCTCAAGGATGCCCTTGAATTCACAATATAGCTGAGAATAACCTTGTTCAGACTCTTCCACCTTTACCTCCTTAGTGATGGATGTGAGACTTGTGTTAATATACCTGGTTTATACAGTGGATTGAGTGTGGGGTTCTGCATATGCTAATTATGTGCCTTGTCAACTATATTCCTAGCCTATAATTACTATCTTTTAGTTATTAGTAATCTCTTTAAAAATTTTGAGATTTGTGATATTATTTTATATTTCTGTATTTATATGTGTATATGTTGCCTTATGCCTGTAGAGGTCAGAAGAGGGCATCAGATCCTCTGTGTTGATTCAAATGAGAATGGTCCCCACATCCCACTTTCCAATTGGTGGAAATGTTTGAGAAGGATTAGGGGGTGTGGCCTTGTTGGAGGAGGTGTGTCACTATAGGCAGGCTTTGAGATTTCAAAAGACTCCTGCCATTCCCAGTATGCCTCCTACTTGTGGATTCAGATATGAGTTCTCAGCTGTTCCTGCCACCACGCCTTTTGCTCTGCCATCATGACTCTTCCTGTTTCCAAAAGCCTAACTTCTTTTACAAGTTGCCTTGGTCATGGCCTTTTGTCACAGCAGTAGAATAAAAACTAAGACTCTTTGGGAATGGGACTAGAGATGATTGTGATACAGTGTGGATGCTGAGACTCAACCTGGGTCATCTACAAGAACAACAAGTGCTCTTTGTCTTAGATTATTAGTAATTATTATTACTTTTTTAAAAAGATTTATTTATTTATTATATGCATGTACAGTGTAGCTGTCTTCAGATACTCCAGAAGAGGGCATCATATTTTTGTTACAGATGGTTGTGAGTCACCATGTGGTTGCTGGGATTTGAACTCAGGACCTTTGGAAGAGAAGTCGTTGCTCTTAACTGCTGAGCCATCTCACCAGCCCCCTATTATTACTTTTTAATTACAATTATTAGTAATCTTAATTACATGTTCACAGTTCCATTTTGGAGATTGGAGGACATGGACTTTTTTTGAGGAGCTTTTCTGTCTACAAAAGGGTCAATCTTTAAAAAGTTATGCCAGACCTTTAAGAACAGTATTGTGCATTATACTGGACATTATCATAAACAGGTAGTATTTAAGACAAAGAACTAGTGTTCATGTTTTGATAGACACTTCACTAAAGAAAATAATGCTCACCAAATTGATTTAAAAATCAATTCAATTCTGCTTTGTTTTGTTTTTATGAATTTGATGTGTAAAATCTTGACATGGATGTATAAGGAACAGAGATTCTGAGCATATCTTGGGCAGAGTAGCATGGACCTGTGTAAGTTGCCACAGGGGAGTAGTGCAGTGGCCACAGCACTGTGTACATGCACACTTGCTAAGTGGCAGGTTTCATATGAGTGACAAAGGAGAGTCCATGTTTACCACATGGGACTGAGAATGAGTTGACATTATAGACCTGTGCTTATATTACCATTCTGATGTATCCCAAGGAAGGACAAAATCATAAGAACCTTAGAGAAACAGAAGGTGTGTGTATGGTATGTGTGTGTATGTGATGCATGTTGCATGCATGCGTGCGTGCACACGCGCGCGCACACACACACATATTTGGGACTTAGGGCCTCATGCATGGAAAAAGTTTTCTTATATAGACATTAAAGAAGAATTTTCTGGCCAAATTGGCCTGTGGGAGATAATCTTATTTGAAAACTGATATAAAAAAAAATTCACACACTGTGGGTAGTGCTAATCCCTAGGCATGCGGGCCCTAACTGTGTGAGAGTATAGAAAGCTGCTGGAAGTATGCCAGCAGGGAGGGTGCATTTGTTATCTATCGTTCAATGGATGAGATGTGAATAGCTGTCCAAGCCCCTGCCTGACTTCCTTACAGTCTTCTTTATAGTTCCGGATGGTAGCATGGAACTGTAAGTCAAATAAACTCCTAAGTTGTTTTTGATAAGTATATTTTATTACAGCAATCTGATGCTGATACTAGATTTGAAAAAGTTGTGCTAATGTCTTGGCATGCATTCTGTATCAAGTGGCTTTTATCCCAAAGACCTAGAGATGATAAGGTAGTCAAAAACATATTTTGGAATATAATTAATAGGGAGAAAGAAAACTGGGTAAATTATTGGACTTTTCACTGTAGTAAAGAACTGAACAGAAATCAGTAGACACCACGAGCACACATCCTGAGAGAAGATAGTTGTAATTATCATGATCATAGGGCCATAAGATGCCTCACTTGTAGCCCTTTAGCTTTAATCTTTCTTTCTGCCGGCTTCTGCTAAGGTCATGTGAGTCCTTTTTAGTCACTGCTGTATGCCCACCACCAGACTCTAGCTCATATTGCACTCAGTAGAGAAAGTTGAAGCATAGAATATATTTTAGAGTCATGGCTTCAGTTTCTCTATTCATGGCACCATTAATTTAAAAAAAAAAAAGGATTCCAGTGATCCTAACACTGTCTTTCCACACTAACAATACACATTGTTTTATGCCTTCTGAAAAAGTTGTAATAATATAACAAATTACCTGCATCGTTCACTGAGTTTAAATAGTTGTTAATATTTTACCACATTCCCTTTATTCTCCTAGTGTAATACAGACATATACATTTTCCTGAATATTTGAGGGTTGGTAATAGACATTATGTCACTTAGTCACAAATCAAATTCATCACCTTGTCTCCTCATAGGAAGTGAAGTGTTTTCCTACATAATATTAATTATCAAGTAAGAAATTTGACATTGATGGAATATGTTATTGAGTATATAGTCTCATATTTTCAAAAATCATCTTAGAACTTTAAATAATTGCTACAACTAGGAATAATACATTTCAGAACTTCAGAAATAATTATGTTTTCCATTTAGTAATTTTGTACCCTTTTAAATTATTTATTTATTTAGTTAGTTAGTTAGTTAGTTATGTCTTTCACAACATCAAAAGGTTCTGAAGTGCCCAATGCAGTTTTTATTTTTAATTTTCAGGGTCTTTCTCTTAACAGAGGTAGCGTTGGCTTAACCATTTTGGGGTTCACTTCAAGGCTGATGATACGGTGAGAGTTACTGATGTGGATGCTGTCTACAGATTGCCTCATTGTGAAAGTACCTTTCTCACCTTGTAATATATTCAGAGTGAAGCTTTGAAACAAATCAATTTCTTATCTTCTATTGATATTATTTTCCTAGGTAGCATTCTTCTGTACAGAACTTTTGACTCTATTTAAAAATATTTTTAATCTACCCTCCTCTTGTCAGAATAGATTCTAGAATGAATTCTTTTACCCGTTGTATTCATTTTTGTGTTCAAAGGTCCCTCCGTTCTTTTCACGCTGGAGCCTTTTAAGATGACTCCCATATACAGCTGGAACACACATCTGTTTAGTACCTTTAACGTTGTGGGACAGGGCAGTGTGCTTGCTTGTCTTTTTTGTCTCCATGTGTGTACTCTTCAGTTCTTTGCTTGTCATAAAGCTTTACTTAATTTAAAATGTTAACATTTCAAGCACTTTAATGTGTCTATTTACCTGTGTATATTTGTGCACACACATGAATCTCACAGTACACACATATAGTTCCAAGGACAACTTGTGGAAGTCAGTTCTTTGTTTGCACCATGTGGATCTTGGGGATATAAAACATAAATCATCTAATCCAGTAGTGGCAAGCATCTATCCCCCTGTACCATCTGACCAACCTTCAGCCATTAAAAAAAAAACTTTAAAGATTTATTTATTTTATGCATATGGATTCACTGTAGCTGAACAGATGGTTGTGACCCTTCATGTGGTTGTTGGGAATTGAATTTTTAGAATCTCTGCTGACTCTGGTCAAGCTCCCTCACTCCAGTCGGACCTGCTCACTCAGTCCCTGTTCTCTCCGGCCCCCCAATTTTTTTTTTATTATTATACATAAATACACTGTAGCTGTCTTTAGACGTGCCAGAAGAGGCTGTCACATCTCATTATGGGTGGTTGTGAGCCACCATGTGGTTGCTGGGATTTGAACTCAGGACCTTTGGAAGAGCAGTCAGTGCTCTTAACCACTGAGCCATCTCACCAGCCCCATCCTTTAGACATTTTAATAGGAATATTTTTTCTGGTTACTTTTTGTCTTAGGTTTTTATTGCTGTGAAGAGACATCATGACCATGACAATTCTTATAAAGGAGAACATTTAATTGGGGCTTAATTACAGTTTCAGAAGTTTAGTTCATTATCATTATGGTGAGAAACATGGCATGATACAGGCAGATATAGGCTAGAGAAGGTGCTGAGAGTTCTAGAACTTTTTTTAAAGATTTATTTATTTATTTTATGTATGAGTACACTATTGCTCTCTTCAGACACACCAGAGGAGGGCATCAGACCCCATTACAGATGGTTCTAAGTCACCATGTGGTTGCTGGGAATTGAATCCAGAACCTCTGGAAGAGCAGTCAGTGCTCTTAACCATTGAGCCATCACTCCAGGCCCGAGAGTTCTCGATCTTAATCTGAAGGCAGCAGGAGGAGACTGTGTGCCACACTGGGCTGTAGCTTGAGCATGGGAGACCTCAAAGCCTGTCACCACAGTGACAACACTTCTCCAACAAAGCCACATCTACTCCAACAAGGCCATGCCTCCTAATAGTGCCACTTGCTATTGGCTGTGCATTTAAACACATGAGTCTGGGGGCCATTGCTATTCAAACCACCATACTTTTTAAGTGTGTGTGTGTGTGTGTGTGTGTTTCTGCATGCTCACGCACATGCATACAGCACATGTATAGTGATCAGAGATTTCCTCTTTGCTTTGCAGGATGAGGGGACTGAGCTTAGGTTGTTAAGCCATCTTGCTACTTTCAAATGAGTCCTTCCCAGATTCTAGCCTTGCCTTGCTCTCGGATTACTTTGCTAACTTGGCTTATACAAAAAACCCCTAGTATCTCTTTGGGACTCTACTAGTACATAACCAGTAACCTGCTAAGCTCTCAAGTGTTAGGCTGGTGTTCTGTAAATATCTCAGTTTCATTGTGTTTACCACGCAAAGGGAAACCTAGCTCATTCTCTTTCTTGTGCTTCTTGCTTTATTCGGGTGCTGGTCTTCCCTGTCCATTTCCCTGCCATGCATCTCCTCATAACCTTTATCTGATATTTGCATTCGTTCTCTTGCTCCCTTGTGATCCAGTTCTCTTTTCAGCCTAGGGAATAAGGAAATTTCCTGCAAAGTCCCAGGTGTGGTACTGGTTTTCAGGCAAGGTTTTGTACAAGAACATGGTTTGGGATTTATTTGTTTGTTTTCCACCCTATCTTTGATATGCTTTCCTCTGTGTTTTTCCTCTTCCACCTTCCTTTCCATGGGCACAGTAATGGGCACAGACGGTTCAAGCAGTCTCCTGCACATGCTGTTTCCCTTAGTGCCTTCATGGGTGCTTACTTGCCAAGCTCCTTTTCATCCTCTAGCTGGCAAACCCAGGTCACATACACAGCAGTAGCCCAGGAAATGCTTTTATCACTAGCTTATTGTTTCTTTCTCTTTTTCTTCTTTTTTTTTGGGGGGGGTGGGATGGGGTGGAGGGCTGACCATCAAAGTCTGTGCTCTCTACTACTGAGCTAAACCTCAGGATACCTCCTTTTTCCTCCCCCCTTGTCTCTTTTCACCTTCCTTTCTACTCTCTTCTTTCTCTCCATTTCTCTCATTTTATTATTCCATTTGACACAATCTCATTCTGTAGCCCAGGCTAGCCTTGAAATTTAGATCCCATTAGAAGTTGCTGTTTGCTAGGATAACAGGTGTGCCCTGTCCTGCCTGCCCTGGTTCCCTTTTTGATAGACCACAATATAGATTTGTAAAGAAGAACAAGTACAAAAATGGGCTTGGTTGTGCATTCTGTTAATGGACATCCTATCCTGTCCTGTCCTGCTGAGCACACTTAGAAAAGTAGAATTTTAAGAAATTGATTATGGCTGGAGGGGTGGCTCAGTGGTTAAGAGCACTGACTACTCTTCCTGAGGTCCTAAGTTCAATTGCCAGCAACCACATGGTGGCTCACAACCATCTATAATGGGATTTGGTGCCCTCTTTTGGTGTGTCTGAAGAGAGCTACGGTGTACTTTTTCTTTTCTTTTCTTTTCTTTTCTTTTAAGATTTATTGATTTCATGTATGTGCGCACTCTGTTGTGCTCCTAACCGCTGAGCCATCTCTCCAGCCCCCAATAAAGAAACTGAAGAGCTAACAAGACAGAGTCATGCCAAAATCTAGAAGAAAAGAAAAAAGAAAATTTGGAAAAATAAAGCAGGAATTTGGGCCTGCATTTCACTTAAATACTTCTGCCAGGTCTAGAAGTGACCAAATGCTGAAAGTATATTCATTCTTTAAAGAACAGAGAGGTCTCTAGTAGCAAAACTTGCATGCTTTCAGATCATAAGGAGTTGCTCCCTACAAGTCCGAATGAGGAAAAGAGTGCTTCCAGAGGGTTGGCTCCTGAGGTTTGATCAGCTCTATAGTGCCTTCACCCACCATCAAGCATCTGAAGCAAATGCCACGCTGCCCTCAAGTCTTCAATAAAAGTAGTAGCGCTGAGGAGGCAGCGGATCTTATTGCTCAGGAAACTGAGAAAGACTCATCCTCAAGAGTAAAGATTGAGCAGCCACCTGCCTAATCGGGCTCAGCTTTGTTAAGTCTTCTTTGCAGCAGGTGAAGGGAGTGGGTTTAGTTTAGCTCACCTATGTGTTTCTCCAGAACTGCACCTGACAGTTTGACTGGCGGCATACCACGGCTGCCCTGGGGGAGAATGAGAAGGGAAACAGTTGCCACCTTTACTTCTTTTCCCTTAAAGAGTGATTTTTCTGTAGGTTTGTCCCTCTGTGAATTTGCGTGTACCATGTGCATGCAGGAGCCCACCGATTGAAAGCTGGGAACCAAGCCTAGTTCTGAAACAACAGTACGTGCTCCTAACTGCTACTCCATCGCTGTAATCATCAGTGCTCCTAACTGCTATGCCATGGCTGTAATCCTCAGTGCTCCTAACTGCTACTCCATGGCTGTAATCCTCAGTGCTCCTAACTGCTACTCCATCGCTGTAATCCTCAGTGCTCCTAACTGCTACTCCATCGCTGTAATCCTCAGTGCTCCTAACTGCTACTCCATCGCTGTAATCCTCAATGTTCACCTCTTGTAGCTCAGGGTTGGGAAGTAGTAGATGCATCCCTTGAAAATAAATTACTAATTTTGGCAAAACCACACTACTTATGGTCTTCTTTACCCCCTCATCTCTCTCTGTCTTTTACATAATGAGTCTTATCTCATGGCTGAGGCTCCCAAACTTGACGCCTTCTTACTTTCTTGAGTGCTGGGATTAATTTGGACATGCCACTATGACTAGAATTTTCAAGAATTCTTGAAGATGTTGATGAGTGCTTCAAAATTTAGATTGTGTAGCCATCATATATAGTGTTATTCCTTGAGTGTTTAAGTTTAAATATATAAAATTCACCTCCCAGTATAGCTACTTAAAAGAAAATCTAAAATAGTTTGAATGTGAGTCAGTTAACTACAGTCTTATTTCAACATGTTAACGTCAGCTCTGCCAGCATGATGATTATTGTTAGCCAAAGGACACAAAATGGCCAGTGATGGGTTAACTACAAGAAGAGCATGAAAGGGTGGTGATGAGAGTCCAGGATCCCTGGTGGCTCATTCCCTCCATCTTGCTCTTAAAATAGGTAAATAGCTTTATCAATTAACAAACATTGCTCCCTAAACTAGTGAGCTAAACTAGGTCTAAAATAACGAGATGATCAAACAAAATCTGGAAAGTTTTTGTTTATAGCAGATCTTAAAGAAAAGACTAAAGGAAAAAATGCCAGATGGAGTAACATGGTTCTGGACAAAACTCAGGAATATGGGAAAGAGGGAAGGGCAAGGGTAAGTGTAACTCTAAGAGTGTGCAGAACTGAACGCAAAGCCAGGGCTGCTGTTCATAACCGAAAGGCTGAAGTTTAATCACTTTATCACAGTGAACCCCCAAGTGAAAGTGTCACATAGCCAAATTAGAGTAGCCATGCTAACAAATACCTAGTCCCAAACTGTACATGTCCGAGAACTCTCCCACAGTTAGAACGACTATCACTTGCATTTCTATGGACGTCATGACCACAAAGAAAAATTGTGGAGATGAAGCTAGGAAAAAAAACCCGATTAGCTTTATATCCTATTTCACAGCTCCTGCCCTTTGTTTCCACATCACCCAATACTGCCCTTTCTCCATCTCCTTTCTAAATGGTGTACTAAGCCCACAACTACAACTGTTTATATATGTACATCATAAGTTAGCATCCATATATGAGGGAGAACATGAAGGTTCCCCCCACCCCCACCCCCCGAGTTTGTTTTATGCCATGTAATACTGAACATTTTCAGTTCCATCTATTTTCCTATAAATTTTGTGGCTTCATTATTTATAGAACTGAATATTATTCTACTTTATATATGTGGCAGTTTTCCTTATCTGCTCATCTATTGACACATATCTAATCTGGTTCCATTCCTGGCTATACACGCACGGAGCACCATTAAACATGGATGTGTAGATATCTCTATAACAGAGTGTACAGTTCTCAAGGCATACGCCCAGGAATGGGCGAGCTGGGTAGTTCTAATAGGGTAGCAGAACTACTCTTTTAACATTTTGTCATACCTCCAATCTGATTATTACAACATCTATTAATTTGCACTCTCCCAACAGTGAATAAGAAGAGTTCCTCTTTCCACACATCCTCTTATTGGTTTTCCTAATGACAGCCAGTCTATTATCTCAAAAGTAGTTTTAATGCACATTCCTCCCAATGACTAGAGATGTTGAACCCTTACTAAATGTTACTGGCCATTTGTGTTTCTTCTTTATATTTTTGTTTGGTTTGGTTTGGTTGTTTTTTTCTGTGTGTAGCCCTAGCTGTCCTGGAAATCACTCTGTAGACCAGGCTGGCCTTGAACTCAGAAATCCTCCTGCCTCTGCTCCTGAAGTGCTGGGATTAAAGGCGTGCGCCACCACGCCCGGCTCTTCTTTATTTTTATGTGCATTGTTGTTTTGCCTATGTGTATGTCCGTTTGAGGGTGAGTTACAGACAATTGTGATGTGCCATGTGGATGCTGGGAATTGAACCTGGGTCCTTTGGAAAAACAGCCAGTGCTCTTAACTGCTGAGCCATCTCTCCAGCCCCTGTGTTTCTTCTTTTGAAAACCATGTGGTAGTTTTATTTTCTTAGTATTCAATTTTTGCAGGTTTTTTTTTTTTTGTAAATTCTGGATTTCAGCCCTATCTGAAGTATATCTGGTTGAGGACTTCTCCAATTCTAAATGCAGTCTGTGTTTGTAGCTGATATTTTTGATGTACAGCAAAAGAAGCTGTCAACAGAAAGGAGCATATTTTCATGATAAAAACTGCGAGTGAGATGGCTAACTTCATAAAGAACTTGCCACACAAGCCTGATTTAGTCCCCAGGAGCTACACAAGGGTGGAAGGAGAGAGCCAACTCCACAGAGTTGTCCTCTGACCTTTATACGTCATGGATCATGGACACCCAAACACATCACATACTTCATAATAAAATACATACATAGTAAAGAGAGCTTTTGAATATATAAAAATGAAAATTTTATAATCATGGGGTTAACTCCAAAAGTTTTAACTTCTAAATCTACATACATCTACTAACACATAAAATTTCAAATACATATAAACAATATAAGGTACATAATATAAAAACTGACAAAAAGCACATTCAGTTTTTTTTTTAAAGAGAAAACAAAGACATAACTTTAATATTTACAAACCACTGGAACTTTCAGAAAGTAAGATGACTGAAGCTAAAGACAGGAAGATTGAGAGTTTCATACCAACCTTGGCTCTGTACTAAGCTTGAGGATAGTCTGGGAATAAACCAAATATGCATCAGTCTCCCCGCCCCCAACAAAGCATTGGGAATATTGGCTTATGCCTCTGATCCCCTCATGGAGGACGCTAAGGTGGGAGGATGCCTGTTCAAAGCCAGTCTGGACTACATCAGCCCATAGTTAATGTTTGTCAAAATGGCTTTGAACTTTTACCTATTCTTAAGCGCAGTTCTGGATTCACAGCAAAGTGAGCAGAAGTCATATTTTCCGCACATTTCATCCCCCATATATACCTAGCCGCCTCCATGATCAGTCCCTTCACCACAGTGGAACATTTGTTTCAGTTATGAACCTATGCTCCATCCTCCATCGCTGTGTGCCGCTTTCTTTGTCAGAGTGGCTAGATTTTAAGAGCTGGTGTTACCCAGTGTTGCTGCCAAGGTAGAGGGCTGAGGCCTCTACTACACTGCTAGGGAGATGTGGGTGGCAGCCCAGGAAAGAGTTGGGCCTTTTTTTCTTAAAACTAAGGAGGAGCATACTGACTATACAGTGCCTCCTGCGAGAAAATACCCAACAAAAATTGGTATCCCTGTTCATAAAAATGGAGTTCTTAAGAAACATACTTTTGTTTAAAAACTAGCAACTTAGTTGTAGTAGCCATAATGCAGAGAGGACTCCGTACTCTACAGTACAGAGTACAGTAGAACAGGATGGAAGTAAGCGAGTGCCATGTGTTATCTATGGCAACTGCTCAGGTGTGCAGTCTCATTAATGAAGCTCCCCCACTAAGCAAATGCGTGCCTGTGTTCCAACTAATGATGAGAGCTTGTGTGTCAGTTACTGATGAGAGCAGACTTTGGCCTTGTGCATATAGCTTGCTGATTTGTAACCTGTTTCTATCACACACGAGTGAGCCACATAGTCCTGCATGACAAACCAGAATCTATGGTGATGAAACCAGCACCCTGGCTGTTGGGGAAGGAGAAGCCGAAAGCAGGATAGGTAGAGGCATGGAAGGAGCTTTGAGGGGGCTAGTGGTCTCTCTGAGAGGTACTTACACAGTTCTATTCATGATATGTATGTAAGGGGGAGTTGTTGGGAACTGTATTGAGGTCTCATACTGGACAAACGCTACCCCATTGGGTCATTTCACTAGCTTCCAAGTTGATTGTTATTAAGATCAACTAGAGACCCCTCCCCAATTTTCCCCCCAGTACTAGGGATTGAATCCCAGCGCCTCATACATAGTAAGCTAACTCTCCTAGACCCTAGTAAAGGCTTTGGAAGTAGAAATTTGGCCTAAAGTAAGGAGCTGATATAATTTCTTAGGATGCCCTTTAAATATATTTCTAATTCTTGGAGAAATTCCTTATATGTGTACCATAAAATATATTATCCAACCCCTCTTCATCTCCCCCACATTTCAAAGCCCCCAACACATTCACCTTCCAGATGTGAACAAGATCATTTGCAACACAGCAGGATTTAGTGATCATGCCAGTTGGTAGTAACTAATGACCAGAGATGTGACATTCTGTGGCTAGTCAACGCAGATTTCTACAGCTATTCTCTAAAGATGCTTTTAATTCACTTCCATCTGACAAACACTTAAGGCTTCTTTGGATATTGTCCACCTGGATGAGATGCAGGTGTTGTTTGGTTAGCCTTCCAGTAGTAGATTGTAACCAGTCGATCTTTTTCTCCCTTCCAGAATGAATGACCTTTGCCCCTAGCAATGCTGCCCACGGTTGCAGATGAGTGCAGTGGACATGTGCATGATAATGTAGCAGGAGAAACCTGAGGGGCATAGGCAGGCTGTCCTCCAAGCTTCCTTCCTAAGAGGGGTTTAGAAGCAAGCCTCCAGCCTATATCCAGGTATCCTCACTCACCATTCTTAACCCACCACCAGAGAATGAAGCAAACACTCCTAGTAGCTTTCTCCTGGTTCCTTATCAGGCCTTTAATTGCCCATGTTACACACACATTTTCTCATTCACTTAATTATTTTCTAATGAATGTGGTGCCTTTTCTAGGTGTCTTGTGTCTGCTTTCAATTCCTATTTAGAATGCTTTTCCCCATCCTGTAAATTCTCATCCTTTAGAGACTGTTTTTGTTCTGTCTCTCCTATGATATCTTTCTAGTGATCTTGAATCTTCTATCAAATGCCACTCTCATTATTTCACCTGATAATCATTTCTTTTTATGTGTACACTAATTTTGAACTTAAAAATAAACATCTCTTAAGGGCCACATGTGTTTAGATTACTATGAGTTTTAGGATTACATTGCTGTAAAGAGACACTATGACCAAGGCAACTTTTATAAAGGACAACATTTAAATTGAGGCTAGCTTTCTGTTCTGGGATTCAGTCCATTATCATCATGGCATGGCAGTGTTGAGGCTTGCATGATGCTGAAGGAGCTGAGATTTTTATATCTTGTTTCAAAGGCCAACAGGAGAACCCTGGATCCCATGTAGCTAGGAGGAGGATCTCAAAGCCCACTCCCACAGTGACAGACTTCCAATAAGAAGGCCACACCTACTCCTACAAGGCTATACTTCCTAATAGTGCCTCTCCCTGAGCCAAGCATATTCACACCACCAAGCTATATAAATTCAGTAATGCCCAGCACTCCTGTCTATAAATGCCCAATAAATAGCTGATGACGAGTATGTATGCTCTTACAAAGTTTTTAGTTATAAATATTTAGGGTTCTCTATACCTCTCAAGCTTTTAATATTGTTGTTAAATTTGCTAGATTCCTTTATAGAACATCTTTATTAAGGTAGAGTCAAACCCTGTTCTAAAGTTCAGTTGTTTTGAGGTTGGTATCAATTGTTATCTGTTGGTCAGTTTTTAGCCAGTTTTGGAATTAGATTACCTGATTCTACTTCAGCAAGAGGTTGAGAACTTTAAGAGGGTAAATCTCATTAGTAAGGAGCAGTTTGAAAACCTAACACCTGAACTTCCTTTTGAGCCAAACAGAGGAGTTCCTGAAGCACCTTCGTAGTCCTGGCAAGGTACGTATGCCTGGTTTTGTGTCTGTGTATACTTTAAACAGTTCTCCATTGTCTTAAAGGATTCCTCAGCTATTGAGAAATACTAGAATTTAAAAATGGAAACTATATCTATGTTGAACTTCTGAACATTTTAGAGATTCAAAAATACAGACTGTAAGCAACCTGGGAGAAGGCGGTCGTGTAGTAAAGTAGGAGGTGTGGCTGGATTGCTCTTACCCTGCATCCATGGGCAGGTAGTCTCAGAGTGACTGTGACCCGGTCCATATCCGTTGCCACACCAGCCCCGCACAGGGCTCAGCGATACGTGCTTTCTCAAAGTGATTGGTTCTTAGTGCATCTGATAACGATTTTTCAGTTTGTTGGAAATGTTTCTCTTCTTTTTTTTTTTTTTTCAACTTTTATTAGATAATTTCTTCATTTACATTTCAAGTGTTATCCAGAAAGTTCCCTATACCCTCCCCCCTCCCGGCCCTGCTCCCCTACCCACCTGCTCCCACATCTTGGCCCTGGCGTTCCCCTGTACTGGGGCATATAAAGTCTGCATGACCAATGGGCCTCTCTTCCCAATGATGGCCAACTAGGACATCCTCTTCTATATATGCAGCTAGAGACATGAACTCAGGGGGTACTAGTTAGTTCATGTTATTCTTCCACCTAGAGGGTTGAAGACCCCTTCAGCTCCTTGGGTACTTTCTCTAGCTCCTTCCTTGGGAACCCTGTGTTCCATCTAATAGCTGACAATGTTTCTCTTCTTAAGACAAAATTCTCAGTCCTTAGAGCACACTGTGAAATTTACTCTTGTTTTGAGGCCTCTGCACTGTGAAAATCAAATGCAGGTTGTAGTCCTAAATGGAATCTGACATTTCCAGGCAGGTGCGATTGATCTCTCTCTCTCTCTCTCTCTCTCTCTCTCTCTCTCTCTCTCTCTCTCTCTCTCTCCCTCTTTCTTTATTTCTTTTCTCAAATGCTTTATTTATTTTTATTTTATGTGCATTGGTGTTTTGTGTCTGTATGAAAGAGTCATGTCCCCTGGAGCTGGAGTTAAAGACAGTTGTGAGCTGCCATGTGGGTGCTGGAAATTGAACCTGGAGCCAGTGCTCTTAAGGGCTGAGCCATCTCTCCAGCCCTCCCCTGCTTTTTTTTTTTTTTTTTTTTAGCTTTTATTTTTCTCTCATATATTATATCCTGACTGCAGTTTCTCCTCCCTCCCCTCCTCCCATTCTCTCACCCCCACCTTTCCTCTCCCCCAGATCCACCCCCCACCTCCCCTCAGACAAGAGGGGACATCAACCAAACATGGCATAACAAGCTACAATAAAGACCGAACACATATTATCACATCAAGGCTGGACAAGAAAACCCAGTAGGAGGAAAAAGGTCCCACAAGCAGGCAAGAGTCAGAGACAGCCCCAACTCCCAGTTAGGAATCCCACAAGAACACCAAGCTAACAATCATAACATTATATAACATATATGCAGAGGACCTAGGTCAGACCCCTTCAGGCTCTCTGATCTCTGCAATCCTTCCTGAATCCCAGTCAGTTGATTCTGTGGGCCATCTGGTTCCTCCCCACGACTCCCAGAGCTCACCTAATATTTGTCTGGGAATCTGCATCTGCTCCTATCACTTGCTGGATGAAGTTTGTCCTGTGACCATTATGCTTGGCTCCGGCCTCAGAACACTCTGCAGGCATGACAAACTGTAGGTCAGAGGTTTTATAGCTGGTTTTGTGTCCCGATTCCTCCACTTGAGCCTTGCCTTGTTAAAGATGGTCAGCTCAGGCTCCCTGTCCCCCATTACTTGGAGTCTTTATTAGGGTTACTCTCTAATTAATTAGATTTCAAGGAGTTCAATTACACTAGGTTTCTACCGTGACCCCGAAATGCCCCCAATTCCAGCCGTTTCTCCCAGTATTCCCATCTACCCCTCCATCCCCAAGATTCCTCCTGTTCTCAACTCCACCCACCCCAGCCCACCGGTGAAATCTATTCCCTTTCCCCCTGCCAGGGAGATTCTTGAATCTTCCTCTTAAGCCCTCCTTGTTACTTAGCCATTCTGGGCCTGCAGACTATAGCATGGTTATCCTTTACTTTATAGCTGATATCCACTTCTAAGTGAGTACTTACCATGTTTGTCTTTCTGGGTCTGGGTTACCTCACTCAGGATGACTTTTTTTTTTTCTTGAAGATATTTTAAAAAGTGACTGTTCTAGCCGGGCGTGGTGGCGCACACCTATAATCCCAGCACTCAGGAGGCAGAGGCAGGCGGATTTCTGAGTTTGAGGCCAGCCTGGTCTACAAAGTGAGTTCCAGGACAGCCAGGGCTACACAGAGAAACCCTGTCTCGAAAAGCCAAAAAAAAAAAAAAAAAAAAAAAGAAAAGTGACTGTTCTGTCTCCACCTTTGGAACGGGCACTGGAGTGACAGGCAGGTTTCACACCTGGATGACATTTACATGGGTGCTGGCTGGGCCCTCATGCTTGTGCACTTTGAACTGTCTCTGTGGCCCCGGTGGCATTCCTTTCATAAGTGTGCCTGTAAGCTGCAAACACTAAGACTCTCTAGCTGAGAAACCCGTGCTATGTGTAGTGGTAAAGCCTGCTGTCTCTTACAGGACATTATTGGAGAAGTGAGGGTGCTAGTTCTAGGAAGTTTCTGCCTTCTAAATTTTGCAGGTGGGGTCCCTGTGGTCACCTTTAACCTGTTGTCCTACTCCCACAGGTTTGATATAGAGGGGTGATTTGCTTGACACTAAAACTTCTGCACACACAATAGTGACTGCTATTTATTGTGAGATGGGATTCTCACAATCTTGTCCAGGTTCAGCTTGAACTCTCCAGCCTGAGCAATCATCCCTTGCTTCAGCTAAACACTGGAGAAGCTGAGACTACAGGTGTACACCTCTGTGCTGGTTAAGGAATTCCTGATGTTTGTTTTGCATCATGGGGAATGAACAGAGGCCTCTCTCCTGCCCAGCTGAGCCCTATCTCCTGTCCCAGGAGGCAGGGTGTCTCCTTTGCATCCCTGTTACTTCTTAATCTCATCTGCTCTTTCTTGTGGTCCCATTAGTTTCTGGGCTTGCTCCCTTCCCTCTGCCCTGCGTGGTTTGCTTGGCTCCCCTGTGGCATGTGTTGGACTTGGCGTGGGGCAACTGCGTTTGATTCTGAGAGCACTCGGTGCTGCGGGTTTCCTTTTAAGAAGAATGCTTTTCACAAATTTCAAATATGTTCTCATTTTTATTCAGTTCCTAATATTTCATAATTAAAAGCATTTTTGACCTATCAAGTATTTCAGTGTTTTTTTTTTAGTTCCTTAGTTTCAGTGTTTTTATAAGACTTTATTTTATGAGGGAGAAGTTTAAATTAACGAATGGAGACTTTCTTTGCTAATGAAAGCATTTAATCCTGTTGTTTTCTTCCCTATACTACATTAGCTGCAGTCCACAATACAGTGTACTAATGTTCATTTGTAATGATTTCTAGAATAAGATTTCAGCTTTCATCTCTACTTAGGAATGAGTTATTTAATTTCCAAGCAATTAAAAGTTTTTCTATTTTTGATCCCAGTCTTACTTTGCATAGTTTAGTTTGATTTTAGTTAAGCTACTCCATGCTTCTATTGATTATTTTTATGGTGTGTGATATATCTTTTTCTACCCCCTTACTTCCTGTATCATCATATTTGAAGTAAAGTTGCTTTGTTGTGTAGTTGGGTAATGTTTATTACATTAGCTGGCATAGTCATTGTTTGTTCGAAGTAGGGTTTCTCTGTGTAGCCCTGGCTGTCCTGTAGACCAGGCTGGTCTCAAACTCAGAGATCAACTTGCCTCTGACTCCCGAGTGCTGGGGACCTTCTTACTTTTTATTTTGAATTTAGACGTATGTGTGTGTGTGTTTAATGGTTTTAGTGGTTGCTCTAGGATTTGTGAAACATAACTTTTCATAGGTTATGGACAGTCTGTATTTTACTATTGCATGAGATTGTTTAAAAACTTCTCCTTCGCCAGGCAGTGGTGGCGCACGCCTTTAATCCTAGCACTCGGGAGGCAGAGGCAGGTGGATTTCTGAGTTCAAGGCCAGCCTGGTCTACAGAGTGAGTTCCAGGACAGCCAGAACTACGCAGAGAAAACTTGTCTCGAAAAAAAACAAAACAAAACAAAACAAAACAAACAAAAAACCTTCTCCTTCATTTGTTCTGTTTCCCCACCACTACCCCCCCTCTTCCTTCCTCCCTCCCTGTCTTTCTCTGTCTCTCTGTGTGTATGTGTGTTTGCGTGTGTTTAGGTGTGTGTGTGAGGGAGGGAGAGGGAGAGAGAGAGAGAGAGAGAGAGAGAGAGAGATGTGCCATGTGTGTGTATAGTCACATGGATGCCATGATACAGCAGGGAGGCTAGTCAAAGGGGGTTGGTCTTGTCACCTCCCTTTGAGACAGTATCCCCTTGCTTCTGCCATCCTCTGTGCTGCAGGTTACTTGTCCTCCCACCTTCTAGACAGTTTTTTGGTCTCTATCCATTTCATCTTAGCAGTGCTGAGTTTAAACTGGGTTTTGTTTTTGTTTATGGATTCCAGGGGTTGAACTTGGGTTGTCAGGTTTGAACAGCAAATACATTTACACATCATCTCACTGTCCCCCCCCCCCATCGTTTAAAGATTTATCTCTTTAAAAGAATTGTGTGTGAGAGTGTTCCCCCTGCATGTGTGTGTGCACAAGTTGTGCTACAGCCTGTTGGTGGCAGAGAACATGAGATCTTTTGGAGCCACCCATGTGGCTGCTGAGAGTGGAACCCGGTCCGCACAAAAGCAGCAAGTGCCCCTAACTGCTGAGCCGTCTCTCCACCCCTCCATGTGTCCCTTTATTCAATAGTCTTCCTTTTACATCTCCAGACAATTAATGCCCATTGGGTAGTGAACATCTTTTACTTTGCAACTATTAAAGATGCTTTAGAGAACTTAAACAGAGCATAGAACATCATGTCTGTCCACAGATTTCTCTTGCTCTCCATCTCTGGTGGCTGAGTTTCCTTCTGGTATCCTTGCCTGGTTTACCAAGGTCCTTTCTTTAGCAACTCTTAGTGCACTCGGCAATACCTCTTGGTTCTCCCCTCTCTGTGGACACTTCCATTCACTGCTATAGGATTCTGGGTTAGCACTTCTTCCTTTTCGCACGTTAAACCATTGTGCCACTTCTTTCTGCCTTCCGTGGCTTTGGACGCAGAAATTCGGTCACTTGTTCAGTACAGACAATATTCTTTCTCTCTAGTTTTCCTAGAAAGAAGTCATCAGGATGGCTTCTTAGGAATTACTGCAAGTGTTTCTAATTGTTTTTCTCTGTGATTGGATAGTTTCTGTTGATTGTGCTTGTTTTTTTTTAACTGATTTTTATCACCCATTTAAAGACATTTAACTATAGGTGCCATAGTTTTTCTTTATTTACTTCTTGAACCTTTGAACTTCTACCAAGTTTTTTACTGTTGTTTTTCTTTTCTTTTCTTTTCTTTTCTTTTTTTTTTTGAGCCTGGCCTAGGACTTGCTATGTAGACCATTCTACAGAGACCTGCCTACTTCTGCTTCCAAATGCTGGTCATTAATTTTGTTTTTTACATAATTCCATATTTTTAAATAAATTTCAGCAAACTTCCATTATTGTAAGTTACTGTGATAAGTGCTCAGGATGCTAATGCAGCATGGTCTCCAGTTTCAGGCTGGAGTGGGCTACAAAACAATACCCTGTCTCAAAAGAACAAGTGAGATTTTAATAGTTTTCTCTGTTCCTTTCTTTGCAGACTCCAATTATGTGTAAATCAGGCTGTTTTAAAAGAGCTGTCCCAGCACTTGGGAGGCAGAGGCAGGCAGATTTCTGAGTTCGAGGCCATCCTGGTCTACAGAGCGAGTTCCAGGACAGCCAGGGCTACACAGAGAAACCCTGTCTCAAAAAACCAAAAAAAAAAAAAAAAAAAGCTGTTCCTTACTAACGCCCTGCTCTGAGCTCAGCTCCATGTTATGCTGTGCCACCTACACTGCCCCCCCCCCCCCCCCCCCCCCCCCCCGCCCAGTCCTTTCGTCTTGAGGGCACCACTTCAGGTTTTAGTCTCAGCAACTGGTTTTCTACCCTACAAGTCTGACTGGGTCCCCATGCTGTCTCTCTTTTTACCTTGTTCATGTTGCCCTTTACGTTACTGAAGTAATGGAGTGTAGTCATAACTTTTTATTTGTTTTTTGTTTCTTTGAGATGGGGTCTGTCTCTCTGGGTAGCCCTCATTGTCCTGAAACTTGATCTGTAAACAAGGCTGGTCTCAAACTCAGAGCTCCACCTGCTTGGGATTAAAGGTGTGAGCTACTACCACCCAGCAACTTTTGTCTTTAACAAGCAAGTCCAAGTCCTTGTTGTTTCTTCCTGTTCTAGTTCAGCCTGTGGTCAGCATATTCTGACCCATGGACCTTGTGGACCAGTTAGTTGGTCATTCCTTCCATTATTAGGACTAACGGCTATTTTCATGCCACAGAGGCAAAGCCTGAGTTGTTTAAACAGAGTTTCTTCTGACCAAAAAAGCCGAAAATATTTACATTCTGTCATTTGCTGAACTTGGCTCTCGTGACATCTTTATTGATTTAAAAACAAACAGACACACAGGGAACCGTTAACGTTTCTGTTGTCACGAATGTGTTGCTGTTGTACAAGGCAGCTCCTAGGGGCAGCAGCCGTGTGGGAAGGGATCACACTGGACTGGGCTTTGATGTGGCAGGGATAAAATATGGAAAAACTCAACTTGGAGAAAAGTAGACTCAGTGGTCCTTAAATTTAGCAAGCATTGGATTATTCATTGGGAAACTTGTTGAAACAGGGCTCCCGATCACGCTCCTGGTTCAGTAAGATATAGGTATATATAAGGTATAGTAAGTTATAGGTATATATATATATATATATATATATATATATATATATATATATATATATATATATATGGTAAAGTACGTTATAGGTATATATAAGGTATAGTAAGTTATAGGTATATATAAGGTATAGTAAGTTATAGGTGGAATCTCAGGATGCACATGGCTAACAAGCTCCCTTCAGGGGTACTTTTAGGGTCACATTTTGCTAGCCACTATTTGGCTTATGAGATATTAATTCCTTCATAAGCTTTTTAGCAAAATCTGGATCAATTATAGCTTGTTTGTAGTATGGTGTCCTAAAGAACAGATGGTCTGGTTCATTGTTACAGGTGTTTTGTTTTGTTTTGTTTTGTTTTTGAACTATAGTTTACATATCATTAAAATTTGCCCACTTTGGGGCTATTGTTTGAATTTCAATAAATGTTATAGTTGCACATTAGCAACCTCTCCAGTGTTCAGCAATGCCACGGTGCTGAACACTCCCTCTTACCACTGTTAGTGACGTCAGCACTTGCCTTCAGCCATTGGCAGCAGCTACAGGTAACATGTAATTTTAATGCACACTTGTTCCTCACCAGGTGCTGGCAATGGTGTCCCACCCACCTCCCGTGGCTAGCTTGGCCAAGCCTCTGACAACCCTCCAGTGAGGGCTCTTTCTCAGGCCCACCTGGGTCGTTGTAGATGAGAAACACCAGGCAGCCTTATATTTAAAAACTAGCCAGATACTCAATGGCTGGGCGAAGAATATCTTGCCCCATCCTCCTTAGGTGGCTGCAGAGGCTACAGACTTATTGGGTCACCCCCACCCCTACTTCTGCTACTTCCTATCCACTCCACAGCCTCTTCAGAATCCCTCTCCCCCATTCTCTCCTCCTTTTCCTCTTGGGACCCGGAAATCCCACCTTACTCTTCACCCAACGGTTGGCTTCTGCCGTCTTTATTGACCAGTTAAAATGAGGAGAAGGTTCACATGGAATCACCTGAACAGTTGATCCACTCCTTGTCGGGGCAGCCCCTCTTGTGGAAGCAGAATTAACATAAAAATACAAACGGCACCAGGGCAATCCACACACTTGCTTCTTTGTGGCTTTGCTTTTGTTTGTTTGTTGTTGTTGTTGTTTCAGTTCCCAGAAAATGTATAGTTGGAACACACTATAAGTGGCTATGGGGCAGCCTTCATATTATAGCCAATTTTACAACTGAGGGTCATTATACAGACCAATGTTTTATCCCTTTTGTTTTATGTGTGTATAAACATTTTGATTAATAGTGGACATTTGGGTTGTTTCCAGTTTTGTCTATTCTAAACAATACTATTATGATCATTCATGTATATGATAAGACCTATAGTTTTGATTAACAGTAATTAATATTGATCTATTCTTTCAGGCTAGTCGTTTATATATGCGTATTTTAAATGATTTATTTTGTCTGTGTGTTTGAGTTGCATGTATGTGTATGTACCACATGTGTGCTTGCTGCTTATGGAGGCCAGAATAAGGTGTCAGATCTTTTAGGACTGGAGTTACTGATGGTTTCGAATTGCTATGTGGGGTGCTGGGAATTGAACCTGGGTCTTCTGGAAGAGAAGCCAGTTCTCTTAACCACTGAGCCATCTCTCTAGTCCCTATTATGCATGTTTTAATAGTATTTTAATGCCTGCTATAAATATCTTATTTGAATTGAACTATTTTTAGTAATTTTATGTCAAAGTATTATAAAGAATGGGCTATCCAAATTTGAAAAATGTTGGGTTAAGAATAGATCATAGTCTTCATAAAATTGCTATATTCTTACTGGTATATCAAATTAATATTAATGCTTAAATCAAGTTAAAATATGAAATAAAAATCTTTTATTTTGTGGGGCAGTCAAGACTACTTATTGTGTAAAAGTGCTTGCTACCAAGCCCCATGACCTGAATTCAAGTCCATGTGATAGGAGAGAACTGACCTGAGTTGTCCTCTGGCCTCCACACTTGCCTGTACCTCACACCCCTACACAGAAGCGGGTACATGTAATGAACAGGCCTGGTCACTTGATTTTTAAATAGTCAGATACAGATAAAACCTGGGAGGTTGCATAAGGGCTGCCATGTGCCAATCTCACCTGATTTCATTCGTCGGTGGTTTGGCATTCATTCCTTATCTTGACCAACCTTCACCTCTACTTGTTTCTGGTTCTTCAAACTCAGTCTCGCAGTTGCATCATCTTTCTGGAAATACTTCTTCACGTTGCAGGATGCTAATGGCTTAAGGACACAGGCTTTGCTTGGCTTTTACGGTAGTCCTTCATGAAAATTTCCTAACCCTCTGCTTTGGTCAAGTGTTAATAGTAACCTAGCTCCTTTGTATTTCTTACACAGAATTATTTGGTTCAAAATATCTTTAAGTCCAGCATAGGAAGGTGGAGGCAGTCAAATTTCTATTGAACTCAAGGCCAACCTGTTCTACATAGGGAGTTTCAGGCTAGCCAGAGCTACTCTGTCTCATGAAAAGGGGGTGGGGGAAGAATCTATCAACTCTTTGTTCAATTTGAAACGAAATTTTTGTAGGACAAACCCTTGTTTCTTATGATTCAATTTATCAAATTTCAAAACAGTAAGTTGGTACCCCAGCAACCTTTGAAAGTAACCGAGTCTTAACATTTCATTGTGGACTCATGAATTCATAATCTGCTTCCTGGTAACCTGCTTCAGCCACTGTTTTTAGGTGTCCTAGCACTGCTAATTGGTGGGATTCCTAAATTTCTCCCCTGTCCTTTGACAAATGTTCTTATTTCTTACTTATATATGTTTCTTATAATTTCATATTATTGGGTTCTAGGCTCAGGATTTCCAAGGCTTCTGTTATTTATTACTTCAGACATTATTTCTTTGGGCAAACGCCCCTGATGAGTGGAAATCAAAATCAGAGATCACTGCCCAGGAAGCTGTTGATCTAGATGTTTGGCATTTCTTTCACTTTAGTGCTTGATCTGACATTTTTCCAGTTTATGTTCATTCTTATCTTCAAGACTCTGTGCTATTTTGGCGGAAGTAAAATAGTATGAACACATCTGAATTAAGTTTGAAATTCCCTCTGAGAGCCACTCAAACAGACACTGGTTTTCAGGGACACTGTGGCTGCTGTTTTCCGGGATCTAATGAGATGGCAGATAAGAAGCATTAATAGGCTAATAAAACCGACTCTGCTTTCTAATGCAAGAAGGAGGAGTTTAAGCTTTTAAGAACCTAGTCCATGGCCACTTGGTGCTTTTGCCTTTGGATTTGGCATGGGAGCGTGTGTGGGAAGGGGAGGGACAAAGGCAGGCATGCCCCTGCCTGATTGGCTTGACTTCCCACTGAGCTCTTCTTCTGTAGTAGTTTCCACCATTTCCAACAGTGCCAATCTGAGTGCCAAGCTATTCACACATGGGCCTCTGGGAGGTACTCCAAATCCCAGCTCTAGCTGAAACAACAAATGGAAAAAGCCCAGAGGACTCAAAGCATACTCAGTCTGCTGGCAGGAGGTGCCCAAGTGTCTCCCGTGCCCCAGCATCTGTGCTGGGCATTGAAAGACACAGGTTGCATACAAGATGAAGGACAGGACTTTCAGAGATTAGGGGAAACTCGCCTGAAAAACTACACAGCAAGGAAGCAGGAGAGCTATTGGGAAAGTAGCATTGAAGTGGTGAATGGCAGTAGATGGAGCAGGTAAGCAAAGATGGGCTTCTGCTCCGCAGGGCTCTGGGTGCAAGCAGATAGATGCAGACAGTAAGTACTTGATAATATTTATGGACTGAAAGAAGAAACTGTTATTTGTGAATCCCAAGGACCATGGAAACAGAGCCTGCACGCTTGCCCCTGCTACTAGCTCCATCTTCTGGCTCCCTTGTCTTGCAGGACAAACCGCTGAGTAGAAGTCAGTGGTAAGCTCCCAGAAGGGGGATTTTAAGTAGGTTTGTGCAAACGTGCTCAAGGTCACTGTAACTACCCAGGAAATACAAACAGCATTCAGAGCCTATGATGGGAAAGTGCTCAAGTCTGAAGAGAAAGTGGTTTTGACTTGGATGTGAAGTCAGCAGAAGTCTGACGTGCTGGCTGCTGGTGTGGGTGTCTGCTGGAGGCCCACTGTAGGATAGTGAGGACCATCTTCAGAGGTCAGAAGATCTGCTTTGATGGCACTTCCATTCATATAAACCCTGGCGAAAGGTCTACCAGTACAAGAGATGTGTTCACCAGCAGTGGTACAAGTATTGCTGATTAAACCAAAGCATTGGAAATAACATGTTTCAGTAGGAGAATCTGTAGATTTGATACATTTATATAATAGCATATTCTTCAGTATTGAAATGCAAGCTTGAAAAATGAATAAAGTACAAACAATTTAGAGCATGATACGTAAAGTATAATTTCACATATATAACGTCAATTAGGAAAAATATTGTGTGTATATATATATTTGTGTGTGTGTGTGTATAGTAACAGATTAAAATACTGAGTTTAAGAGCTTGGTCATCTCACAGGAAAAAAAGCAGTAAGGAAATGGAAATAAAAGATAGCAGGGATATAAGCTTTCTCTTAAAAACTGTATTATTTATGTGTCTGTGCATGTGTACATGGAGAGGTGCAAGGACAGACTTTCTGTAGCCTGTTCTCTCCTGCACCATACGGGGTCTGCAGCAGAACTTAGGTCGCCAGCCTTGGCAGAAGGTATGTTTACCTGCTGAGCCATCTTACCTGCTCACTAAAAACCACAACAGAATGTTGTAAAACTAGCTAACACTACCAAGGGCTTTTTAAAAATTCTTTTAAAGATATTTGAAATATTTGAATTTAAAAACTCCTGGGCCTAGAGTTTTTCAGATTTGTCTTCACTTTCAAAGTAAAATATTTTCCTAGCATTTAAATCATTTAAAGAGCCACTTTGCAGACTCGATTAATAAGTGAGTGTAGAAGCTGTTTGATCTTTCAGAAATGAGTTCAGCAACAGTGGCTCGCACAATGCTCTCCACAGTGCCTGCCTCTCCCAGGATTCATCCTACAGGGACTCCCAGAGCACATCAAACACCCCGACTGCAAGATGCTAACAAAACACTGAGATTTTGTCCTGTTGTCAAAGAACCAAGAACCATCAACATGAGTGTACAAACACCCAGGACTGTGAGGCTCCAATTGTACGGCCTCAGGGCAAGAGGCGGTGGCTTAACATGTGCATCTTTAGAACGTAACAATTCACTTTAAAATGATGTTTACCACACTGTAGTGATGTCTTTACGCTGAGCTGTGCCTTCTTTTCATGGAGTCATGTGGTTAAAGACAATAAGGATGTAGTGGGTTATTCTGTGTTGATTACATTTAGCCTTGTACTCAAACTAAGTCAGAGTCCTTCATGTTAAGCTTTGTAACTTTGTGTAAGAGATGTTTGGGTTTTGTGACTTCATGTGATTTCACAATGTGCCATCTGCAGTGTGAAAATGTGTGAGTTGGTTTGCGGTCAGAGGGTTTTAATTTACTTGTGAAGTTCATACTACTAAAAGAAATTGCAATGTTTGCCTTCTTTTTCTTTAGAGTCCACGAAAGAGGAAGACGAGTCACTCCACAAACTCCCTTCTAGAGTATCACGTTGGGTAGGTGATGGCGTCCAGGGACCGTGGGCCAAGACCACCCTCTGTCAGGTACCTGGTTGTCAGCGCTGTCTCTCACGGCCACTTCAGGTTTTCTGAAGAGTACTAAGTTGCTATTGGAAGCATTTGGAAATTAATATACAGATAATGACACAACCGTGAGCACCCTCAGAGCAGGAAAGGAGTGCAGGCCCACAGGGAGCAGGTGTAGGAGAGACCTCAGGCTGGTTCTCCAAGGGCTGCACAGAGCGCATCAGTGGGACATGTTTCCATTTCAGATCTTTCTCACAAAGGGGTAGTGTCAGATCTGTAAATGGCGTGAGCCCTGGAAAGTTTCCTTAGAAAGGACCTAAGATTCTTCAGGACAGTTAGCAGGTTCCTCAGAGGTACTGTTAAGAGAATTTTTTGTCTTAAATGGTTTTCTCAAAGTATATTAAGAATTTAGGAACAGAATATTTTGAATTTTTGTTTTCCTCTTGGGAAGAAACAATTTAGATAACCTATTAGCAGAATGTGGGGTTTTTTTTTCTTTAACTTTAAAAGAATTATTTACCTCAAAAGTAGGTGAAAATATAAACCATTGCAGTGTTGTGTAATTAAAACCTATTTCATGGGCCCCAGAGATGGCTCACTGGGTGGAGCTTGTCAACCTGAATTTAATCCCCAGTACTCACACAGTGGAAGGACAACCCATATCTTATAATCTGTTCTCTAGTGTCATGGTGTATATACAGGTGCACCTACATACAGGATGAAAAAAATTAGGTAAAGCCTATTTATGTTGGTAGTAGATATTTTCTGAATTGCTGTCTGATTGTTTTTTTCTTTTTTACACTTTATTCTGCTGATCCATTTTGCAGGCCCCAGGGAAGATTAAATTTATGAAAGCAAATGCTAAGGGTTTCACCTTAAACTCGAAATCTTGAAACATGTTTTTCTCAATACCTATTTAGAGTGCCTTATTTAGAGTACACTGATCTTATCAGATACAGTGTCCTTAGCAGATAGAATGTGTGGTGTTCAACCCACTGCTTTGAATGGGTTTTGTTCCATGAGCAGGTTGTTTTTGTGTTTTGGTGTTTGTCTGTTCCTTTGTTAACAGCATGTTTACAGACCAGTATCTCTGGCTTTTCAAGACAGGGTTTCTCTGTGTAGCCCTGGCTGTCCTGGAACTCACTTTCTAGACTAGGATGGCCTCAAATTCAGAGATCTGCCTATTTCTGCTTCCTGAGCACTGGGATTAAAGGTGTGTGCCACCATGCCTAGCAAATGCGTTTCTAAAAGCATTTTTTATCATGCTAATAATTAGCATGCATAACTTGTTCATCCCCTGTCTCACTCCATAAATATCGATAGTGATGGTAAATTAAACTCCTATCCACATATAAATATAGGTCACACCATATTGTGTTCCCACTAGGTATTCCTCCTTTTATCCTAGATGCCTTGTCATATACTAATGTAGCTGTTGCCAGTTTCTTTTGTTTATTTGGGGTGTTTTGCCTTGAATCCCTTTATGAACCCACACTGACCTCTAGCTTGTTCTACCACACCAGGACTGTGTTTCTTGTCTTACTGTGTGCCTCAGACTGTCCCCATACCTCCATCTCCTTGTGTGAGTTTCCATTTACAAGCCACTGACCCTGACTGTCATATTCTCCATGGCATTTAAGACATACATTTGTATGCACATAATACTTACCTTATTATGTTTCTCTGATAGCTTTGGTTTATTATATTCTACTGTCTTCAATATTTTTTAATCTTTTTTTTTTGTTTATATGTATGGGTGAGTGAGTTTCTGTGTACTGTGTATGTTCAGGAGCCCCTATAGACCAGAAGATTGCATTGTTCACCTGGAACAGGTGGCTGTGAGCCATCATGTGAGAACTAGGAACTGAACCTAGGTCCTCTGCAAGAGCAGTAAATGATCTTAACCTCTGAGCCATCTCTGCAGCCCCTCTTCACCTCTTATTGCTTTCACAATACACACATGTCATAGCATTTAATAAAGTCTCCATGCTCTTGGATCTCTGGTGTTTAACTTTCCTATTCTTTCCTCACTAGAGTCACTGGATACTTTTTACCTATATTTAAGCATACTATTTTCTCCTCAGCAAGTTCTCTGTTTATATGAGGTACTTACCTTTCCATTAGGAGGAGGAAAAAGAGGAGGAAGAGAAAGAGGAAGAAGAGGAGGAAGAGGTAGAGGAGAAGGAGGAAGAGGAGCAGGAGGTGCTGGTTCTGGGTGTAAGAAACTTTCTTACCATGTAGCCCAAGCTGATCTCAAACTCAGATCACCTTATTCATGTCTAACAAGTGTCAGGATTAAAGGTGTATGCTCACATCTGTCAACATGTCTGTGATGGATCGGTGTTGTTGTCTGTGATAGACCTGTGCTTTGGGCTGAGATGGACCTGTGCTGTAGTCTGAGATGGACCTGTGCAGTGGTCTGACATGACCTGTGCTGTGGGCTGAGATGGACCTGTACAGTGGGCTGAAATGGACCTGTGCTGTGGGCTGAGATGGACCTGTGCTGTGGGCTGAGATGGTCTGTGCAGTGGGCTGAGAAGGACCTGTGCTGTGGGCACAGGCAGCAATCACATCATGGTACAGCAAAGCCATTTTTCCCATAGCCAGGAAGCAAAAGAGCAAAGAGAAGGCCAGGGTTACACAATCCCCTTGACAGGTTTATGACCTAAAGGCTCTCCATTTAACCCTACCTCTTAAAGGTTCCATTAGCTCCCACAGGCACCACACTGGTGATCAAACCTTTAGAAATACTCAATCTCCAAACTATAGCAATACTTTCAACTGAATTAGGAAGAAGTAAAATCTCAACTGACCTGTAATAAAAGAGATTGAATTGTTAATCATAATATTTTTAATAAAAGACTTGGACCAAATGGCTACATCAGTGAATTCTCCTATGCATTTAAAGGAAAAAAAATTACTTCTCTCTCTCTCTCTCTCTCTCTCTCTCTCTCTCTCTCTCTCTCTCTCAAAGATAGACACAAAAGTAATTTTTTAAAAATCCTAGAAAATAAAACTGAGTAGCATATGAATAGAAGTATTGACAATGGCCAAGAGAGTGGCATCCCAGTAACATAAAATAAATCTCTATAATCTATGTTAATAGAACTAAAGAACAAAAAACATATACTTGGTAATTTCAATTGATGTGGTGTTTCATGATTAAAAATTCAGAAAGTTAGGAATAAAAGGAAGTGTCCTCGATGTGAGAAAAGGCATTTTTGAAAGATAGAAGTCAGAACGTTGTACTCAGTGGTGAGTCATGCCAAGTCTCTCCTTAGAGAAAGGAAGTGTGTGTTCCCTGCTGATCCTTAACACTGTGTCAAAGGTGCTAGCCAGAGCCAGAAGAGAAGACAAAGAAACAAAAGACATCAAATTGGAAAGGAAGATGAACAACTGTTATGGATAGTACAAGTCTCAGGAATACACAGAAAAATGTTAAGGTTGATTTTTGAAAAATACTGCCTAAAAAAAAGAAGTTCATTGTTTCTCAAAATAGCCCCAATGAGCAATATGAAAAGGAAATTTACAAATCATTAGTATTTATATTAGCATACAAAAATTAAGTATTCAGGAATAAATCTAGCCAAGGATGTGAAAAACGTGTATATTCAAAACTGCAAACCATGAAGCCCATGACTCTGTATAGCCAGGTGTAGTGGTACACTTCTTTAATTCCAGCTCTCAGGAGGCAGAGGCAGGCAGATCTCTGAGTTCAAGGCCAGTCTTGTCTACAGAGTGAGTTCCAGGACAGCCAAGGCTATACAGAGAAACCTTGTTTTGAATACCCAAAACAAAAATCAAATTGGAGGTAGGGTGAGAAAAGAAAGATGGTTCTGTACTTAAAGCATTTATTACACAAGCCTCCGGACCTGAGTTCAACCTCCAGAACCCATGTGAAGATAGAGAACTGAGTCTATGAGATTGTCTTTTGATCTTTACAAATGCTTAAGAATACCCATGCACTATACATATAATAATAAATAAAAAAAAAAACATGTTGAAAGAAATGTAGAAGTCCTAAATAGATGCAAAGGCATCCCACATTCATGGTTGGGAAGGTGTAACACTATTGAATCAGTGGTACCCAAAGAATTTATAAATTGACCACACTCTTTACCAATACTCTGATAGCTTTCTCACAGAGAAATTAAATTCAGTGTAATTACAGCAAGCTCTGAATGGCTAAATCTAACTTTAAACAAAATAATTAAGAGAACTAACATTTTCTACCTTTGAAAGTTACTCCCACTGGGGAGGCGCTAACCCAGCTGTTAGGAGCACTGGCTGCTCTTGCAGACCAGAGTTCTGTTATCAGCACTCAGGAGGCTTACCTGTAACTCCAGCTCTAGGGAATCAAACTCAACTCTTGTTTACCTAAGTTTCCTTGGTCAGTAACTGATACATAGACCAATGGAATAGAAGTCCAGAAATAAACACTCATGTGTGGTCAGGTTTTATTTTTGTTTTGTTTTGTTTTTGACAGGTGTATCAAAACTATTCAGTGGTGAAAGACTATCTTTTCAATTTATAGTGTTGGGAAAACTGAATATCCATGTGCATACTACTGAACCTAGGTCCTTGCTGTATACCATATTAAAAAAAAAAAACTCAAAGTAAAATTTTAAAATCCTGATCTTAAGAACTTAAACTATATAGTTCCCAAGAAGAAAGTGTAGAAACCCTCATACCATTGGATTTGGCTTCATTTCCATGAGTGTGACAATTAAAAACCAGACAATAAAAGATAGAAGGTAAATGGACCATATTAAGATGATCAACAGCTGTGCAGCCATGGATAGAATAATATACTCGAGTGGAGAAGTGACAGTATCTGATTAAGAATTTAAGTCCAGAACATAGAAAGCCTTCTTGTAACTCAATAACAACAGCTACAATAAAACTAAATGAAACCAACTTAGAGGCAGAGGGGCCTGAGAGCTGAATGAGAGGCTGAAAGTGTCTTGCAGAGAACACAAGTTTAGTTGCCAGAATCCTGTGGACATTCACAACCTCTGATTACTCCAGCTCCACAGGAACCAGCATTCTTTTCTGGACTCCAGTCACCTGCACTCACACATGTGCAATTAAAGGAAAATCTGTAAAGGAAAAAAGAAAGTTAATTTTATAATAGGTAAAACTTAAATGGATATTTCTCTAGAAAAGGTAAGGTATACAAGTGAAAACCCAGCACCCAAAAAGAACATGACATAGTCTTTGGCTAGACAAAAGCTAAAAAAGAAAGAAAGAAAGAAAGAAAGAAAGAAAGAAAGAAAGAAAGAAAGAAAGAAAGAAAGAAAGAAAGAAAGAAAGGAAAGAAAGAGAAAGAAAGAAAAGACCTACAATGAGATACCACTAGGTCCAGTGAACCAAGTACTGTACCCCAGAATCCATGTATTGACGCCTAACCTCTCCTGTGAGTGTGTTTGGTCACAAGGCCTTTAAGGATGTGATAAATGAGGCCATAAAAGCAGAATCCTGTTGTAAAATGCATTTTCCATGTAAGGAGGCTTATAAGGAGACAGAGATACCAGGCATATTACTTTGTGCCTAAACAGAAGACAGGACATAGCAAGATGACAGTCACATGCAAGTCAGGAGAAGGTTCACCAGAAATCACCTCTAGGTGACTGGGGGATAGGAAGATGCTGATCTCAAACCCCAGAACTCTACATTCTAGATAATTGCTTGCTAGTGAGTTCTCTTCCCACTGTTGGTTCTGAGACAAGGATTCATGATGGAGCCCAGGTCAGTCTAGGACAAGCCATATAGAACATGCTGACCTCAGAAGTGTGACCTCTTTTCCCTCTGTCTCCTACATGCTGGAAATACAAGTGTGAGCCACCCACCACACAGAGTGTCCCAGTTTGTTTCTCTGTTGTGGTGATAAAACATTGGCCAAAACCAACTCAGCAGAGGAAGAATTTATTTCATCTTACAACTCCCAGGTCATAGTTCATCACTTAGTGACATCAGGATAACATTTCAAGGCATGAACTGAAACAGAAACCAAAAAGGATTAACACTTGCTGGCTTGCTTTCATATACCTTGGGGGCTGGTTCCTCCTACATCAGTCATTAATGAAGAGAATGCTCACACAAACTCGCCCATAGATAGGCCCTGATGGAGGTAGCTTCTCAGTTGCAGTTCCCTCTTCCTACACTACTCTAGTGTGTGTCAAGTTGACAGAAAACCAGAACACCTTTTCTACTGGCCTTCTTGTTCTTCAGCATCTAGCCTCTAGAATTTAAGGAAATATATTTCTGTGGTTTAAGCCAATCCATTTTGTTCTGTCTTGTTATAGCCCAAGGTGATTATAGAAGTATGAAACTTTCTGAGAATGTTGGTGGGGATGCAGAAAATTTGGAATCTTCTTGCATCTCGAGTGGAGAACTAAAATGCATTTTAGTTCAGCATTTTTCTCAAAATGTTAAGATACAGAATTATTGTATGGCCTAACTATACTACTCATAGATGGCTACCCAGAGGTATTCCATATGTATATATACATGTCCATGTGTATTTGAGTATACATGTGTACATGTTTGTGTGTGCATGTAGGTGTTCATAAGTGTGTTCCAAGCGTGTCATGGTCAGGACAACTTTAGTTGTTCCTCCTTAAGCACTGTCTGCCTTTTTTCAACACAGGCTCTTTGACTAGCCTTGAACTTCTATAGAATACACCAGGCTGGTTACCTTGTAAGCCTCACAGATGTGCCTTCATCCATCCCTCCCACCTCTGGGATTCCAAGCATGTGCTATGGCTTGATTTGTTTTTTTTTTTTTTTTTTAATGTGGGTTTGAGGATCTACCTTACACTCTCATGCTGCTCAGCAGGCTCCATGCCATAAAGCTTTCTGATCAGCCCTTCCTGACACACGTGAATACATAAATATTTTTTAAATGATTTATGTATTTATTATGTGTAAGTACACAGTAGCTGCCTTCAGACACCCCAGAAGAGGGCGTCAGATCTCATTACAGGTGGTTGTGAGCCACCATGTGGTTGCTGGGATTTGAAGGCAAAACCTTCAGAAGAGCAGTCAGTGCTCTTAACCGCCAAGCCATCTCTCCAGCCCACACAAATATTTTTTAAAAACAGTGTTGTTCGGTGAGAAAGCTGCTGATTGACCTCACAGCTTAGTCATGAGTGCTTTACCACAAGATATCTGGTTTTTAATAGACCGTGAAAGCATTGTTTCTAGTTCATTTCTTTAGATTGTGGTGGAGAGAGGGGGAGTGTGTGTCAGGTGGGGTGGGGGATAGGAGCATCCAGGTGGAGACAGGATGGGGTGGGGAGGAGGTGTGGGATGTGGAGCAGTCTGAGGGTGGATGGAGGTAGAGGGTGGGGAATGAAATATGGAGTTTAAAAAATAAATTAAAAATAAAATTAAAGGGAAAAAAAACGAGAAAAAAAGAAAGTAAGTTCACTGTCCTAACTTTTCATGTGTACGTTTGTGCCCCATGCATGCAAGTCTAAAGGGCAGAGGGAGGTATGTGCCCCATGCATGCAAGCATAAAGGGCAGAGGTCGGTATTGATTGCCTTCTTCTGTCACTCTCCACCTTTCCTGGGTTTTGACATGATCTTTCATCATTTTGGCCACATTGTCTGCTCAGCAGGCACCCAGGATTTGCCTGGCTTCCCAGTCCCCGAAGCGCTGGGGTTGTGGATGTATGTGCTGTGCTGCCTGAGACGGTTCTCCAGCCCATCCTGTGTTTCAGCATGCGGTTGATGAAGGTTTTCAGAACATTCCCACCATCAAATCTGAAGCCCCTGCAACTTTGTCAGACAGAAAAGATGAGTGCTCTATGGCTGTGGTTTCGAATTAATTTTCAAGTTAATTTTCCACTCAATCAAAAACATGCAAAAATGAAAGTGAAGGTACTTTATTTTTTTCTTATTGCAAGCACACACAAGCCTCAGCTTATGTCAAAACACCATCCCCTTTTGCCCTGTTGTTTGAAGCAGTCTGGGTTTGCTGGCTTTGGGAAGGTTTCCCTGTACCCACAGGGGCCTGTACTTTGAAAACTGCTCATGTGGCTCACGGCCTTAGGAAGGTCTTGGTGACACGGTAGAGGCAGAGGACTTGGGAATCCAAGTGGAAGAAGAGGAAGGCCTAAGCTTGGACAATGGGTTTGCATAGAAAAAGAGAGCCAGGCAGCAGCTACTTCAGAAGGAGACTGGTTTAGGCAGTTGGAGGTATGATTTTAAGAAGGTGAGCTTGTTAGTTTTACCATGTTGGATTTTCTCTCACATTCCCATCTTCCGTTTTAATCTAGTTAATTAAGTTGAGGTTTTCCAGTATTATAATGCTGACAAACACCTAATCTCAGCTAAACTGGTGATTAACCTCTGAGAATAAATGAGCTGTTGGATTTTCTTCTTATGTTCTTGGAGTTTAGTGAATTTGTGACTGGTTCTGAGTGATCCTATGTGTGACCTATATATCATTCCTCTGTCCACTTGTGTCAGTAGTTAAGGCTGGCTTTGCACCACTCAGAGAGTCAGTAATAGAGAAAGATCAGTACAGATCCCTTTATGTTCTTGCGGGTTTTCTTTTTCTTCTTTCCACATGTGTGTATGTGTCCACAGGCACATAAAGGGTGGAAATTGATGTCGGAACTACTCCTCAATTACTCTCTACCCTACTCGTTAAGGCAGAGATTTTTTGGTCAAACCTAGACTCACCAATATGGCTGATACTGCGAAACTGCTAGACAGGATCTTCTGTGTCCACCTCTGAAGCTGGAAGGGCAGGCAGCTTCCATGTCCACCAGCATTCACACGAGCTCTCATGATGAGAGTCCAGCCCTCTTGTTTTGGGTGAACCACTGATACTTCATTTTGAAGTCTTTTTCCTCTCCTCAAACAGCAGTTCAAATGCTTCACCTTCAGAAGGTGTGCCACTCACAGGAAGCTACAGCTACCCGCCTCAGTCATTCCCAATGTTCCAGCATCCTTCTTATGAACTGCTGAAGGAAAATGGCTTTACCCAGCAATTGTACCACAAGTATCGCCGAAGGTGCTTAAGTGGTAAGATGCCTGTTCTACGCCTAACCGCACTGACGTTACAGTAGAGCTCAGTCTAAGTGGTAAGACGCCCCTGCTGTGCCTAGCTGTGTTGCTGTTACAGGAGATTCTAGAAGTTAAATCGTCACTTCACATCTGACCAAGACAGTCTTACCTTTCGTTTATGTTTTCCTGTGCTTTTTTAAAGTTTAAACACACTAGCAAATGAATTTAGTGCATTCTTCTTGTTAACATTGACAAGTATTTTTAACTTGAACAGATTTCTGAGAATCTCAGTTATGGTTTTAGTGTTGTTTTTTTGTTTTGTTTTTATTGTTTTCATTGTGAGTTATATGAAATGCTTGTTCTCTTGGCATTTAAAGGCATGTTTAATTTTAAGATGCTTTATTAACTCTTTCCAGAGAGAAAACGCCTGGGAATTGGACAGTCACAGGAAATGAATACCCTCTTTCGTTTCTGGTCCTTCTTCCTCAGAGACCACTTTGATAGGAAAATGTATGAGGAATTTAGACAACTTGCTTGGGAAGATGCAAAAGAGAATTACAGGTCAAACGTTTCCTAATGCTTTTTTTTTTTTTTAAATCACAACTTCATGTAGTCTGGTTTTGAGCTGTGAAAATAACTACAATGTAACTGGAATGAGGATTGTATTTGTTTTCTGTTGCTAAATAATAAACAATTTCTAAACTCAAAACAAACATTCGTTAACTCCTAAAAGGGGAGGGGAGGCTCTGGGACCCATCTCATCAGATAGCCCCAGCCCGAGGCCCTTCATTAGCTTTCCTTCAAGGTATTTCCATGGCTAGCCTTTCTGTTGGGTCTTCTCAGGCTTCTCCCTTTGGTCACTGACCACGGTATCATTTCCTGGCTGCCTCGCCATAGAGTACTTTTCAGTGTAGCTACTGGCAGAGCAGTGATCTAAGAAAGAATAGCAGCATTCAAGGCAGAAGCCTCAGTATCTTGAATAACCTTTTCTTAGAAATGACAGCATCTCTTCTACCATATGGTATTGTTCATACAAACTGGCCCAGGTATAGTGAAAGAGAGACCTACATGAGATTGCAGATATCAGAAGATAGGGTCAGTAGGGATTTGATCTAGTGTTGAGCTGAATGTTCTCTCCTAGCTAGAGAAAGGTCTCAGTGAAGAACACTTGAGCTCCCAGCACTCACAGCAAGTGGCTCCCAAGTGTGACTCCAGTCCAAGAGGATCTGATGCTCTCTGGCCTCCTAGAGAGCTTAAACACAAGGGGTGTACATACAGCCAAGCAGACACACACACCCCTAAATAAAAAAAAAAAAGAAATGTTAAAACCACCCTCTTATGCCCCCATCATGTGGACTTTGTGCACATGCATGAATAGCCTCAGATTAATGTGTACTGAGAGGCAATGCAGAGTTAAGATTTCTTGAGATGAGGGAAAGCAGGACTTCTCATGCTGAAGGTCCATTCCCAGTCTTCTCCTCTGTGCTCAGTGGCTCTGCCCCTGAGTGCTGGAGTCCCTGTTGGCTTTTGATCCATGGTCATATACTTGTTCCAGGTACTCTCATGCTTATAAGAAGATACAGGGGAATGCTTTTTTGACTTGTAAAGTGCGTTTAGGGTACTCTTGTCAATAGACTGCTATGAATGTAATTCGTAACCATCAGGAGCCAACCAGTTAAGCGTATACCATTAAAGTTGAAGAGGTTAAAGATGTGGGCTTTTCCAGATGGAAGAGTGTATTCAAGAAACAAGCACACCATTTAATCTTTGCTTTAAGAAAAATCTAAAATGGTGTCCCGGAATCCTACTTCTTAGGAAATAACACATGTCAGTTAGAAATCTGGGTACCACTCCATCATTCATGAAGCTGAGGCAGAAGGATGGCAAGTTCAGGGCCAGCTAAGACTACATAGTGAGTTCTAGGGTAGCCTTGAGTATAGAGTGAGACACTGATCAGAAAACAAAACAAAGAAATACTGACCCGATCTCTTGTTCCGGTGTGTGCTGTGTTCGTATGAGGTGCTTGAGTTAGTCTAGCAAAGCCACAATTATATGCCTTTTCTTTTCTTTCCATAGGTATGGGTTAGAATGTCTGTTCAGGTTTTATAGTTATGGATTGGAAAAAAATTTCAGACAAGAAATTTTTAAGGATTTTCAAGAAGAAACCAAGAAAGACTACGAATCTGGTAAAACAAACACCCACTCTCTTTGGAAGTCGTAGACTTGAATTGGTCAATAAATAAGAAAGGAAAGCTGGCCAGATGACTTAGTGGGTAAAGGCACTTGGTGTCCCACCTGGCAAGCTCCCTGTAACCCCATGCAGTGCTGCAGTGCAAGGAAAGAACCTGCTTTGAAAAGAATCTTCCCACATGTGCATCTCTGCCTGCATATACTTGCATGTCCACACATGTGTGCACATACACAGATACACACACACAGAAATACACATGCACAAACTCACACACACACAAACACACATGCAATTTAAAAAATAAGAAAGGAATGGGCAGGTTTTTGTCCTTGGGACAAATCATTTACGATAGCCCTCTGTGGTAGTTCTTGCTGAGGGTGGGGTACCTACCATGCAGCGAGAAGGCTCCTCCAGTGAGGTGCCTTCACCTTACACAGGTGTGTGTCAACATTAACTTCTCAACAAACATGGTTGCTCGTTGGTGATCCTTCTCACGAGCATAATAAGGTTGCTTGGCAAGGTAAAATTATACCATGAGGAGTGTAGGCTATGGTCCAGACCCTTAGGTCTGAGTCCCTTTCCCTTTCTCAGTAGCCATGTGACATAGGCCAGTTCCTCTACCTTGCCAGCTTCAGTGTTCCCATCTGTAATGTCGACAGGAGGAGCTAATCCAGACTAGGTACATGTGGTTCAGATTGTTTGATATTTGATAAAAACTTAAGTAGTATCTGTTCTATAGTAAACGATCAGTAGATGTTAACTGCCACCATTGTTTATTCATTGTGTATGGTTTATTGCTGGTGAGATCTTGTTCACAATAGGGTTGTTAGTTCCCTATAACATATATTCTTTTGTTATTAAGGCCAGCTATATGGACTGGAAAAATTTTGGGCCTATCTGGAATATTCTCAATCTAAGATCCAGCCTGTTGACCCGAAACTTCGGGAATACCTCAGCCCTTTTAAAAAGTTAGAAGACTTCCGTGTTGATGTAAGTTTTTTTTGTTTGTTTGTTTGTTTTGTTTTGTTTTGTTTTTATCACTTGAATTACTTTATAACTTAACAAATTTTTATAATGTTAATCCTAAATTTGGGGTGTTAATTTTGAACTTTTGACATTGAACTTTGAAAACAGGCACAAAAATAGATAAGAAAATTATCATATACTTTCTTCATTTTGATTTCCCAAAAATGGGGGATAGATAGCCCAGTTGGTAAAGAACTTGCCAAACTTACCTAAGGTATCCCCAGCATCCATGGGAAAGCTGAGCACAGTGGAGTGTGCGTCTGTAACCCAGACACTGGGGAGAGAAGCAGAGACAGGTGCATTCTTGATGCTCAGTGGCCGGCCAGCCTACTCCAATCCACGAGTTCCAGGTGTAGTGAAAGACCCTGTCTCCAAAGACAGGGTGGAGGCTGACAGAAGAAGACATCTGACATCAACTTCTTGTCTCCACATGAACTCACACACAGACACATGAACACTCATGAACACACACACATGAACACTCATGAACACACACACACAGAGAATTTCCCAAATGGGAACATATCACATAATAGTACAGTTGTCAGTGCATTTGAATTTTGATGCATAACCATACTTACATAGTTTCTAGACTGATGAGATGTACTAGAACTGTGAAACCTTTCCGTCAGTTTTGTCTAGTTTAGCTTTGAATTGTTTTCTGTGCTAAGGATTGATCTGAGGGCTTGCTTGTACATGCTGAGCAAATGTTCACTACTAAGCTGTATCCTCACCCAGACTTTTTACCTTCTCTTTCAAAGATTATTTTATTTGAGCATGTGTGTGAGTACGTATGGCAACAGAATCCAGAAGAGGGCTTTGGATCCCTGGAGCTGGAGTTACAGAGGGTATGAGCCACCTGATATGGGTGCTGAGAACCTCAACTCTGGTCCTCTGCAAGAATAGACAGTTTTGTGGGCTGGAGAGATGGCTCAGTGGTTAAGGGTACCGACTGCTCTTCTGAAGGTCCCGAGTTCAAATCCCAGCAACCACATGGTGGCTCACAACCATCCATAATGAAATCTGATGCCCTCTTCTGGAGTGTCTGAAGACACCTACAGTGTACTTACATATAATAAATAAATAAATCTTAAAAAAAAAAAAGAATAGACAGTTCTTTTATCTGCTGGAGAGAGAGTTATCTCTCCAGCTCAAACTTTTCTCCTCTTCTTCTTCCTCCTCCTTCTTCTTCCTCTTCCCCCATCCTCTTTCCTCCTCCCCCCTCCTCCTCCTTTTCCTCTTCCCTTTCCTCCCCCTCCTCCCTGTCCTCTTCTTCCTCCCTCTCTTTTTTGTTTGCTTTGTCGTTGTTTTTCAAGACAGGGTTTCTCTGTGCAGCCAGTCCTACACCTTGCTCTCTGCAGGCCAGGCTGGACTTGAACTCACAGATATCCACCTGCCTCTGCCTCTAGAGTACAGCAACTCTCTCCTTTTTAATGTGCTTTTATCCATACAGCTTTTTATATAGTGTGTGATGATATATGCATTCGGAGGTTCTTCATAATAAAATTAGAGTCAGGGCTAAGCCTAGTGTGCATGTTGCTCTGGGTCAGATGGAACCCTGGCATCAAAAAGTAATGCAAGACTGTTAATTGGTGGGTACTTTAATTGGTTTGATTTCAAGTGGAAACCAAAAGGTTAAATCAAGAAAATAACTACAAAGAAGGGAAGTGAGGGGAGGGGAACCCTAAAAAGTAGAAAAGATGTTATGCTTGCCACAAACATAGACCCTCAGTTCTATATACAGCAGAGGGGAGGGGAGATGGTTATTGTTTTAAGTTATTTTTCAGATTAAAGAATATTAGTCTAACTATATACAGTTAGATTTATAACTGCAAAACTGAAACAGACTCCAAAGCAGACATTTTCCATGTCCCCATTCCTGCTTGCATTATAAATGGATTTAACTTTCATATCCTCAATAATACTGTCTAGTCGCTACAGCACAGGAATCCTGAGGGAAATGTCACACTGGCCGTGGGCTATTTGACCTGGCATCTTTTCCCCCTTTCTGGTTCCATTCAGCTGTTGTTTAGCCATCGGACACTGGAGAAGCCTACAACAGGAGCTTGGTGGTGAGGAAGGGACTAGAATGGAAATGCATCCAAGAAGCTAAAGGAAGGCCAGTGCAGAAGTGGCCTCACGGAACCATTTTCTTAGAGGGAGGGCTCTGTATTGCACCCTGATCATAGCCTGGCCATAGACATAGGGGAAACTTCTTAGGTTTGTGCTGACTGAACAAGCTAATCCCAGTCTGCTGAGGAAATGTAAACGTAGTCCTGTGAGTTGCTGTAAGAATGTATTATGCTGCTAGAGTCTCTAAGCACCAATGGGAATGCCCTGGTTAGAAAGTCTGGCTTAGACTCGGGGCGGAGTAGTGAGGATGTCTGCTCTGCTGTCTTTCGTGCCTTGCAGCTCCCCACTAGTGAAGAATTTGGAACACAAAGACATCCATCTACTTCTGGGGAGGAGAGTATTCATCAGACACTTCCATCTCACCCTGCGATACCTCCACCAAGTGCTGCTGAGCCTGCATCTGCTGGGGGAACTGCAGTCCCCAGGAGGATGCCCAGGGGAAATCCACAGTAGCCCAGTGACAACTCACAGTGACGGTGTGGCCTTGGCCTCTAGGGTTGAAGGACCAGGGAAGTAGATGCTTACACAAACGTCGTGTCGTGTTCTTGAAATCAACATTGGCTTCAAAGTGTATGTGGATAGATCTTCTGATGTTTAATTGTGATAATCAGAAAAACAAAAAGGAAAAAAAATGTAGTCTTTTTTTTTCCCCCTAGCAACATGAACTCCACATGTTTTCCCTGATTCTACAAACAAGGTCTGCTTGACCTCAGGGGATCCCATGTAGTCTTTACCATCACGTTTTCTTGACTGCTTACAAGAACAAAATTGCTTTATTACACTTAAACACACATGTTGTGGCACATGGAATACCAGACATTTCAGCTTATCTCTCTTACAGGAGATATAGTGTATTGTATTCATCTCTTCTGTATAATTCTCAGAGAGTCAGTTGTCTCCGTGTCAATCCATGTTTGAACATATCAAAAATCAAGGGAAGATTATGTATATAGGTCTTAACTTCAGAAATGGGTATGAAACATAAACATACATTTATCTTATTCTTGTATATACATAATTAGAAGGAAAGTTTCTTTTTCTTTCTTCCTTTCTTTCTTCCCTTCTCTCTCTCTCTCTCTCTCTCTCTCTCTCTCTCTCTCTCTCTCTCTCTCTCTCTCACACACACACACACACACACACATACACACCAAAGGAATGCATAGCAGACTGTAGTTGTAGTGAGGCCTGTGGGTCTCCACACTGCTTTTCCCAAGTCAGAGGCAGTCACAGCTGCTGTGTACATGTGGAACTTTCTGGTGTAAGCTGGATGTGTATACTCAGGCCGATTGACTCTTTTGATTCTACAGAAGCTCGCACCTATGCTTGAAAACTGGGTTTTACTGGACTAGTTGTGTAAATAAATGAATTTGACTTGAATGTGCTTGCTGTTTACATGTGCATGTGAGTGTGTCACAGGCAGTCACACGCCGGTCACCTAGGAGGCATGCTTAGTATTTCCATTTCATTTCTCTTTGTCTTGTCCTATACTCATAATTGTTGTCAAGTGGTGTAATAAATTGATTTTTAATTCTTAGTGCTATTTTAACTGATGTAAATAAATAATAGTTTTAGTTTTGTGGAATTTAAAAAATAAATTATTTTGAATCATCTGAATCAACTTTTAAACTTTATTCATGCTCTATTCACAACGCTGTCATGTTTGAATTCTACTACGCTCGGTTGTCATTAATGAAGTTCCAGTGACGAAGTTCTTAGGTTCATTTGTTCTGAGCAAGCATGATTCAGAAGTGCTTTATCGCATGAGCAGAAACACCTAGTCTCAATGACGGCATTGATTATTGTCTTTCTGAGGAGACTGGAAAGCTTATCTTGTTCTTCTAAGTTACATATTAAAATATTTCCTGAGGATGTGACTCGGTGGAAGACACTTACCAGGCATTTATCAGGCCCTGAGTTCAATCCTCACCACTGGAGGGAAAAACCTAAAGTATATAGATACGGTGATGTCGCTGAAGGAAAAAGCTTGCATAGCACTGTGAGGCCCAGACTGCATCCCTAACAGAAAAGGGAAAGTGGGAGAATGGGAGAGAAACAGGAGAGGAAGGAAAACATAAAGAAAAAGACAGAGATATACAATCTTTTGAGAAAGGGTTGTTGATTCATAAATAATTTTTCATTAGGTTGTTATGCATACTAATAACACAGTTTATAATGTCTACTGATGTGATAGTTTTGAAGTTTTAACTTTAGAAAGCAATTTTAAGTATTCAAAAAAAGGAGGGTGCAAAACAAGCTGTGGTCTTGTAGGGGTTTCTTTTTTTTCTTCCTTTTTTTTTTCTAGTTTTTCAAGACAGGGTTTCTCTGTGTAGCCCTGGTTGTCCTGGAACTCACTTTGTAGACCAGGCTGGCCTCAAACTCGGAAATCCACCTGCCTCTGCCTCCCGAGTGCTGGGATCAAAGGCATGCGCCACCACTGCCCGACAAGTGGGGGTTTTCTAAGTCAGTAATTTTTTCAGGTAATGATGTATTATCATCTGTGGAGGTGCAGTCAGTTTGTAATACATATTTTATTTTGCATATACATGTACTTTGAGAAATTCAGAATAGCTCAAAAAAGAAAATAACCTTTTTTTTAAAAAAATAGAAGCAAAATTGGTATTATGCTACACATATGGAATTTTAAAGTGCTGGTTTTTACTCAGAGATGTTGCCTTGTAATGACTGTTACATTTTTATATGGTAACCTTCATTAGCTACACAGTGTCCCAGTATATTGTGCACTGACTTTATGTATCTGTTTGCTATTGTTGAACTCAGCTACGGCCAAAGTTTGGCTTTTATGGACAACCAATTAATTTACTACAGACTGATCTATGTGTATACGTTTGGAGTTACTCCCTAAAATAAATCTCCAGAGGTTTACATTCAAAGTGTCAGCTGGATATTGGGGGTCGTGTTTCCTTCCATCCTGTGAGCAGCAGTTACAAGTTTTCTTCTCCATTAAAACCCCGGGGGTGGGGGTGGGGTCGGGGGGAGGGGGATCAGATTGCTTTCATCTTCTTGTCCTTTAATCATTTTTTCCAGTTTTGGGACACATGCCACAGTGAACACGTGGAGTCAAAGGACAACCTGCAGAAGGCCCTCGTCCTCACCGTGTGGGTCTGGGGTACTGAGCTTGGGTCATCGGGGTCGGCTGGCAGGGCCTTTACTTTCTGAACTGTCTTGCTGGCCTATTGTCATCTTGCTCAAACTACTGAGTGAGAACTTGCATTGTCTGTTGATTATATTATTTGTAGATTGCTTGGTCATGTCTCTTCTTTTCCTTAGGGGAGTGTTTATAGTCATTGATTAATTTATTTGGCATTTTACTCACCAACAATATTGACCCTGTGCTGTCTGATTTTATGTTTAAGTACATTTTAAAACCATTTATTTATTTTTATTTTCTCCTCTTTGGTGTTTTGCCTGCAAAGTAAGTCTGAAGATGGCAGATCCCTGAAACTGGAGCTACAGATAGTTGTGAGGTGCCATGTGGGTGCTGGAAATTGAACCCAGGTCCTCTGGAAGAGCAGCAGCTAGTGTTCTTAACTGATGAGCCATCTCTCCAGCCCCAAATACATTTTTTTATAAAAGTTTAAAAATTATGCCCCCCTTAATTCTAAATGTAAAACTTCAGCAGTAAAAAATTGGCGTTTGTTTGCCGGGCGTGGTGGCGCACGCCTTTAATCCCAGCACTCAGGAGGCAGAGGCAGGCGGATTTCTGAGTTCGAGGCCAGCCTGCTCTACAGAGTGAGTTCTAGGACAGCCAGAGCTACACAGAGAAACCCTGTCTTGAAAAAAAAAATTCAAAAAATTGGCATTTTATGAAAAGAAAATACTATAAACTGACTATGAATCTAAGTGGTCAGATCCACAATTTAAGTCCCTGGAGATCCTGCCTTTCCTTGCCTGGGGCAGGCAGGAGGTCCAGCAGGTTGTATAGCTGAAGGTGGCTTTGCCTCCTGATCTTCCTCTACTGAGATGATCACTGTGGACCACTGTGTCTGGTGTAGCTTTGATTTTGATTTTTCTGAGCTTGTTTTGAGAGCTGGCACCTCAGCTTTGATTTTGATTTTTCTGAGCTTGTTTTGAGAGCTGGCACCTCAGCATTTCTGGCATGTTCTTAGCCTCTTGCTGTCAGCTGTGTTATTACCACTTTCTGTGCGTGCTCTGTCTTTTCCTGCAACTAAGTCCTTAGGCCCTAGAAACTCAGTTATTCTACTCTTTCATGGGAGACAGATTCAGTAGAATAAGAGCCAACTGTATAACCACTAGATGGCAGAATAGGACATGTCAGAGCTATGGACTTGTGACATAGGAGTGTGTGTGGTTTTGGTTGTGTTTGTGTGTGTGTGTGTGTGTGTGTGTTTGGTGTGTGTTTGTGTGTTGAACTCTTACTCCATCTTGTGGTGATATAGAATTATATCAATGGATTGAATTACTAATATTCATACACATATCCCTGTTATTAGTAAATTAGACTGAGCTATTTCATTGGATGATAGAGAAAACATTAAATTTTTGTTTACATGCCTGGCCAACACAGATTATATAGTTAAATCATTGGAAAAGAGGTCCTGCCTGGGACATGAGGAACCTAATATAGAGCATCGTCTTATGACAAACAAATTATCGCACAGCTAGGCAGGTAGGCAGGTGAAGGCTGAGTGCTAATTGGTAAGACTGTATTTTGTTCGATTAGTGGCTTCTGATGCAGACATGTCTAGGACTTAGATAAGTCCTCTGAGACATAATGGTTAGAAAAGAATCTCTATTTTCCTCCAAAAAAGACAAACCAAAAATGACCATTTTTATAACAGACTATTCAGAAATAATATATTTTTTCTGGCCTTAAGGTATGAAGAATTTGTTCCAGGCTTAATTAAGAACCATGCTGGCCTGTGGATGACTGGTTGGGAGTGGAAGCTACCCTAACAGAATAACAGTTTGAGTCCCTCAGACTCTACATCAGGCATTTCATGGCTACCTGAATCTCTAGCTCTGGTTTCTGTGGTTACCTGCACACATGTGCACAGTAATAAGAATAAAATACTTTTGAAAAAAGGAATCATGGGTAGCCTTTTGCTGTTTGCCAGTTTGACTTTTTTTTGTTGTTTGTTTGTTTTTGTTTTTTTCGAGACAGGGTTTCTCTGTATAGCCCTGGCTGTCCTGGAACTCACTCTGTAGAGCAGGCTGGCCTCGAACTCAGAAATCTGCCTGCCTCTTCCTCCTGAGTGCTGGGATTAAAGGCGTGTGCCACCACGCCTGGCTGACTTTTATTTTTTTTTAATATGGTATCAAGGACTGATCCAGAGCCTCTCTCTCTAGGCAAATAAATCCTCTATGCCTCGCTACATTGCCAACCTTGCTTCCAATAACTTTTTTTCTCTTGGCCAATGAAGAAAGAGTTGGCTAATAGAATGCTTTCTAACAACACATATTACTGCAGTAAGTTCTAAGCCAGAACGTGCCATTGCATTTTGATTTTTCCAGGTGATTCTGAGGCTACGGACAATCTGTTTCTCAAGATGGGTGTTTTGTTTGTTTGAGACAGGGCCTCACTGTATAGAATAAACTGGCCTTGCATCTAACCGGTGCAGCCTCTGCATAGCCACAGCCCTCCCCCAAACATGCATGCACACATGCACACATACACACACACACACACACACATACACACACACACACACACACACCCATAGTGTTTTAAAAGGTATTTGATTTTTGTTATAACGTAGGTATCTCAGTCCTGTAATGGTTAATGTCTAAATTGGTTTGCAGTTGCCTGTCCCTAAGTATAATCTAAGGTATGGGCTTTGAGATTACTCCACATAATTAGCAGACTCCTTCAGTTTGAAGGTAAGACGCTAGCAGCTGCCATTGTGAAACTGCTCATCTGTGGAGTTCAGGCTCCTCGTGCTAAGTGACTGCCCTTCAGCTACAAAGTCCTGCATCTCTCAGGGTGTTGCCAGAACCCAAGCAGAGCAATTGACAGAGCACATGAGATGGGGAGTCCCATGTAAAAAGCTGTTGAGACTAAGCGCTCACTGGCCAAGTCTCCCTTCCTCTGGGGAGTTGCCCATGGAGTGTTCTGTGGAATCAAGAAACTTAAAGCTCTGGCTCTTTGTACTATAGTTGCCTACAGATAAGTTAGGACTGTTTTTCCTGCCTTGTTTGTGGAAGGTTCACTTGCTTATCAGAAGCAGGGCTGAACAGTTGACCAGGATAAGTTCCAGGAAGTGTAGGTCCTGGGTTATGGATCTGAAACATTGCCACTCTCCGTGCTTGACAGCTATTCTGCCTTGCTGTGTGACCCTCCAGGAGCTGGACATGAGACTGCCTTGCTGGGGCCTCTCCCGTCCAGCTGTGGCCTCTCCCATCCAGCTGGGGCTCCACACATTCCAGGCTGGACTTTCCCTGCTTTACAGAACTCATATTTTTGTTCACATTTGATAATTTGCCCCAGGAATTCTTCGATAAATTCTACAACTTTTACAACAACTTTAACAGTAGCTGGTTTCCACCACAGAAGTTGTCTTTTTATCCTCTGTAAATCAGGTTTACAGAGGTCAGCATGTACCCACCTTTTCCTCCTCTTAGGCTGAAACTGATTAACAGATACCCTGACTGAGTCAGGACCAGCCCTAGCCTGCTTCATTCCCATTGTACTTTTTCGTAAGCCTTGCTGGTGTTAATGTTCAAAATTATGGTAGAGTCTTTACAGAGGCCCAGGTAAAGTCCCATATGCTCTGTAGTTCGCTAGAAATAAAAATTGTCTTTTCTCTTTTGAGTGCAGCCTAGATTGGCCATGAACTCACTATTAGCTGAGCTGACCCTGAACTTCTGATCCTCCTGCCTCGACTTCCTGAGTGTTGGCCTTATAAGTGTGCATCACCACGGTTTTCTCAAATCTTTCCAATGTTCATAGATTACATAAAATGCAAACTTGCTGTGCTACGTGGGCAGCATCTTCACTTTAGAATATCAGTTTTCCAGAAACAATTTTTAGTAACTGTTTCTGAAGCATTTTGTTCTCCCAGCTTAACTGGGTTTGAACTACTCATGTCTAAATCATGCAAGTACTAGCTCAGGTAGTCGCAACCAAGGTGTTCTGAGGGAGAAGAATTATCAGGGGAGATATGGTCCAGGCAAAACTTGTTTTCCTGTCATAGTTGACTGCTGCAAGTAAGGGCCAGAAATGCTGTCTCTTCTGACCACAGCTGCTTCCCGCAAAGCATGAAGAGAAAAGGAAGAAAGAGAATGCCTGAAATACATGTGCCATGTACACGCCATATCTTGTATAAATTCTTAAACCGTGGAAAGGAATGCATGAAGTCTTCTAGCAGCACCGTGACCTCTAAAACAACAGGGGTGGACAGGGCAAACAAGCGACATGGGGACAGCAGTGTGTCTACGGAAACCCTTCCAGGGGAGCATTCACCAGACTCAAGTTTGGCTGCTGTGTGCAGTAGCAACAGTTTGGGTCTTTTATTGTAAGTTTTATGTGACACACTTGTGATTCTGTCTTTGGAGTATCCTCAAACCAGAACCTGGCTACAGAGGATGAAAGACAACTTCTGTGCTGGAAACTGGCTACTGTCAAAGTTTCTGAAGGACCAAAGGAAGACATCCTAATATCTCACAGGTGTGTCAAAATCCTCCGTTTTGGCCAGTAAGATAGCTCTGTGTGTAAAGGTGCTAGCCAGAGCCTGACCTCCTGAGTTCAATCCCTAGAGCCTACATGGTGAATGAAAGGATTGACCCCATGCATGTGTGTGTGGCCTTCTGACTGGCACATGCATCTCTCACACACACACATATACATACACACACACACACACACACACACACACACACGGAGTGTGGAGGAGAAAAGGGAGGGAGTGGGGGAGGGAGAGAGAGAGATTGAGAGAGAGAGAGAGAGAGAGAGAGAGAGAGAGAGAGAGAGAACCAGTGTAATACAACCCTCCCATTTAGTACTGGTGTGTTGGCCACACTTTTAATCTTCGGACTCAGGAGACTGAGGCAGGAGGACTGCCCAAGTTCAGGGACAGCAGAGCTGGGCACATCTTAGAAACAGTGGTAGCAGCAATGAAATGCCACTCTGTCTTACTGCTTTGGGTTGTCAAGTCAGCCTAGTTTAACAGAAGGTTTTAAATGGAGGCTCTTCCCAAGGCAGCATAAAGCTCTCCAGAACAGATCATATGGACATAGATATTGTAAACCCACCCATTTCAACATCATCAGCTTTCCTCAGCTTGACAGGGTTCAAGCCCCACAGAGGTGAGCTGCTGCCAAACCTGGAGAGTTAATGAGTTTCTCTTCATGAATATCTCTGTGGAGGAGGAAGCTTTGTGTATTTTTGGCTTGTGTTCACTATGTTATTTAACAAGGTGGTGGTGGGGGGTGTCTTCAAAACATGCTTTAATCAGATTGTATTAAGTATCTTTTGATTACTGTGAATCCTTACATTATCTTTTCTATTGTCTGTTTACGAAATATATTATTTTTAAATAGTGCTTGAGTTCTTTTTGACACAGCAGCAGCTGTAAGAAAGAAGGAACTTTGGAGCTGAGAAGTACCATGTTTATTATAGGCTACCGCAATGGGTGTTACTCTGCTCCAAAATTTAAAACTACATGGGAAGTTTTATCTGACAGTAACTGGCTTTGGTATTTAAAAACCATTGGTACTTCTGGAAAGTAAAAAAGTATCTACTCAGGTAAAAGTTAGATCCCATGTGTTTGAAAATGAAAGAAAAGCTTCATACAGACAGAAGAGAACTTAGCTACAAGTATAGAAAGTATCATCTCAAGACATGTAGTGCAAGAAAAGATACATACATGCAGATGATGCTGGAAGACTCTTGTCCCAGAAGATGCCAAGATGGTCTAAGTTTCTTCCCTGAGGAGTCCAGCTAGAGTCCCACTAGGTACAGCCTGGCAGCCGTGCAGGGCTCCTCTTGCTTAGCCTCTCCCACTTCACGCCATGCCTTGTCTCAGCTGTGCCCTCAGAGGGGTTTTAATCCTGCCCCCTACGTGTCGGGCACAGTCCATGCCTGCAAAGCCAGCCTTGCTATATATAAAAAGCAAGAATTAGTTATGGCCCTCTGTTCTGAATGGGCCTTCAGCAGCCTCAGCTACCATAGTTTCTTGTCCTTTGAGCATTTTGGGGATTTGTCTCATCTTCCTTTATGCTGTCTTTATGTCAGTTTTAGGATTGTTTTTGTTTTTGTTGTTGTTGTTGTTGTTGTTGTTTTGGTTTTGTTTTTTTTGGGGGGGTGCTCTGAGACTTCTATTGATTTTAGGTGATCAGTTAAGGGAAAGTTAACATAAAGACAGAAAAGAAAATGGGAGGGAGGGAGGGAGGAAGAGAGAGAGAGAGAGAGAGAGAGACCAAGAGACCCCCTGCTAGCTGCAGTTATGCAGTTTATAAGTGGACAACTAAAATGTACAACTTCTGACTCATTTTAATATCCCAAATATTACATAGCTGGCAACATGGGGTGGTGAAGCAAAGATGTCCCTTCCTGGGCCATGGGACTTTATGTGAGAGGGAGATGTAGTTCCCCTGCCCGCTGAGCTGGTCTCTCAGGACACTACAATTGTTTGTTCATAGCTATAAGCTCATGGAGGCGGCTAAGAATTAAGTTGCTTATTAATTCATTTAGTCATGACCTACATATGGTTGAATAATCACAGGGCCATCTGTCCTCCTTAATTAACATGCAGAGATGAAGAGATTTCTCTGTACTTCTGTGGGTGTTGAGAATCCTATCAAGAGGCCCAGAGTGACTTGTCAGGAGCCCTGGCAATTGCTCTAAGGCCAATAGGGGTGGTGTTTGCTGTTTGGGTTGATTGTCTGGGTTTTTTTGTTTGTTTGTTTGTTTGTTTTTGTTTTGTTTTGTTTCTGTTTTTCAAGACCTGGTTTCTTTGTGTATCCCTGTTCCTGGCTATCCTGGAACTAGCTCTGTAGACTAGGCTGGCCTTGAACTCATAGCCTCTGCTGCTGGGATTAAAGGCATGTACCACCACTGTCCAGCCTGATTGTTTTTAAAGGACCTCCTGTTGGGACCACAGCTCAGCCACTACATCAGCAGCCTGGTAAATGAATAGCTTCATAGTCTTCTTCACAGGTTCAGGAGGGGAAAGGGACCTTTCTCCAGATGACCAGGAGATTCCTCTCCCTCAGACTTCCCAGCTTCTGCCTGGCCTTTCCTGGGCTGTGTGGCAGTGAAAGCAGTGTGTGACAGTGTGGCTTCTTGATTATCCACCTGAGCTGATTGGATAAGAAGCTGTCAGTCAAAACTCTTAGCAATGAACTTTTGGAGACCAGCAATCCGACTTCATGATCGTCAAAGTGCTGACCAAAACCGCTTCATGCCTCTGGAGAGATGGAAGATCAACAGTCAGTGTGGATGGTAACAACTTCTAAGTTAGTGAGCTTCACAGTGTTGCAAGGACCGTCACATGCTTGATGTCAGCTGAGCCTCAGTGTATCCTTGGGAGGAAGGCAGAGCAGGTAATATAACCGCCATAGATAGAGGTCATGAAATGAAATAAAAATAAGAGGGCATCTTCAGAGAGTTACTCATTAAAGGCCACTCTGCTCGTGTGTGTGTGTGTGTGTGTGTGTGTGTGTGTGTGTGTGTGTGACATGACCACACAGGTTCTTCTGCACACTCGAGTGTGTACATACATACGTGATGTGCATGTGGAGGTAGATATGGATGTTGGGTGTTTCCTCTATTGCTCCCCACTTTATTTGTTGAGACAGTCTCTCATTGAGACACACCTGCTAGCCAGCAAGCTCCAGGGTCTCCCAGTGTCCCCCCCCACCCCCCCGAGCTAGGAGCACAGTTAAGCACTCCGTGTTGCCTGTTCACATGAGACCAGGATTCTGAACACAGGCCCTCGTGCTTTTGCAGTAGTGACTTTACAGAATGAGCCACCTCTCTAGAGACAAGCCTGTTGGCTTTTCAGTGAAGAATTGAGACTTGTCCTATTTTCTGCTTTGTTTTTTGTTTTGTTTTTTGAGACAGTTATCTCTGTGTATCCCAGGCTACCTCCAACTCACAATCCTCCTACCTTATTAGTTCCCTAAGTGCTAGAATGGCAAGCGTGCACTATCATATCACGGTGTGGCCCCCATGGGGAGTGGCGCTATTAGGGGGCGTGGCCTTGTTGGAGGAAGTGTCTCACCGTAGGGGTGGGTCTGAGGTCTCCTCCTATGCTCAGGCTCCGCTCAGGGTGGATCATAGTCTTTTGGCTGCCTGTAGAAGACAGTCTCCTGCCTGCCTGCCTGCCTTCAGATCAAGGTGTAGAATTCTCAGCTCCTTCTCCAGCACCATGTCTGCCTGGATGCGGCCATGCTTCCCGCCACGATGATAATGGGCTACACCTCTGAAACTGTAAGCCAGCCCCAATTAGATGTTGTCATTTATAAAAGTTGCTGTGGCCATGGTGTCTCTTCACAGCAATGCAGCCCTGACTCAGACACATGGCTAACAGTGCCACTGTCTGGGAAAGAAATGCTCAAACATGGGAGCTTGTGATGGTACCAGATACAAACATCCGGGTATCAGAGGACACCATAAAGAAAAAAAGAAAACCAACACACACACACACACACACACACACACACACACGGTAGAAAACATTTTCAAGTCATACATCTGATAAGAGGTCACTCTCTAGCCTATAGAGAGAAGTGTAAAACAACATCAGGGCCAACTCCAATACACACAAAAGATTTCAACAGCAGCTGTGGAGAAATGCACACCAGACACACAGGAAGAAACCAGAGTTGGGATGAAATACTTGAATGTCTGTTAAATCAAGGAAAGCTGGGCGTGTTGGTGCATGCCTGTAAGCTCAGCCGTCCAGGGGCAGGTAGAGGGTCCTGAGCTCACCAACCTGCTTTTGGGCCCGTCTTTAATGTTCTACGGCCTCTCCATTCACTGCTTTCCCCAAATCTGCAAATATAGCTGGTCCGTATCAAGGACTTGCCTGGGACTCTCATTTGTTCACTCATTTGTTTGGGGAAAGGAATGAGATTCAATATTTAGGGCAGAGGAAGCCAGGAGACACTAAAATTCGCCTAGATGATTGTTTTCCTATATTTGTTTGCTTATTAATACATAGTGTGTGTGTGGGGGGGGAATCTTGTGCTCACAGTTGTTTAAAGACAAGACAAAGCCAGGTGTGGTCCATGCCTTTAATCCTAGGCATGGACTGGGAAGTGGGGATAGAAGTAACTGCAAGTTCAGGGCCAGCCTGGTTTTTGTAGTTCCAGGTTAGCTCGGTTTACAGAAGTGAGACCCTGTCTTGAAAACCAAAATTAACAACAAACCCAATTACAGCACTGCTGAATCATATGAGGGTGTCCCTCAGCTACCCCAGAGGCTGAATGAAGCAGGATGTTCACTACAACCCAAATTTGGAGGCCAGCCCTGACAAAGTAATGATTCACCATCTCACAAAAACAAGCAATAACCTGAAGGTTAACAAAGGTCTCACGAACAGCCTGTGTGGTGGTATTTACTGCACACCCAGCCTGTGTGGTGGTATTTACTGCACACCCAGTTGGTGGTTTGCGGTCCACTAGGACCATTTTTTTTTTCAAGACAGGGTTTCTCTGTGTAGCCCTGGCTGTCCTGGAACTCACTCTGTAGACCAGGCTGGCCTCGAACTCAGAAATCCGCCTGCCTCTGCCTCCCAAGTGATGGGATTAAAGGCGTGGCTGGTTCCACTAGGACCATTTTTATGGGCTGACATTCTTTTCTGAAAACAGGAAAGCATGAAGCAGAATGGGAATGACCCTTACCCATCAGTAGGTTTAAAAATACAAGGCATGGAGCACCAAAAAGTATTAACATAAAATGAAATACATCTTGGACAAAGGTACTTGGTACTGACAGATTGGAAGTAGAATTTGCAACGGTTTAAGTTGGCAAGGGTACTGAGGACATAACTCACTAGTGTGGCATGCCCAAGACCATCCATGGCTTCTATCTCCAGAACTGCAAATGAAAGAAGGAAGAAAAGAAGGAAGAGGGAGGGAGAAGAGGAAGAGAAAGATGATGGAGAAATTACAGATCAGCAAGAAAGATAGGGAGACCATAAGAAAATGGCATGAATAAGCAGTTTACTAAGGAAGAGACTCTCCCAAACGACATTCACATAAAGAAATGCTTACTTATTATAAAGGGAATGCACATCAAGATGCCTACACCCACTAGCCAGATGACAACCTGGGCATTACATTTTCCCAAGACACTGTCGCACACAAGGGAAGTTATATGAGGGTGTCTATTGCACTGAGGAGTTGGCTCTGTGTAGCAGTTTCTTCCGAATTAAAGCATTGCTGTCACAAGAGTTGGGAATTAAATGGCCCGTTCGGCTGAAGTAGTTCATGAAACTCATAAGATGCTCAGGGCCTCTCCCCAAGGTTATGTGAGAGTAAACATCTGCTTGGAAGGACATCCTCCTACCCGTGCGGGGCTGCCTGCCCACATTACAGAGAGCCGCAGGGTCACAGCCTTCCCATGTCTTCACCTGCTTGGGGTAGATGTTCTGGTGATGCAGCCGTCTTTGACTTGTACCTGATCCCATAAGGTACCAATCACTTGTACTTCTGTAAGCAACTTCTGTTTCACCCAACTGTTACTTCATTAGGCCATCGGTTTCCATCTGGGATGAACAGACATTTATGTCATTTCTCCCAAGGAAAAAATTCTCATACAAGCCAGAAGCTTGCACTTCTGTCGCTGTATAGCAGTGTAGATGTTGCCTCAGGGATATAGTGCAGTTGGTAAAATGCTTGCTTAGCATACACGGGGCCCTGGGTTCAGTCTTCAGCATTGTATGAGCCAGATGAGAAATCCTTGTAACCCCGCACTTGGGAGTGGAGACTAGAGGGAGCAGGGGTTTAAGATCACTCTACAGTTTGAAACTAGTAGGGCTACCTGAGGCACTGACAGCACCTCCCCAAATGTGGCTAATAGTACCCTGTAGCAATTAGACACAGCATTAGATAGAGAGTAGCTAAAAAAAAAAAAAAAAAAGCAAAGCCTGGTGGAACCAGTAACAAGCAGGGCGTAACAACCATTCACAGAATGTGTGCACAGAAGCCAATGATACATATTCAAAATGCATCAATAGAACTGGAGAGATGGTTCACTCAGGAAATGCTTGTGCAAGCATGATGCCAGAACCCTCACAAAAAAATCCCCGCATGGTGTAATCCCCACACTGAGTAGGTAGAGACAAGCAGGCCCCTGGGGCTCACTGGCCAGGCAGCCTAACCTCCTTGGCAAGTTCCAGCCAATGAGGATCCCTGTCTCCAAAACCTAAGGCAATGAAAGCTGACCTCTGGCCTTCATGTGCACTCACATGCACATGTGCACATGCAATGTGTGTGCAATCCAGAAAGAAGGAAATCTAAGTTTTGAAACTCAAGACAAATAGTACACTTGAAACAGAATTCTTCAATTATAAGCCCTGGGATCATTTGAGCAGCATTGATTGCTTAATCCCAGGCTAAACAGCAGATGTGGAAGAACAGGTTAATGGTCCAAACCCACAGTCTAGCAGAATCAATGGACTGACATAGGTTTTCGAACGACCCGACCCCTTATTTCTCCTCTCTTTCCATCCTACCGACAACTAATTCTACGGTTTCCTTCTGTGGTGAAGTAGGAGAATCGATTCTAGTCAAATATTTACCTGTTTCCCTACACCGACGGAACCCTCCACCGGTCGGGGAGTTTCGAGAAGACTATAAGTCCTTCATCACATGGAACGTGACCGAATTTGGGGATGTCTGGTGTTCTTAGCATGCTTGGAAACAACCAAGGACAGGCCCTGAGAAGCAAAACCAGGCTGCGTGTCACAATGAAGGTAAGGGATTTTGTTTGTGGTCATTTGAATGAGGATGTCCTCCGTAGGCTTATATATATAAACATTTGGTCCTTAATAGATAGGTGCAACTGTGTGGGAAAGTGTAGGAGTCCTGGTGAGGGCTTTGAGGCTTCAAAAGACTCAAGCCGCCAGGTGTGGTGGCGCTTGCCTTTAATCCCAGCACTCAGAAGGCAGAGGCAGGCAGATTTCTGAGTTCGAGGCCAGCCTGGTCTACAAAGTGAGTTCCAGGACAGCCAGGGCTACACAGAGAAACCCTGTCTCAAAAAACCAAAAAAAAAAAAAAAAAAAAAAAAAAAAAAAAAAAAGACTCAAGCCATCTCTCTTTCTCTCTCTCTCTCTTTCTCTCTCTCTCTCTCTTTCTCTCTCTCTCTCTCCTGTCCCTCCCTCCTACTTGTGGATCAAGATGTGAGCTCTCAGCTGTCCCTGCCACCATGCCTTTGCCCTGCCAGCCTGGACTCTGATGCCCTGAAACCCTAAACCAAATTAAACACTTTCTTTTAAAAGTTGCTTTGGTTGTGATGTTTTATAACAGCAAAAGAAAAGTAACGTAGTGTTCGTTCACAACTTGATGAGATCTAGGATCACCTGGGAGAAGGGCCTCTGAGAATATCTGTGAGGAATTATTGTAATTAAATTGATTGATATATGAAGCCCCTCGCATTCTGGATGCAACCATTTCCCTGGCAGGAGATTAAGAACCACATAATTGTGGAGAAAGCCAGTGGAGCCCTGGTATGGACACATTCATTCACTGCTTTGCTTTTTTGTAAACATAAAAATTATGTGTGTGTGTGTGTGTGTGTGTGTGTGTATGTGTGTGTATGTGTGTGTGTGTGTTTTGCCATCATATATATCTGTGTATATACCTTTGCCTGCAGAGACCAGAAGAAGCAATCAGATACCCCGGAACTGGAGTTACAGAGAGTTGTGAGCTACCATGTCAGTCCTGGGAACTGAACCCAGGTACTCTGGAAGAGCAGCCAGTGCTCTAAAAAACATGAGGACATCTCTCAGCCCCCTGCCCCCTGCTCTTGACTGTGGATAGATCACACTATAACCATATATCCAGCTGCTTCAAGCTCCTACCACCTTGATTTCCTCATCATGATGGACTTTATCCCTCAATTGGAAGCTGGAATAAAACCTTCCTCTCTTAAGTCACTTTTAAAGGGAATCTTGTCACATCAGCAGGATGTGACTACTGCATAGACTGCATGGCTGGGGACACAACTCAGTGGAGGATGACAGTGAGCACTGAGCGAATGAGAGTTCATCCCTCCCAGCGCTCACAAGGAGGGCGACTTCAGGCCTCAATGGTGTGGGGTTATAGAAGCCTGCAGACTTAGTGTGCTGTGTAGTGAGGTTTGAATGGCTACTGTTGAATGGACCTAATTTAAGTGAAACTTGCTTTCTGGCATTAATATTGTGTTTTCAAACATCAGGAGTATTGCTCAGGATTTTTGCACAGTAAATCTATCTCCCCAAAAGTTAGAGAAAAAAAAAGGCACAGCCTTCATTTGTTCATTGTTTATGTGGGTGCAGTGGTTTTGCTGCTTGAGGTCACTTGGGACTGCCCAGGCTGGATACTCAAGGTATCTGTCATGTGTCCAGTGACATGGAGAGGTTGGCTTCTCTGTCCCCGTAAGCCTTTCACACTATGGGAGATGCTGTCCAGGAGTAGAAGTTTTGCTGTTCCTCACAAGACTGAGGACAGAAGATTGACTCCCGGGCTTTTGTTACATCAGAGCAGGTCCCAGGGCCAGGCAGACTCCAAGGGGGGAGAAACGGATTCTACCGCTTAATGTGCAGAGTGCCGGGACCATTTTAATCCCTCAGAAAGGGAAACCAGAACGCATAATGCAAACCGGGTTTAATTATAGTAAAAGGGAGTTTTCTCCACATTACATGCATAGTTTGTGTACCTGATAGATTGGCAAAATATGCATTAAACAAAGACCTCCATCCTCACAGAGGACACATAGTGTCTATTAGACTCTGGGAAGTCAGTCCTTGCTATTTCAACAGGATGCTGGATGCCCAGTTAGAAACCCAATTTAGATCTCTTACAGAGGATGCAGTGCTTTGCATAAGAGGACAGAGAGTATGGAGTGTGCACTTGTGTGTGTGTGTGTGTGTGTGTGTGTGTGTGTGTGTGTGAACGGTAGGTGGGAAGTGCCCATGAAAGAGCATACTCATGTTCATAGCATGCATCTGAGGTCAGAGAACAGCCCTCAGGGTTGGTTCTCTCCTACCATGGACTCCCAGGATAAAACACAGGTCATCAGGCTTGCCTGCAAATGTTTTTATTCACTGAGCCACCTTCCCAACCAAATTACACACATTTTAAATAGCATAGGGCTTGTCCTGGTTAGGTTCTGGTCAACTTGGCACAAGCTAGAATCCTTTGGGAAGAGGAATCTTGTCGACAAAGTGCCTCCATCAGCTTGGCCTGTGGGCAAGTCTGTAGGACATTTTTCCTGATTAATGTTTAGTGTTCAGAGTCCAGCTCACCTCTGTATGAGAAAGCCTTGGTGAGCAGCCAGTAAGCAGCCTTCCTCCTTGGTCTCTGCTTAACTTCCTGCCCTTACTTTCCTCAATATAAACTGTGGCGTTACAGTGTATGGCTGGCATACTGTGTCTCCCACCCTAAACTTTTGCTCAGCTGCCCTTCCCTATATAACCCATTCATTTTGGTTACCTGCCCGTTTCTTCTTCTAGCCTTTACTTTGTGGCTCTTCCCTCCACCCTCTCCTCGAATGGCCCCGCTCACCGTCATGTCCACTCTGGACTCTCTCAGAAGTCCCTGCCTCTGGCTATGCTCTCCCTTTTATCTACAATAAACCTTCTCCTCCACCATACCTAGGAGCAGACATGTCCTTTCCTTTTATTTCTTTTTTCACTCACCGTGGACTTCAGGGCCCAGATGCAGTGCTGGTGGTTCAGTCAACAGTCAGAAATGAAAGCAGTGTGGAGGGAAGCTGGCCTTGAACTCTTAGCGAGCCTGCCCCGGCCTCCTCTGAGTGCTGAGATTATAGCATGCACTCCCAGACATAGCCTGCAAGAACATTTTAAGTGTCCATCCTTATTTACCATGCCCACGATATGTGGTGGGATAGAACTGAAGTTTGTACTATACACTGAATTGTCGATACCTATAAGCTTGGGAATGGTACGTTTTGTCTTAGTGAGGCAGGCAGGGAAGGCAAACCCTAGCTCCTGTAGTGCATTTTGAATGTAGGCCTGTACACACAGGCTGTGAACCTAGCTACTGGAAAGGATGAGGCAGGAAGAGTCCAACTTCAAGGGCAGCCTGGGCAACTGATACCTTGTCCCAATTTTTTTCCATTAATTTATTTATACACTTTACATCCCAATCACAGCCTTTCTCCTCTCAACAACCCCTTCACACAACCCCTCTCCTGATCCTCCCTTACCCTCTGAGAATGGAGATGCCTCCCCCCCTACCTCCACAGATACTATCCTACCCTGGTATATCAAGTCACTGCAGGACTGGGTATATCTTCTCCCATTGAGGCCAGATAAGGCACAGTTAGAGGAACAGGATCCACAGGCAGCAGCAGAATGGGGCGATTTCTTTTTTGAATTATGAAAAAGACAAACCTCTTTTGGCTTCTTTCTTTTAGAAGCACCCGATGCAGATCAACACCTCAGAGTCCCCTAGGCCTCTGGAGTTCTCTGGGATTTGCTGCTCTAAGAGATGGCTTTGCCTGGTGTTGACTTTTCTGCCACCTGCCTGGGTTAGCAAATATGACCAGAATTCATTGAGAGCAAGTGACACACATGTTGTGGTCCTGTCGTGTTTTCATCCTGCTCACTGTGAGGTCAGATCCTTGGCTGGCTGGGTGTTCCTTTTCTGGGACTGGAGGAACAAATACCTACTCATTTGACCTTGGGATGTGTGTGGAAACCCTCCCCAGGCCCTGATTTCTCTTCTTCTTTCTTCCAGGGCACTGAGTGTGCTGGCCGGCCTCTGAGTGCCCCGCCGGAGTGCTGACTGGTGGTATTCCTTCCGAACTCCCTGTTCTCCACCTGACAGCACTGTCTCCCACGGTGCTGGCCATGCAAGCTGTGTGTACTCTCCTGCAGAGGGCTGATTGTGAAAACCTTTGCCACATAAGCAGAAACAAGACACGGGCTCTTGCAGATATGAATGCCAAAAACTTTTCTCTTATAACCTCTGGAACACAATTTCATCAGCTCAGCCGTGTGACTGGGAAGAAATACCAGCTTGCAGACCATCTGGTAGGAATGATCCTTCAGCATGGTGGATGGCACTATGCCCAGGTGCCTCAGGCAGCTCCTCCTTATTCTCAGTTCCTAAAGTACCCACACCCATGAGTTCTGACATAGCCTTATAAAGGTGGGTCTGTGTGGGCCCAGGCCAGTGGAGTCTAGGCCTCAGGTTGGTTGCTTTGTGGAACAATGCCAAGGGCTGCTGGGTTTCTGGGTTAATCTGAGGTGCAAGTGTGGCTTCCAGACAGAGTGAATTCTGCTCAGCTCAGTTATTCATCTATGAGTAGATCCAGTCTGAGGGGCTAGATATAATGTCTATTCCATTCCAGCAAAACACCAGAGATAGAGTAATTCATACATGGATGAAATGTTTTATTAATTTATCATTCTACAGGTTGGAAGTTCAAGGCCAAAGTGCTGGCAGGTTGGTGTCTTGTGAAAGGGGTTTGTTCACAGAGGGAAGGTCTGGTCATCCTTATAGCAAAAGTGAACTCACTCCCTGCAAGGCCTTCTATATAGTGTCAACCCCATTGCATGGGTAAGGGCTTTATGGCCAGGTGACTCCTAACCAGAGCGACACAAACATTCAGACCACGGCACCCACAAAGACAGGAAAGATCCCATTTATGCCCTGAAAGGGGAGGGAAGGATAGCTGCCCTATGCAGATGAGAATATGACTCTGTTGTCACACTGGCCAAGGTAAGCAAGGGCCACTGGGATTGGGGGTGGGGTGTGTGAAGGCACAGGGCACCTCTCAAACTAGGGTGCTGTTAATAAAGACTTTGTAGAGAGAAGGATTCATTCTCAAAGAAAAAGACTATGGGAATTAGCCAGGCAAAGGAGGTTTGTACAAAACTCTAGAGGACAGTCGCCTGCCTAGCGTGTGACGTGGAAACGGGCTGAGCTAACTGCCTATATACTCCCCTAGGAATGGGTTACTGGGTGTCTTACTCAGGATTTCTATTCCTGCACAAATATCATGACCAAGGAGCAAGTTGGGGAGGAAAGGGTTTATTCAGCTTACACTTCCACACTGCTGTTCATCAAGGATTTCAGGACTGGAACTCAAGCAGGTCAGGAAGCAGGAGCTGATGCAGAGGCCATGGAGGGATGTTCCTTACTGGCTTGTTTCCCCTGGCTTGCTCAGTCTGCTCTCTTATAGAACCAAGACTACCAGCCCAAGATGGCACCACCCACAAGGGGCCCTTCCCCCTTGATCACTAATTGAGAAAATGCCTTACAGCTGGATCTCATGGAGGCATTTCCTCAACTGAAGCTCCTCTGTGATAACTCCAGCTGTGTCAAGTTGACACAAAAACTAGCCAGTACACTGGTAGTCAGTGTGTAGACCAGATGTTTCAAGGTTCTTGGCTTCTTGTCCAAAGGATTGACAGAGAAAAGGGGCTCATAAAAATTTGCAAAAGCAAGGCTAGACTTTTTTTTTTTAAGTAGTGTCTAAAGAAAGTAGAGAGAGGTCAGGTGGTGGAACATGCCTTTAATCTTAGCTCTTGGGAAGCAGAGGTGTGCAGATCTTTGTGAGTTCAAGGCTAGCTGGGTCTACAGACAAGTTCTAGGACAGTCAGAACTATTACACAGAGAAACTCTGTTTTAAGAAAGAAAGAAAGAAAGAAAGAAAGAAAGAAAGAAAGAAAGAAAGAAAGAAAGGGCTGAAGATAGTTAGAGCCCTAACTATAGATGGCTCTGTAGTTAAGAGTGCAAACTGCTCTTCTGGAGGTCATGAGTTCAAATCCTAGCAACCACGAGATGGCTCACAACCATGCATAATGAGATCAGATGCCCTCTTCTGGGGTGTCTGAAGACAGCTACATTGTATTTACATAGAATGAATGAATAAATAAATCTTTTTTAAAAAAGAAGGAAGGATGGGAGGAGGAAGGAAAGAAGGAGAGGGGTAGTTTATTCAGGGATGTAGTTGGAGTGGTTCTGTTTTGACAGATTCGATAGTATATTCACCTACCTTCCTTTCTTTTTTTCCTCTTTCTTTCGTCCCATTATTCCTTTTTGTTTGTTTTGTTTTTAGATTTTTTTGTTTGTTTTTTCTTTTTAAGACACAGTCTCTCTATGTAGCCCTGGCTGTCCTTGAAGTTTCTACATAGTCCAGGCTGGCCTCAGATTTACAGATTTGCGTGCCTCTGCCTCCCAAGTGCTGGGATTAAAGGTGTACCACAATGCCTGGTGTACATTCACTGTCCTATCCCATAATGCCTCTAACTTTAATCATATGCATAGGCATACAAAGAAAAACACAGGTTTCTTCCTAAAAGGTTACTGGATAGTTTTGACTTCTTTTGCATGAGTCCTAAGTGAGCTCAGGCCTGGTTGGCCCTTTTGTTCTTCATATGTGGATACATTGGGAATACACTTGAATAGAGATGATCTAAATCTGATTGCTAACAAGGGCAGGGAAACATCATTGTTCAGAGATGGGGATATGCATACTTCAGTGTGTGATGGGTGTACTAGGGAGGGTTCTGGTCGCTGGGTACACAGCTTAGATTAGGCATTATTTATTGTATGCATAGTGCACACAAGTGAGGGGACTGGGCTACTGAATACACTATGACAGGAAGGAGTGTTGTGCATATCTCCAGACCAAATTGGGTCCCAGGGAACAACTGTCTACTAGGCTTGCCTACCTCCAAAGGGTATCAGCGAAAGAGCTCCAGGTAGCTAAAGTGCATACTTGTGAAGAGAGATCCTACAGAGTGGATGGGAGGTGGAGAAAGGGAGACTTTTTTGGTGGAAGTTTGCTAAAATTTCAGGGTTCAGTGATGGGTCTAGGAAGACTCCAGGCTCTGGCAAGGGCAGCTAAGGACAATGCTGCTGGCACATGGGCCAGGTGGAAGGAGGAAGAGGGTGGAGGAGCCTGTGTGGCCTCCAATAGGAGGTGCTCAGGCCACACGTGTCGGACCTCTATGGCACGAGTCGGGGGCACTATCTAGGAGTGCATTGGACAAGGAGCGAAGAGGGACCCTGAGGACTGTGGAGGAAGTGGCAGTGAGCAGAGATGAGAGCAGAGAGTCTAGAGGGAGAGTTGGGAGAAGGAAGTGGTAATGAAGTAGAGCAAATGCAGCTGGGAATGGGGATGGAGAGTTCTTCCTAGTGTGAGTAGAAGAGGGAAAGAAGAAAGCCTGGACCTGTGTGGGAATGAAACAGGTCTTGGCTGGCGGGCTCTCGGCAGCCTGCCCAGGCCCTTCTTTCCAGAGTCTGCTTCACTGTCTAGGTTAGATTTGTGTCCGGAGTGTGCATTCTCCTTGTGAGAAGCGCAGGAAAAAAGGTTGTGAACGCTGTCTTTCCAGGATGCACCACTGTCTACCAATAATCTCCTCCTGCCTGGGCCGTCTCCCTTCCAGTCCATCCCACTTCTGCTATGTCTGAAATGAAAGGGAAGACGAAAACAACAACAGCAGCAACAACAACAAAACCCAAAGCCCACAAAAGCAAAATACAAGAAACTGAACACTCATTTCACATCGTTCTGCCCTGTTGGTTGTCTTTCTAAGATTTCTTTTTGTTATTTTTAGATTTGTCTATATCTGTATGTGTGTGCAGGTGCCCACAGAGACCAGATGGTACAGAGAGTTGTGACCTAACAGACGTGGGGTCCTCAGCAAGAGCAGCACTGCTCAGCCATCTGTCCCTCTACACACCTGTCATCTGGTCTTCTGAGCCGTCTCCCCTCTGGGTGACTTTTAGTCCGGTGGGGGTGAAGAGCTACTTGGCACCAGCACTTCCTAATCCGTCTTGGGTAGGAAGGAGGAAATCCCTCCACTGGAAACCTCAGAGGGCGAATCCACAGAATGAAACATCACCTTGACTACAAGACGTGTCTGAGTTTTAAACACTCGTGGTTTTCTAGACAGTGAGGCAGCACTGGAACAGGCAAGGAAGGGGAAGGAAGGAACTTTGCCTGAAGGTTTCTCATCCTTCGTGAGCCACTGTCCTCAAATAAGTAAGACTCAAAGACCAACAGAGGCCCGAGGAGCTTCTCATGTGTGCCCAATGGAGACTGGGCTGAGAAACATTTTCATAACATTTAAAAATGATATTTTAATTATCTTATTTTTATTTATTATTATTATTTATATTTTGATGGTATCCATCCACCACTCTCCCTCCTGCTCCTCATACTGCCTTCCTCGTCTACCTCTTCCCAATCTCACCATTTAGTTTACCAAACACTCCTTTCCCCCAGATTCGTTGACTCATTGAATTATAAAGAAAAAGAGGTAAGCTTTTTGGGTAGATGTAGATATTTTTCCTAGGTATTATTGAAACCACTTTATGGAGAATGAGACTTGAAGTTGGAAAGAGATGGCTTTATCAGTAGGTAATAGTATGGAAGGATATCTACAGGACACTAATGAATACAATTGGGTTTATAAAATCACACCCAGCAGGTCATTTGTGTTAGAAAAACAAAGGAAGAGTACTAATCATAGGTAGTGCTTGTAGAGTTGGCTACATGTCAGACACTGTTCTGGCTGCATTGCATGATGAGCTCTAGGGACCATAAATTTTGCCCTAATTAGTTTCAGATGCTAAGTCTCTTGCTTAAAAGTCATACAACCAATAAATAGTGGAGCCAGGTTCTAACCCAAGCAGTTAGTGTAGCTTCTACACCTTACCCTTTGGGCATGGCTCAAGTTATATGAGTATGAACCCTCTAAGAAAAAAGGTCAGGTATATTCACATAAACTAAAAATGACAGTCATCTTGGGAGTGAGCTAAGAATTAAATTCGGGGCAATCAATTCCAAGGCTCTGTTAGGTACAATTTTGAGGTTTCTTGTGCTTTCCTCCCCAAAGAGAATGGCTCCATGTTACTTCCGAGGCTAGATTTAAAAAAAAAAAATCATCAGTGGGGTCAACACAAGTGATTTGGAGCACAGTCAATAGATGACACTCTTCATTGTAAACGTCAGATCGACTCTTTGGTCATGGGGGTCAGGAGAGTGTCATTTTCCCTTCTGGCCAATTTATGACTTGTTTCAGGGACAAGATAAAAATGTATGCCTGCTTTTATTGGAAGAGTGCAGGCATATTGGCAAATGTAGTATCCCAGAGCTGAGATGTACTTCAGAGTTCAGAAACTGAAGCTCATGTGGTCCTAGCGGATCAAGTATTGACCTAAGCCAAGAAAAGATGTTACCTGTCTTGGTTAGGGTTTCCATTGCTGTAATGAAACACTATAACCTTGGCAAGTTGGGGAGGAGGAGAGTGTTTACTCAGCTTACACTTACATATCGCTGTTCACCACTGAAGGAAAGTGAGGACAGGAACTCAAGCAGGGTAGGAACCTGGAGGCAGGAGTAGGGTAGGAACCTAGAGGCAGGAGCAGATGCAGAGGCCATGGAGGGGTCCTGCTTACTGACTTGTTCTGAACGGCTGCTCAGCCTCCTTTCTTAAGACCTAAGACCACCAGCCCAGGGGTGACACAACCCACAATAGGCTGGACCCTCTCCCATCAATCACTAGTTAAGAACATGCTCTACAGCATTGCCTACAGCCCAATCTTATGGAGGCATTTTTCTTAATCCCCTCAGGTGACTATAGTTTGTCAGGTTGATGTGACTCTAGCTAGCACATTATCTAATAACAAAAATCCAGCAAAAAAATTTAAAAGAGATACTAATAATTAAGAAGTATTCCTATATTTGGGCAACCACAGGAGGTAAGGGAAGACGGAAAAAGAGAAAGAGGAAGGACGAATCTATGAATGTAAAGCCTTGGCTTAGACGGTTTTGAGTTGTGAAATCTGCAGAGCTGGCTGACTAGGCATGCAGGTAGGAGGTGAGCTGAAATTCTGAGTCCAAAATCTACACATTTCGCCAGGAAGCCCCCAACAGGCTGGCTCTATGCTGAACTGTTCTGAAGGTCTTAGGTGGATTTGACAGTAGCTTGACCACATGAAACAGGTGATGTTGTTAAATCTGCTGACTCCACATGGTAATCATGTCTACAAATAGCTTTCACAACATCTGTTCAACCAAACAACTATGCATCGCAGCCCAGTCAAACCAACATACAAAATGAAACCATCCAGAGTACATCTCAGTGAACTAGATTCTGTCTGTTCAAGAGACTGTTATCTGTATTTGATTTTGTGATTTCTTTTTTTAAATTTATGACTGACAAAGTATTCACTGGCTTTAGAGTCAGTCCAGTCCTTCCAATCGCTCCTTTTGCTCAACAAAGCTGGGCTGTGAAGTCAAAAGATCAGCTGAGACAAAGCAAGCAAGTCTGACGGTCAACAGGAGATGCCTCACTTGAGCCGTCACATGATCTCACAATTTCATCTCCCAGTCCCAATTCTGGTATCTCAACTTGATTCACCATTATGCAATTTCAGGAAACCACATCTATGACTTTTCAGATGTCAAATAAATTGTGTGTGTGTGTGTGTGTGTGTGTGTGAGAGAGAGAGAGAGAGAGAGAGAGAGGACATTTGTGTGCCAGAGGATATGAGAGACAGAGTTTGTGTGAGCCAGAGGACATTTTTTCCCCGAGTTTCTTTTTCCTTTTATTGTGATAAAATACTCAGACAAAAGCACCTTAATGGAGAAATGATTTATTTTGGCTGACAACTCATAAGTACAGTCCATCACGGTGGGGAAGAATGGGCGTCAAGAGTTTGAAGCAGCTAGCTGGTCACACAACCACAATCAGACAACTGCTGCTCAGTCCACCTTCTCTCCACTTTCTACAGACCCAGATCCCTGCCCAGGGGATGGTCCAGATGAGTCATTCCACAGCAAATAATGTAACCAAGACAGTCTGCCACACACGTGGCCAGGAGCGTGTCTCTAGTTGACAACACTAATCACAGGGGTTGTTCCTCAAGTCCCAACCACTATTTTAGTCCGGAAAGTATTCCCTGGCTTTCGAGTCAGTTCAGGCCTCTCACTAGTCCGGAACTTCTTCAGTAGGCTAGAGCGGTTGACCACACAGGTTACTGGGCTCAGACTTAGGCCTTCCAAGCACTTTGCCCTTCCAGCACTGAGCATATTAGCGCAGAAACTGCTTGCTGAACTTAGTATCTAATGCTATTACCAGGCATCACTGGGTACCATCAGGTGACCTGAGGGGAAGGCAGAGGCCGGTTTTCATATTGGGACTATCAGTTTAACCACCAAACGATGTTCAGATTTACTTTATACAAGGAAATTCTATACCACCTAAAGATACTGAAAGGCTCAAGATGAAACTCCCTCACTGGGAAGTGGCAGACTCAGTCCAGGGCCTAGGCACTTTCCATGCTTACATCCTTAAGAGCGTTCTTATGTGAGACATGACTTAACTCCTCTAACTCTCGGCAAAGATTTCCCCCCACCCCCCTCCTCACCCTTCCCCCACAGGTGAGGCTTTCCCCCCCAGGAAAGTACATTTGGTCCAGGCCAGTTTCCATGTATTTTTATCACACTTTAGTTTGTTCTTTAAATTGTTGTTTTAAAATTCTCTGTGTATGTGTAACTGTGCACACATATGCAGGTCCCTATGGAGTCCAGAAGAGGGCATCAGATCCCCTGGAGCTGGAGTTCTAGGCAGTTGTGATCCATCTAGCATGAGTGCTAGTAATCCCATGCCAGGAACCAGTGAACCATCTCTCCATCTTTGTCCATCAAACTGAAGTTTCTTACCTTGTTATCCAAGGTCTCACTGGTATCACCTAGGCCCTGTAAGGAGTGCTTTGCCTCTGTGTTGACTGGTGGCTGGCCACAATAGGAAGAAATGACTTCCCTGGAGCAAAGTAAGGTTAAGTTATCCTGGTCACCTGGGCATTGCTGGAGTGTATCTGCCTGCTGCCAGTAGTCACTCATACAGCTCCCTGCTAGATCTTAAGACCTTCATGGTCCACTCTTGGCTTTGTTAAACAATCTCTTGAGATTTTCTCTTCCCTACCCTTCTCTTCTTGTAGCAACACATTCTTAATTGCAGACCCACTAGGGAGAACTAAGAGACTCGTTGAGCTGAACCTCCTTGTCCTGGTTTACACGGCTTACTTTCTCTGTTCTCAAACTCTTTCAACAAAAAGTGTATGGAGCCAATCTTATATAGCTAGCCGTGTAGTAAAATCTGAGAAAACAAAACAAAACAAAACAAAACACTGGATCTAAAATTGAAGCATCAATCTGGGTGCTGGATTATCAGGACAGATTACAAAGCAACTTCAAGGCTACTAATGTATTTGCTATGAAGGCCTGGACCAGGGGTCTCCTAATTCAGGATGGGGGCACTGAATCCGGTTCTGCCTTAAGGAGCTAGCAGGGCAGTTAGCCAGTGAGGGAGTATAACCCAGATAATGGCTAGGGCTACTCTGGAAGCCACAATTAAGTTGGAAGTAGCTTCATGTGGCAGTCCCACAAGGCTAGTTGTTTCATCTGGTCTGCAGAAGTAGGTTCTAACAGATGTGCAAGCAGTTGAAGAAGGGTGAATCTTCCTTCTTCCAATGTCCCTATGTAGGCCTCCAGCAGAACATATGGCCCAGATTAAAGGTGTATGCCACCACACCCTGATCTGGGACTTGGCTTTGTCCAAGGCTGACCTTGAACTCAGAGATCTCCTTGCCTCAGTCTCCTGGGATTAAAGGCATATACTATCTTGTCTGGACCTAAGCTTTTCATAACCCCTATGCCTCAAGATCTCCATGCCAAGATCCAGGTCAGAAAGTTGTATCTCCCAGCCTCAAGATCTGGATCACAGGTGTGTCCTCCAACTCTGGATTGTAGTTCATTCCAGATATAGCTGACAATCAGGAATAGCCATTGCAGATGGGCAACAGCTACCAAGAATATAGTGACAATAAAAGAAGCTGAGTAGGAAGACAAGTTGTGTGGGGGATAGTACCACAGTTCTCCAGCAGAGTGTAAGCAGCAGGTGTACGGGGATGCTGTATCAACATGTGAGGTTATAGGAAGTTGGGAAGACATGTTTGGTGAACCTGAAGCCTTGGACTAAGAGGATGCTCTGTTGCTTCAAAGACAATGAAGGAGGTTGTCGGGAAAAGGTCTTTACACAGTTAACTGCTTAATTAAGACTTTTGGTCAATTCACACTTTAATAACCAGCAAAAGCGTATTTTGAATTTATCTTCTAAGCTTTGATAATTTCCCTTCTAACCAAGTCTAGACCATTGCACATACACAACACTCTTCACTGTTACTTTCATTTGAGAATGGTTTAAGAGCACATTTAAGGCACATGTAAATACTCATTAGGTTGTGTACTTCAAACTTATGATGGGTTGGCTGGGCCCTATGTTCAAGTGATAGCTCCTCTGGAGCTTCAGCCAGTATGCACAGCACCTCAAGTAGTTGCTTGAATAAAGGTGGAGCAGGTGGAAGGAGAGCTGTTATCTAGCTTGGTGTCTTCCTTGGGGTCTGGGTATTGTGAAGAGGTTGGGTTCCCATACACTGGCTGGGAATTATACATTTTGCATAAAGACTAAAGGTGGTTGGTCACTCTTGATTGACCTTTTACCCACAGCCAAATAGGTCATGATCTGATTAGTATTATTTACCAAGTCAACAGCTGACCTCCCGGGGAACATGCTTTAGAGGTGTCAGAAATAGTACTGGGTGCAACAGTACCCAACTCTACTTTCACCAAGCTCAAAGGTAGGTATACATTTTCCAAGTAGAGAACTTCCCATCTATCCTGACCTCTAAGAGCTGTCAAGCAGGACAGTGTCAACTCCTTACTGACACAGGTGTCTAGCCAAGCTGCCACTCAGTCATCAACAGAGATAAGTGGGATTTGCAGATGTGGAGGCTGGCTTGAGGCAGCTTTGCTTTCTAGAGGAGGAATTTCTCAAGTGCTAATCAACATACTCCCTGAGCCTCGATGCCTGAGGGAAGAGATGAGTGGTCAGCAGGTTCTGCAGCTCTGAAGAATTGGGGAGAATTAGGGAACTGCACCCACCTCAAGAGGCTTGAGGAACGTCATCTGAATGGGGAAACTGGCTGTATTTACACAGCTCTACTTAGGGTATGCCCATTTGGGGGCTGCAATTTTCCTGTTTTCTAAAGCCATTGTTTGCTCTTACATGAAATGACTTTAACTCAGAGCTCTAAAGCTGAATAATACAAAACCAAGTGTAAAGAGCTAGAGAGATGGGTCAGTGGCTGAGGGCACTGGTACCCTTCCAAAGCACTGGAGTTCAATTCCACTGCCCACATGCTGTCTTACAGCTGCAGTAATCCCAGGAACATGGGATATGACACCTACTTCTGATCTACACCCATACACATATAAATATAATTAAATATATATACATATACACACACAAAAAAAAAACCCAAAAATGTACAGAGTTAGACACAAATTATAAGTTCGACTTTTATTGTATGGCAAACATGGACCACACAACTTCAAAAGGTGGATGCAGTGCTTCTCAAACATGTCCAGTCTTAAGTGTGACTGGAGGAACCACAGACTTAGGCTCAATGGACAGGAAGAATGTATACTTTGGAGCTGGGGATGTAAATAGTTGAGCAATATGTAAAGCCCTGTGTCTGAATTCTAACACTGAAGGATAAGAAAAAGAAAAAAAAAAAAAAAAAAAAAAAAAAAAAAAAAAAAAAAAAAAAAAAAAAAAAAAAAAAAAAAAAAAAAAAAAAGAAAAAGAAAAAGAAAAAAAGAAATAAGAAACATGTACTAACCCTCCGCCCCCATCAGTTAGGCCAATTACAGACCCTCTAGGACTGGGTACCACACTACCTAACAATGAGACATTTGACTGGAATTAAGAAATTATCTACGAACACAGTTTATTTAAAGTCCAAAACACAAAACCACTTCCTTTTAAAAAACAAAATGCATTGTTTTTTTACTGCATGAATACCTGGGGCTTCTCACAAATGCAGATTATTAGGCTCAATGGTTCAGATACACCAATTTACTACACCAGAGGATAGATATACAGAACAATTTGCTTTTAGAAAATGTTTTACATAAAAAGGAAGCATTTCCCAACACTCTTCAGTCTCCACGAGTTCTTCAGACAGGATGGGGTGACAAGCACACTTCTGGAGACTGTTCCAGTATGCTAAGAGCATAGCACCCCTCGCCTTGTGCTTCCCATAGAATCTGAGCTTCTGCTTGCACTGCACCCATCAGGAACACGTCTTTAATGTCACCTACTTGGGGCTTTTCTCTGTGAGAGCAATCTGTCCCTGACCAAGAGTCTGCCACAATGAAGCCAAACCTGAACTAAGCAGGCTTTGAAACAGAACTTTTCCAACTAACAAGAACGGGATTTACTGGCTATGGGTACAATACTGTGTCTTTATGTCAGTTCCTGCTTTGGAAGGCTGGTGCTTCCAGTACACATAGGGGCAGCGAGGCCTGAGTGCACTGTACACTGTGATATCCCTTCTTAACTGAACCACCCACAAAGGTGGACCTGCCTTGGAAGTTACACTGAGCATGGGACATGGACAGCTTAGCTAGTCAGGGCCTGATTTTCATTTTGCAGTATTATTAGTACGTGACACACTGGCTCACGGCTCTGTATTTAGAGTCCGACTCGAGCTTATTTGGTTTATTGTACATGCTTTATTAAAATGGTACTCGTATTTACAGCATCGCAGGAAGAGGTTCCCCCAAGGTGCTCTCACAGACATCCAGACTCACTCACACAGACATTCACACCGCGGCCCCACTACCCACACCAGTGATGTGTGAGGGTCAGACTCCTAAAATGAGGCAGCTGTTGGGGAAGAGTTGTTGGTTTTCAATTTTTCTTGGAGAAGAAAAGAGCCCAGGGGATGCATTTGGCCATCACAATGCTAGCTATGCTTGTGTTCTAACACATGGCAGTTAACACTGAGTACTCCTCTTCCATTCTACACACAGAATGACATCAGCCTCAGTCTCAATGCTGCTTGTAGTGACTTCTCAATTCACAGAGGGGCTTTCCCAAAAAGTAATTCAAGTTTATGGAAGTGAAATAAGGCACAATTAATATTGATTTGACCTAGCGGAAGGAAGGGAAAGAAATAAAACTGGTTTCAAATTATCGTTGCTGGGAACTGCTGACTTCAATCCATTGGAAATTCCTCTAACTTCCAAATCTTTCTTAGAAGGACATTTCTCCCCTTCTCTGACAAAGCCCCGAAAGAAAAGTTTGGGAATTCACGTTTGAATGTTTCAGTAGCTTGAACTTCTTAAATGAATATGCAACCCCTCTCCCCTGCCCAGGGCTCTTCCCTTAACACAAATAAAACAAGGCCTGTGAAACAGTATCCCTTGCTTTCCAGAGATCTGCACACTGAGGAGCAAATACCAGATGGTTGTCTTTGATACTTTTTTGTTTTGTTTTAAGAGAGACATGGGAGGGGTGGGGAAAGAAAGGAAGGCAGAGAGAGAAGGGGAGGAGGGAAGGTGGGGCAGGGGAGGGGGAAAAACAACCCGGTGACTTTCTTGCTGTTAAGAAGGTCCTGTCTCCTGTTTAGGATGATGAAACCCACCAGACATCACAACCAACGCCTCGTCCTCAGATCTTCAGTCAGGCAGACTATCTTGTTCCCGCTGGTGAGGTGGTTCTCACAGCAGGAACATCACACCCAAGGACTGGACCTTCTCGGAAAGGGGTACGAGCTGCAGTTCTGAAGGCCCCTGGCTTCGGTTGCTCACAAAGTTCAGTCCTGTTTACTGTGATCCTTGGTGTCCTCCTCGTCTGTGTACTCTGATGGCTCCTCCCCTGGCTTTAGGAGTCTGCCTACATAATCATATTTTTCTGAAAGATATACCAAAACAAAGTCAGTAGTGGTTCAATTTGTCTCATGATTCCACTGTACTGCAGGAAGGCACACAAAACAAGCCAGAATTCCTTCAAACCTTCACTTAAAAATGCACACAAGGTCTGAACACAAGGCAGCAGGCTCTGACATGGTCAGAGCTACTCTTTAAAAATGAGTTCAGGGCCAGAGGGTCTTAATCAGACACTATCAGCATGACTTGGCTTTTTAAATGTACACACATGGATTGTCTCATAGCTGTCCACCCTAGCTTGACAATATCATGAGTCTTGGAATGCTGCTGTTTTCTTTGTTGGTGGCAGGGGTTCATGCAGGTGCCATACACTGAACTCCACCCCCAGTCCAACTCTTTTAAGTCTTAATAAACCAAAATATTAAAGCTAAAAATATTAAAATCAGATGTAGTGGTTCATACACATAGTCCTAGCACTCGGATTGTCATGAGTTTAAGGTCAACCTAGGCCACACACACACACACACACACACACACACACACACACAATGTATAATTTAAACAGTGGATTACAACACCTCAGCTAACATTTTGGGATATAAAGCACACAGAAGGAAATGGAGACCCCAAGAGTGAACGACTAAGGGCCGACGGCAGTAGCCCAGATCTGGTATGGGGTGGAGAACCACAGAGTAAGCAGATCTGAGACATACTCTGCAGAAAAATGTGACAAGGACTTCTCTGGGCTCTGTTGGCCTGCAAGGCTCCCACCACAGCAGCACTCTTTCCCACACAGAGCTCTCTCCCCAGATCTGGCCTACTGCTCACTCTGATGTGCCTGTTGAATTTACAACTGTGTATGCAGGTAAAACCTGTTTGCTTTCTGTCTGGAAATAAAACCTAGGCTAAGTGAATTAAACCAAGACAGTCCACTAGCTGTGAGAGTGTGAAGGTGGGCTCTGGCCACAGGAAAACCAGACAAAGGCCAGGAAGCCCACAGAGCTGCTCACAGACCCAGCAGGAGATGAATGGCTCCGGCAGCCTGGCCTGGGACCTAAGAACTGATGCTGAGGAGCATGACAGAGGGGACAGCATTCCTTCCTTACCACTCAAAGGTAAGAACAATTACATCATTTGCTACACATTACCATTAGTGTGGATATCGCTAATTCACCACTAATTCAGGGCTGGAATCCGGGGCACAAGGAGGTCATACACAATCTACTACTGTGTTACACCCTAACCCTTCATCTTATTTTAAATACAAGCCTGTATTTAACAAAACAAAACCATTTCTTTTTTGTTTAGTTTTGTTTTTGTATTTCGAGACAGGGTTTCTCTGTGTAGCCCTGGCTGTCCTGGAACTCACTTTGTAGACCAGGCTGGCCTCGAACTCAGAAATCCGCCTGCCTCTGCCTCCCGAGTGCTGAGATACAAAACCATTTCTTAATGAACAAGTCTTAAAGACTATTAAAAGCATCATCACAGTTTGAGACTGTTGGGCCTACAGGCATGTGCTGCCATACCTGGTGCTAAGTTTAAATTCAAATACAGACTTTTAACCCAATTGCCACATATACCAATTATATTAATATTCAGCAGCATTTTAAATATATCCTAATAATGATGGAAAGGAAAACAGACTGTGTCCTTTTAAGTATGTGCAGCAGCATATAGTTTGGTTTTCCAAAGACTCCCTCAAATGAAGATACCTTTAAACTGCATTTCCCATTCTCGAACACTCTCCATTTGCACTGCGTTCAAATCTGAGAGGTCATCATACTCATCTCTAAGTGCATCCTTATCCAGGCAGAATGTTGCCAGCCCCCTGGAGGCGTCCCTGCCAGCAAAGATGCCATACGGGCCCGCTGAAAGAGAAAAAGACAACTTAGAGCCTAGCACCATTTGAGAATGTGTCTGAACACCAGGGTCTCTCTGTGACTTGCTTTTGGTATACAGCCTTAATTTCAAAAAATGGAGATTCTGGATGAGATAATCAGAGATTTGTTGGAAATTTCCCTTTTACCAAAGTAAAGCTTTTCACTGAGAATAAATTCACTTCAGATACCCTGAAACCCTGCAATGTGTATGCCAGGGAAGGAGGGATCAGGGGAACACAGACCATGAAAGGTTAGCTACCCATGCTCCAGCAGGTGGCCATACACCCATGCACATACTGATGGCACTACATGACCACAGTGGGTATCAAATAGCACATTAAAGCAGGAGCAAAAAGCTGTGGGGGGAGGAAGGAGGAATTGGAGGGGAGGCAACGGGCTGGATTTGATCAGACACAGCCTATTCCTGTATGAAATTCTTAAAACAAAACAACTTTAACAAAACTCGAGGGTTCACATGTCAACCAATGTCAGGTATCTAGCTCAATCTCTCTGCTTACTTCATGAGGCAGCTTGTCTAATTAGTTCACTGATTTGGCTCAACTGGCTGGGCCAGACAATTCCAGGAACCCCACCTCTCCACCCCCCCACCCCCAGCAGGAGCTTACAGCATGCACAGCTGGGCCTCGCTCGCTTTTAATGTAGATGCTGGAGAGCTGAACTCAGCCTTTCAGGCACATCTAGCAAATACTTCTACCCTACAGCAGACACCTTTAAGATTTAACTGTTTACATTTCATATGGCAGAAGAGGCCCCAAAATATCTTTCTGTTCAAAATGTTTCTTAAAAAGATTTAAATGATAACAAAATGTATAAAACATATAATTCTACAAAGACAATTCCAAGTTTATGAGTTCCTCTACAGATAGCAAAAATCATTCTGAGGAAACAGTTGTTAAACCAGCTAGAGACTCCACTCTCATGTGCAGCTAGTTACTGGCCTGTTAAGAATGATATTTATTTTTGTTATAAGTTTGTTATAAGTTTGTGCATAAAAGATGTGGCCCTGAACAAGTGTAGTCAGAGGGCAAACTGCATCTTGCTTTGTGTCTCAGATCCAAATTCAGGTCAGGCAAGCACTTTATCCACTACGCCATCTCCCAGGGAACCATTAATTTAATAAAGGGGCTATTACAATAACGTATTGCCTAACTTAAAACAAGAGTAAAAATGCCTTGATTTCTATGTGAAAGATGGCTGCACCTGTTCTCATTTGAAAGCATTAGGAAACTCCAAGTTAAGTGTTGAAAGTACCAGCACCTTCTAAGACAGGAGACCAAGTCTCACCTAAACAGAACACCTTACCACCTCAAGTGGTAACCTGGATTCCTGACTGTACTTCTTATAAACATGACTAGAGTAGGAAGTGAATTCTTGGAAAGATCTAGTCCATGGCGCTAGGATAGGTTTCCCAAGTATTTAAGTAGCTTAAAAAAAAAAAGATTTATTTTATGTACAAGTATAGCTGTCTTCAAACACACAAGAAAAGCCGGACATGGTGGTGCACACCTTTAATCCCAGCACTCGGGAGGCGGAGGCAGGCGGATTTCTGAGTTCGAGGCCAGCCTGGTCTACAAAGTGAATTCCAGGACAGCCAGGGCTATACAGAGAAACCTTGTCTCAAAAAAAAAAAAAAAAACCCACAAAAAACAAAACAAACAAACAAACAATCACACACACAAGAAGAGGGAATCAGATCCCATTACAGATGGTTATGATCCATCATGTGGTTGCTGGGAATTAAACTCAGGACCCCTGGAAGAGCAGTCAGTGCTCTTGACTGCTGAGCCATCTCTCCAGCCCCTTACGTAACTTTTTTAGGTTTGGCCATGAAGTTATTAAGCATTGTTCATGTTACTAATGCACATTAGGTGACTATCACAACTTATAACTAAATGACTATGTTTTTTCTCACTGAATAGATATACTTATGGTTTAATTATTCTCCCAATAATACATTGTTTTGTTCCCTCAAATGTGTCTTCTGTATAAGAAAATGAATATTCGAACACTGGTTAACACTTATGACTTTGAAACTTTGCCTATGATCTCAACTGACATTCAAGGAGTATTAGACATTTAGAAAAATAAATTTAATATAGTTTCTACTTACAGAATACAATTCAAACATTCACTACATTAGGGTTAAATACTTTAGAGGAAATGTGAAGTTCTAAAAATAAGCAAGATAGGCTTCTAAGGCAAGTAAGCAAGAATGAACAGTCCTTCAGCCCCCTACTCCCTTTGTGCAGAATTCTATCTGCTTTGTAGAGACAAACACAAAGAGTCAATGAACAGTAATGAAGGTAGATGACCAAAGCCTATGGGCTTAAAACAGTGGCAAATTTTTGAAACAAACAAAGACTATTAACAATGACTGCAGAGCAGCCAGTCTGGAGAGGAGATGACACTTTCTGTTTTTTAAAGAATTTCTCCATAACTTCACACTTTGGTCCTTCAGGATTTCATGAAAAAGAACAGATTTTGCCTTTTTCCACACTTGGCAGACTAAATAAATAAATATATATATAAATAATCAAAGCACAGCATTCAGTGACCACCTAGAGGTCTCGACAGGACCAGGATGGTATCTCCACTTCTTTCACCACTCCAAACCCTTGTACCCGAGGAGCAGGAGCCCCACAAGCTCAGAGCACTCACACCCAGAACATTTAGGGCGGCATGGCAGGGGTGGTGCCACCCTCGAAGTCAAGGCTCTTCTCAGTCTTTACTATTTTCAGACAGTGTCACCAGGGTGCCCAGGATGGCCTTCAACTCTGTCCTGACAGGCCTTGAACTTGAAGTCCCCTTGCCTGGACCTCCCATGAATCTGAACTACAAACTTGTACCTGTGTCCTGGACATTACTCTGCAGGTATGTAAGAGTGTGAACCCTGTATGTGAGAGCACACAGGCCACCGCAGGCCCAGGCGCAACCCTCAGTCTCATAAAGCAAACCAGTAGCCACCAGACATCGCTCAGGCCTTGAGTTATGTTAATAGATAGATACCACTGTGTTCGAAAGCAAATTTCTCTACCAGCTTCCCTAAGGGTCACCTTTGAATGAATTGGTTATTCTTTTTGTTGCTAAAGTTAGTTTTTATCAACTTGCTAAAAGAAAAGACTGAGAAACATATTCCTCCACTCCATAAACTACATTAAAGTGTCCCCTTCCCATACACAGACTTCTGAGGATGCCACCTACTAAGGAAGGAGTCTTTCCTGACATGTTCTTTGCTCGATGATGTAAGGCCACTTAGGAACTTAAGTAGACTAAGTACGATAGGAATTGGGCAGTTTGTCTGACGGAGGAAGGCTTAGAGGTCGAGCTAACACAAGGGCAATCCCTTCCCTTTCAGATGCTCTCCATAACAAACAATGTCATCAGCAATAACATTTTGCGATGTGTGACTGTTCATAAAACAAAAACAACAAACATGGGGGCTACCCACGAAAAGCACAGCTAATCTAGTGTTAAACCTCTGGTATGATTTACTGAAACAGCAAATGATGTTTTCTGAGCGTCAAGACTCATGTAGACATTATGATGATGATTCCCCAACCAAGTAATCGGCTGACCTAACAGCTGTTGACTTTATGATGGTGAATATACTTAGAAGTTTGATTGCTACCTGGACAGTAACAGGCAGGACACTCAGTGCAGCTCCTGACAGCCATGAGAAGAAGAATTCATAAATTACATTACAGGGTAAAATGTAAGGTGAGTGGGTTTAACTATAGGCTAATGTGGGTGTTGTGAACATGTTCAAGCTACGATGCTCCAAAGGGTAAATGGATTAGATACATTTTTGACTCCATTTTCTCTTCTTCCAGACAAGGCCTGCCCTAATGGCCTCAAATTCACAGAAATCAGTCTGCCCCAACTTGTATCTGGTTGTAATTAAGATATTTTTTTTTAAAGTTCAAAATCAATAAACTCAGCTGTGTGTGGTAGGCAAATTTATAATCCCAGCATTCTAGAGTTGAGGGCGGGAGGGCTTCAAGTTTGAAGTGAGACAAAGAAAACAAGAAACAAGAGAAAAAAAGACAAGAGTCAATCAACTCATCAGTTACTAATCCCTACAATGGCTTGCTTTTGATACAACCATGCAGAATGGTGAGACTTATTTTTGAAATAGCAACAAACCATCATATGCATATAATGAGGATTACACATATATATGCTCACTATGAAACAATGATATAAAAGAATAAACAGAAAATGTGGTAAGTAAAATCTATAGCAGATGATTTGTTTGACTGTAGGATAAGAGAAATATTTCATGAGAAGTACTTTGGTTATTTCTATGCTTCTCTTAAGCTCCTGAAAATGTAAGGAGACAGCTTACACTCTAATAGGGGAAACTCCAGAACCTGTAGAGCCAGCACAGTAAAACTGAAGAAAGTTTCTGTCAAGACAAGACATTTGCATGCTTGAGGGGCCACCCAGTAAGTGACACACAGATGCTTCAAACACAACACAGAGAAATTATTTTATCTACTAAAGTTGAGACCAAATTAGATGCTTCACTACACATGACTGAAAATTCCATCTTGTTTCTGAATGTCCAATCACAAGGCTTAGGCATACGAAAAGTACATCATCTGCAGGAAAAGGGCAAACTGGAAAGCCATCAAGTTAAAAGATACAGCCCATTCATGTCTCACATAGTGACTATAGATTAAAGCACATACACACGTACATATGACCCAAAGTAGAATGAGAACAAAAGAAAGTGAAGGGGTATGAGACATAACTTGGACATAAAGGTAAATCTGAATACATAAACCTACATGTGTGTGGTCTAAAACACTACACAGGGCTAGATGATACACCTAAGGGGCGGAGTGCTTGGCTAGCGTGAGAGGACAATGCCTAGTACCACACACACACAAGCAAAGATAAAAATGCCATGGAGGGCAGGTGAGGGTGTTTGCCAAGCACACTGACAACCTGAATTCTGATACCGAGATCCCATGACAGGAGGAGAAAGGATTCCTGAAAGTTGACCTAGAAACCTCCATATATATGCTGAGTGCCAGTACTCATGAACATACATAATAAAATATCAAAACAACAATGAGGGCTGGAGAGATGGTTCAGCATTTAAGAACACTGGCTACTTATCCACAGAGCCTGAGTTTCATTCCCAGGACCCACAAAGTGGCTCACAACAGTCTGTAACTCTAGTTCTGGGAGATCTGATGCTCTCTTCTGACCTCCTCAAGGCATCCAGGATGCAGCCAAATACTCATACACATAAAATAAATTTACAAACAAAGCCAAACCAACAACAAAATTCCAGCTATGGCACTGAGGAAGTATGAGATCACAATAGAAAAAATGTGTCAATGAATATATGAACAAATATATGTAGAAAAGGAAACAAAGTGACTCAGATTTTCCTTAAAAATGTCTAATTTTGGAATAAGAATAAGAAGATAGTTCACTTTTAAAAATGCCTACTGCAGAAGCAAAAAGACCCGGGCTGGCAAGACGGCTTAGCAGGACATCACTTGTTGCTAAGCCTCATGGCTTGAATTAGCTAACTGGGCTAATTCAACGGAAGAAATGACTCCAGCAAGTTCTCTGATCTCTACATATGTGCCATGGTGTGCCTGCTTCTGTGCACACTTACATACATACTCTAAGTAAATGTATATTAAAAAAAAAAAGAGACCTCAATTCAATCCCTAGGATGGTCATTGAAAATTAAAAAGGTGGGTGTGGTGGTATATTTGCATTCTTAACATGCAGGGAGGTGGAGACAGGCCAATCCATTGGGCTCCACTAGCCAGCCAGTCTCATCTATAATGGGCTGGATCGTTTAGAACTTACTGAGTTCTAGGCAAGTGATAGGTCCTGTCTGATAAAACCTCACTCAGAATAGGAGAAATAATTATATAGCAACTGGGACACTTTTAACTTTAGACCCACAAAAAACCCCGAGCAGCTTAAAGCATTACATTTTTGGCAAGGATGAGAAACAGGCATCTTTATGAAGTACGCATAGGTCAGACTCTCTGGAGGGCAGCTCCAAATGAAGTCCCCACACTATGTATGGCCAGCCACACCATCAGCCTTAGTAATTCTGCTTCTAGGACTCACAGCTCTATTTACATATAGAACATTGGTACAAGCTGTTTCCCATAGTACCATTACTAAGAGATGGAGGAAACTCACACGTTCATCAACAGAAGCTGTTAACAAATAGCTTCCACGTGACATGAAAGATACGAAAGGCTCTCAGGATTGGGAACTACTGTTCACGGTATGTATCGTACACGATAATTAAGTGTGGGGAAATAGAGTCCTGTTCAGATGGTGTGGCCCGCACAGCACAGCTCCGCAGCACTGAGACTGACCCCTTCCCACTGCAGAGCCATGAGGGGCTCTTGGGAGGAGGAGCCTTACTTTTCACTGTAAATTCTTTAGCGTTTTCAGTCTTGAGCAAATATTATGTTTTTAAAATATGATTAAAAAAAACCTTACACACAGGCATTGAGATCTATTCTAAAGCACTCTACATTTGACAGTTCGTGGAACACTCCAGAAAAATGGACAAGAAAGAAAGAATGCAGTGGCTGGTGGAAAGCAGATGTAACAGAGATGACAAATGATAGCAAGACAGCACAGCCAGGTCAGCAGTGAGCCCCAAGACTAAAGCCAGGGGAGTGAAGAAAGGTGCACCCGCCTAATGGAACCACAATCTGAGACATGGCCATAAAAAAGACAGGCTTGAAGAGCAGCTGGGAGGTTAAATGCATCTCCCTGCCTTCCAGGGGAGGACGAGCGCAGGGAGGAGTCAGTAAGTCCTGTTTAAAGGTTCTAAATGGATGAAATGGTATGTGTTCACAGACTTTTCTTTTTTAGCAGAATCTAACATGTTAAAAATCCAATCTGGGGGCCTGGGGAGAAGCTTAGTCAGTGAAGAACTTGTTGCACAAGCAGACTATTTTGGATCTCTAGCACTCTACAGAAAGCCAGTGTGTGCCACAATGTCTGCGGCCCAGGTTTACCCTCAGCACCAAGGAGAAAAGCCAGGCAAGTGGTAGTAAGGTATCTTCAATAGGCAGGTTTTCCTGATTTGCATGGGATAATATTTGGCTAAAATTCTTCCACTGTTCCAAAGGACAGATTAATATCTAAACCGTATCTTAAAATCACCGGAAGAACAGAAACAGATCAGTGGAAAGGAGAAATGGTAAGGGAGAGACTGGGGAGTGAAGTGAGGACCCGTGTGGAGCGTTTTTTCTGAAGTGAACTGTGCTCACAGCACTGCTAGTCACAGAGGCTGTGTTAAGTAAGATGGTGGAACAAGACACAACCAGACTGGAGCTGTGAGAACATCAAATGCTGAGGAGGAGCTTAAAATCCACTTATATGGTTTTTATCAGAATAAACAAAACAGCACAAGGTGGTTTCAAGGGCTGGAGTAACAAGTCTTGGGCTAACAACAAGTAATCGAAGAAACAAAACCTGAAACATCAATGGAGGTGACAGGGATGGGTCTGACAGGACAGCTATCGTATGACATATGTCATAAGGCAGATATGACAGGTCTAGACACAGTGCTAGGTGGCTTCCATGTCTTCACCCCAGCTGTACCCTAGGTGAACAATGACCCATTTCAGAAGACTCCCACACCCAAGCTCTGTGCAGCTGGCCCCTTCAAGTTTAAAGCATCACACCCCTACTTTGTGACCATCTAACAGAAATAAGGTACTTCTAAAGATTCAAATAACCCTTGGTCCCAACCCTACATTCATTCACGGCACACTTTTCACTACAGAGCTTATCTCCATACTGAGATGTGTTGGCATACTGTCTGTCCTCCTCAAGAGATAGATGTCAAGTCTGTGGATACGGCCTGGTATGTACCAAAGACTAATTCTATGCCTGAAAACACCTTCTTTAAAGTCTTGTAGTAAAATCTAAGATGCTCCTTCTCAGTAGTTACAGACAGAGCTGAAGCCTCATATGAAAGCTCTTGAGAAAGGTGAGAAAAGCACCAAGAGTTACACAGCGATGTCCACCATGGGCTCATGGGGAGGAATGTCTACATCACACTGTACAAAGGACCTTGGAAACCAGAAAGTTTGTTCAGTACATGTGACTAGTTCTGTTCCTTACTTATAATCACAATCACCCCTTCTTTTTTTTTGCTTTTTGGTTTTTTTTTGGGGGGGGGGGTTCGAGACAGGGTTTCTCTGTATAGCCTTGGCTGTCCTGGAACTCACTCTATAGACCAGGCTGGCCTCAAACTCAGAAATCTGCCTGCCTCAGCCTCCCGAGTGCTGGGATTAAAGGCATGCACCACCATGCCCCAGGCCACCACCTTCTGTTATTGTAACACTTTAGTATTTAACACAATACAGTTCCCTAAAACAATAAAAGCAATACAAATTATGCTGAATGCAACTAAGAAGGTACTATAGAAATGATCTGTACAATATACAACTCTTCTCAACTCTGCTTTCTGTCACGTAAGGCTGACAGAATGACAGCATGGCTAGCCTGGAGTATAACTATGTAGCTAGGTTGTTCTAAATAAAGGCCATTCTCCTACCCCTGCCTCAAGAGCTCTGGCCTAACAGGGGTGAGCTACCATGCTTAGCTCTTTCAGAAAGCTGGTCCCTTTACCTACTGGTAGCTAACAAGATGCATGCGGTAACTAGCTCAACAACAAACCTAGTTGGCTTCAAAGCAAGAAGTTGTAATGGCAGCTGGATTGTGACAACTCTGAGCTGCCCATGCAGCAGCAGGTCAGGCTGGGCTTGGCCTTTATGTTGTAACTCTTGCTTAAACTGCAGGTTTGTAAATTAAAATGTTAAAGAAAAATGAACACATTAAAGACAGGATTAGACAGGATGAAGGGTTTAGGTTCACAAGCTCCTTTCCTTGACTTCCTATTAAGTAGCCTAAAGGAGCTGCTTGTGTGACCTTTCCCTTTTCAGTGGAATTTAAGAGGTAAGTTGGCTTTCGCTTTGGCATACATTGAGAAACGGGAGGAATAAGGGAAAAAATGTCAAATAGCCCAAGTATATGCTTTTTTTGGCATTCCAAAGAATAAGATTCACAAAGTGCTACTGCAGTAATATAATGATTTACGATTACACCATTAAAACATTCAACACCTGTTCTGAATGTGAGCATGGACTCGATGGGTAACGTGACAATGAGAAGGTATGACCTGTGAAACACGGTGAACTTGGCTTTGAGTTTTAGTGTGGCCACTTAGCAGGTAAGTACTTTGGGACAAAATTCCCAAGTTTCAGTTTTTACAAATGTAAAATGAGAATACAAATATTCTGTCGAGCCATTTTAAACAATAAATGAAACATGCTCAGAGGATGTTCACTGGCCTCAGGAACTCCTGGAGAAGCTAGAGTACAGCCCACCATGAAGCCAAGGTTTAGTGTGGCAGCCATGTGGCTGAGCATCTGGACTGTTAGTGAAGAACTCATCTTAAGCTATATTAATTTTAGTCAGCCATTTGTGGCTTCGGCTACCACACTAGGCAGCTAGGACATAAAAGCCATGAAAACGAAAACTTGTTTGAAGTTCAAACTCTGTATGGGAAGAAACCAGAAAAGAGTATAAAGACAAAACCAGTAACAGTAAGTTCAGCCCAGAAGCTCTGTACCACAAAGTATATAAACTTTGTGGTTAAACATATCTGGGATTTCCCAGACTTATTTATGTGATCCAAGCCTACTTAAACCTCAGACTCATGTGTAAGGCAAATACTTTGCAGAAATGACAAATGCATGATCCAACCCATTCACTGGATTATTAGATGTTTAGGAACTGCAGTTTCCTACATGATCACACTATCTTTCCAAGCTGGCCAAGTATCTGACTATTAGAGTATAGAGAAATACTATATTAACAACAAAGTCAATGCATTCTGGCAAACAGTTGGCAATGAACTATTTGAAATTTGAAATATTGCCATTTTAATTTTAAGAAGTGGAACTTTAAAGATACACAGCTGTAAGAGAATGTGTCCAGTACTATGGAGGAAAAAAACCCCTCACAGAACAAACCTTAATACTAAAACCTATCATTGCAAAATGGAATACATAGTGGCTGGAGAGAACAATAAGCCTGCTAACTCTTGGCTGAGGTTTTCAAATTACTAAGATTCTCAGGTGAGGAGAACTATAGGCTGAATTATAGCACCACAAAATTATTGCATTTATTTGAGGATAAAATGAAAGTTACAGGCAAAATTAAATTTTACATTTATGTCCTAGCAAAAAACACGGCATCAAGTTCCCTGGAAAGTACCCCAATACTATCTATCCATGAAAAAAAAAGAGTAAGAACACAAGATGTTCTGGCTCCATTTAAGTTTGTCCGAATAATAAAACCTTCCAGATATTCCTATTAGATTATTTACTGATACCAGTAATAAAAGAACAAGGAGGTGGTTCTCTGTTCTTTTTATTTGCTTTCAGACGGGTCTCACTATGCAGCCCCAAACAGCAGAGACCTCAGAGAGGTCCGCTTGCCTCACTCCAAGGCCTCCAGGGTGGGTCTTCACTATTATCAGTGCTCAAGCCCAGGGACCCACTCTACAGCACACTTCTTGGTTTTCAACCTCTGCTGCGGTTGCCATGGAGACTGACAAACTGACTCTTTCCAGATGTATAAGGACTGATAATGGGTGTTTTTACAAATACTCTAGACAATCTTTAACCACTGAACACACTTCAATGCCAATGAGGGAAGTGTGTAACTAGGTACAAAATCTGTGTAAATTCTTCACTTTTAAAAGTTTATTTGACTTGGTCCATGTAAACAAGGTACTTCGATCCTATTCTCTTGTTCCACATGCTCTTAAATTAAAAAAAAAAAAGTTTTAACCATGGGAGCTGATGTAAGGAGACATGATCTTTGTGCTTATATATCCAGAAGGAAATACACACACATACATACATACAAAGAGATTAACAGATCCAACATCAAATGCTTATTTATGTTTCTTACCTTTAATCCAATCAACAAACCAAAACACTCCTAAAATAGCATCCAACTGAGCATAGAAATCAGAAGTGTCTTCAGTGTCAATAAATCAGGGGCACTAATGAAATTAAAAGGAAAGCCTAGCTTAAAAGCTGGATGCAGTCTTTCCAGTAATGGGTCACTTTGGTCTCTAGCTTCATTCTCATAACTCACGCGCTTTTCTACCCCCCTTCCCTTCCCCCTCCCGTCTTTAAAGTTTAATATTAAGCACTGCGTAACCAGGCCACACAATGTTGTTCAATTTTATAAGGCTACCAACAGATACCCCGAAGTCTGAAGTTTATTTGCATAATCTGAAATATAGATTACCACTACATTGCAAAAGGGCCTCTATGGCAACTACCTTCCACATAATTTTCTGAAAGTAAAGTTGTAAAACCTTCAGCTTGAAGAACCAGCGCATGGCAGGGGGCGAGAAGCTCGACTCTTCTAGGTTCGTGTCCCCCCCAACCCCTCCTGGCGCCCCATTTTGCTAAGGGAAAATACAATAATTTATTTTCAACGGGTATTTGAATACTTATTTTACTATTAACAGAGAAAGAAGGAGAGGAGGGAAGGAGGGAGTCTGAGAGTCGGAGACTGAGACACGCCTGCCTCCTGGGCAGATGAACTCCACCCCCTACACTCAGGGCCAATATCTCTGCCAGTCTTATTAAGGTTTACATTCTGGTTCGTCCTCATCTTACATACAGTTGTTAATCTTGGAAAGCATCTTGGAGGCCAAACTGACTTTTTAGAAAAAGAATGAAAACGAGTCCGGGGTGGTTCTGAAACGGAGCTCCAGGGGTTGGGACTTGTAACTACGTGTCCCTAACCCTGACTCTAGGCAGACAAGTCCAGAGAAGGGAAAAAGTAGGCAAGTGTCAAACAGACAACCTAGAAGAAGAAGAAAGCTGTCTTAACACAGGGCCGAAAACTCTGGGTCGCCACTTGAGCCCCTCATGCCCCGACAAAGCCCAGAAATCAAAACGCTCAGGTTGAAAGCCAACGTGACTAGAGACAACTCTTTTAACAATTTTGAGAATTTCTGCCCCAGGAAAAGCTGCGAGGAGATAAGGGTTGGGGAAGGCAAGGAACGCCGAGCGCAGGTCTGTGGGGCGCCACTGACCCCCGCACGACACCCGCAGCTGGGGGCGTGCGCGGGGCTGCCGTCCAGGAGCGGGGCCGCGGCGGGAATAGAGTGTCCCGGGTCCCCCATCCCGACACCCCTCACTCCTCACCGGGGCCGTAGAACTTGCTGCCTTTGGTCACGTCGAAGACTTTCCCATTGACCGCGAGAAGGATGCGCGGCGTGCGCTCCCCGTCGTACTGGCGCAGCTGCTCCAGGCTGAAGTCCCGCTTCTTCATGCGCGGCAGCGTGGCGGCCGGACTCTCCTCGCCCGCCCCGGGTCCCGAGCACAGACCACGCCGCCCCCAGCGCACCCACAGCCGGTAGGCCCCCAGCAGCACCAGCGCCACCAGCGCCACGTTCAGCAGCATCTCCCCGCCCGTCGCCAGCAGCGCCGCCACCCAACCGCTCCTCGCCGCCGTCGCTCCGGCGCCACCCGGGCTCCCGTCGCCGCCACGCTCCCCGCCGCTCCCCAGGGTGCTTAGCTTTACGTCCCCATCATCCGCCGCCATCACTGCCCGCCAGCGCCTTCCTCCTCCCGCCCCCTGCCCTCCCCAAGCCCGCGGCCCTGCCCACCGGGCGGCGCTCAGCCAATCACGTGAGGGGCTGGGGCGTGGCAGCGCCGGCTGCTTATTGGCTGTTGGCTGGGTAACGTTGTCTGGCTTCGCTCTCGCAGCCCCGGCTCTGGCTGGCAGCGCGCGCGGGCGACGCCCCGCCCACCTCGCCCCACACTTCCCTGCTCTCACGGCCCCAACGCTTTCAGCCTAGAGAGTGTAAGGGAGGGGCGGGGCTGAAGAAAAATAGTGGGGGGGGGGCGGGGATGGGTGGGCCCGAGCCGTCTGTGCGCGTGCGTACTCGCGCGTATGGGCGGAGCGCCGTCAGGGCGCGTGCGCGGGCCCTGGGACGCCACGCGCTTGGCTCTCTTTAGCAACCCCTCCCTGCTGCGCGCGCGCGTGCGCCCAGAAGCGGCTTCTCTCTGAGACGGCTCGTTCGCGTCTGTGACGACGCAAGGCGGAGGGGCGGAGGCCGCAATGGGGCGTGAGCTGCGGGGCTGCGTGTGAAGCTGGGCTGCGGGCACTAGTCCTAGCTGTCCCAGACGCTCGGGTCCCGGCCTACTCTGCCTTTGGGCATTGCTCCTAACCGGAGTCGGACGCTAGCTCTCCTGCGCCTTGCACCCCGGCGATGGCGTGCGCGGATAAAGCAGCCTGTGGCTCTCGCTCCATAGCCTTGCTCTGGGGCTTGCGGGAGCCCCGGCTTTCCAGTGTGAATTCCACCCATCTCGCACTCTCAGCTAGTTTGACAGGCTTCTGTCACTCTGCTTGTGAGGAAGGAAGATGCATCCAGGGAATGGGCCAGTTCCTTGTAACCTGGAACAACCGAGGGTGGGGGACAGGTATAGACGAACGGTGGCAGCTTAGGGGTGAGCTACCCAGCACAAAGGAGCTGACTCAGGCTTTGGGGTGAACAGTATAGAAAAGTAGGAATGGGCTTTTCTGGCTGCTTTTAGTTTTTAGGTAACTGTCTTTAGTGTCAGTGGACAGGAGAGCACTATCCACTAATGATACTGGTGATCATAACTTCCCTAGAGAGGTTTAGTACTTGAAGAAAGGATGGAAAACCAGCCATTGTACATAAGACTCATCATGGTTTGGGGGGTGGTGGTTTTTTTCTGTAATGGATTATATATTTAGGTGCTGTGGGCCATAAGGTATCTCTGTCCCAACTTCTTAACACATAATAGAGAATGAGCATGATAATGTTCCAATTAAAAATGTACTTAAAGTCACCGAAATTTGAATTTGTTGTCATGAAATATCGTCCTTTTGTTTTTGAGCCGGTCTTAATGTGTTCCGATAAAGATGACCATGAACTCGTGATCCTACTTCTTGCATACCAGCAAGCACTTTCCCTTGCCCATCATTATGACTTTTAAATCACTTAACATTAAAGTCCGTTCAGCCCCTGAGTAGGTATAGAAACAGCCTGTAAGCTATATTTTGCCAACCCCAGTCTGAGAATATTTTTTTTGAGTCAGAGCTGTTGTCTTTGAGAATTAGTAAGTGACCATATACTCTTTACACTGCAAGAACGGGAGAAAAACCAGATTGGCACAGGCCAACCTCAGTAGTCACCAGAAGGGTTAGAAGTCACAGTTCCTGTGGGACTTGCTAACAGAAAATGGAGATATCAATGATGGGGAAAAAAGATTGAAAAGAAACTGGTTTTGGGAAAGAAAGGTGGTGGCACTCTCGAGTGTCTGTTCAGTTGAAATAATGGCCGTAGGAAGAAAGGATCTCGGAGGTTTCATAGTAGGTCACTTATCTTCCTGTTCAGAATTGGGTCACAGGCTCTCCTTAAAACATTACTGTTTAGTGAGATTGCCTTTTGTTACATGGCTTTGGGGAGTGCTTAGGGAAGACTGTACTGGACACGGGGCCATGGCTGGTCACCCAAGGCATTATGACATGGAAAAACCTCTTCCTTACTAGTGCAGACTTGCTCCCTAGGAGGGTGCTACCAACTGAAAACCACTGGTATTAACTTGGCCATTAACTCTGAGAAGAATTATGAGATACATTTTTGCTTCACTTAAGTGGTTTAGAAGAGAGGAATTGAAAAGCATTGTATTTCTGTTGCCTCCTACATGGGATGGGGAATGTTGGATAGCTGATACTGTCTGGTGAAGCAAATAGTTTTATGCCCTTCCTAAAATAAATGTCTTGACTTCACATTAGAAACCCTACTCTCACTTGGAGTCCTCTGTACAGGTTATCCTTAAGGTTCGCCTCCTGAGCTAGTCCAAAGGAGTTTTTTGTTTTTATTTTTTGCACTGTCATAGTAATCTCTTCTAGTAGAATATTCCCGCTTTGAATACCTCAGTAACTTTCCAGCTGGTGCTTTCCCAACTTCATTGCTACATGAAGAGACTCATCTTCCTTTAATCAGACATCAATCTCAGGGGCCAGGAGGCGGGAACTTAGCAATTCAGACAAGCTGTTTGCATTCAGAGATTTCCATAAATCCCTATGTGGCCCCTTGTCTTTTCCTAGATAAACTAATCTCTGAGAGGTCCTCTCTTAAAGTGATGCATTTTTTTCTCTATCTGTTCTTTTCCTCTAATGACTTGTCCTGGGGCCCCGGCTCGCTGTGTTCATTACCACTCCAAGACTGCTCACTCTGCTTCATCGATGGATGTCCTCCTTACATTTTCACCTGTCCAGGATCACTTTCCCTTCTCTTCCTCTGTCTGAGGCCTGTTTGATTTCTTTCTTTGCATGTCTATGGATCTCTCCCCTATATCACCCATTTTAGCCTCTCTTCGTGACTGTTGTATTTTTTTTTACTTGAGATAAGATCTCACTGTGTGGCCTCCAGCTCTCGATTGTCCTGTCTCATCTTCCCTAGTGCTGGGGTCACAGATTTGCGTCAGATTATTACATTATTGAAATTCTTTGGATTCCAAGATTCCTCCTTGTGCATTGTTGATGTGCGTTTTCTGATTCTTCTCTCTCTTTTTTCTTCTCTGCCCATCACTTTATTTCCTTAGCACTGCATGCACTTTGATTTACCAGTTATCTCTGGGAGATGCACCTCTGCTATTCTAACGTTTCTCCAAGAGATACTACTGCTAGCCACACCAGAAGTCATTTGTGTTGCTTCCAAAGAAAAGCTTGGAACACCTGTGCACCTTGCTAGTACTCTCTCCTTTTGCCAGGAGACTAAAACAAAACAAAACAAACAAACAAACAAACAAACAAAAAAGCTATTGTTCCATAGCTACCACTTAATTTTAAACAGCCAGGAAATTTTTATTTTCTTTCCTGGTTTTGGGTTGGCAACTCATGGGGCATCGTCTAATCTTGCTTTGAGGTTTCTTCACATGTCTTTTCTAGAAGAATAGCCTGCTCAGGGTTTGAAAAGCAAAAGGGCAAAACCTTCTAGGTCTTTCTAAGTCTTAAGTTGGAAACAACACATTTCCATTGGTGAAAGTAGTCATAAGTCTAGCTGAATTGTAAAATAAGGAGAAAACAAGTATCAGTGAAGAAGGGGATGTGGTGGTCTCCAATTCTGTTTCAAATGATGGCTGATTTCCATCATTCAGAGTCCTAGAATCAGGATGTGCTGCTAGCTAACACATGGGACCATACGAATGAGAAATACATCTCTACTACTTCAACTCACAGATAGCTGAGGTCTCTCTAGTTCCTTTGGTGGCCTGATCAAAGACTGGTAACAGAAATAGGGCATGGATGCAAATACAAGGCGCTGACATACATGATGTGTTAGGCATTACCATGGCTGGGTAGTAGGCAGTCATCTGCTCTCATATTTTTACCACTATACTTAATAAAGATTTCTTAGATAAATCTGAGAATCTGTTTCTTGGAATTTTTTTTTTTTAGGGGAAACATTACTTTATTGTTGAAGACAGGTCCTGATATACAGAAAAGGAAAGTTGATCCTCTATTCAAGGCTTGCCAGTGAATTTCCAGATGCGTGAGCTTGGGACTTATACACCCCACCATCCTCCTCTCCTTTCGCTTCCCTTCTGGGAGTCAGATGTGTGTATTTCTTTTTCAGCTACCCCATACCTCAAGTTTGATAGGGGATTGCTCCTGCTGGGGAACACCCCTTCAAACTTACTGGGATCCCTGTGGGGAGGAAAGCTTCTGAACTGGGAGTAAGTTCACTTCCAGAGACCAACAACACCCAATGTTTGAACTTTAATTCACAGTGGTCAGAGAGTTCACTGTTGGATGTGATAATTTTGGACTTTAACACAAGTTGGCACTGATTACTTTGAGCTGTAATTTAGAAAAACGTACTTTGATCTCTAATTTCTCTTGGTATGCCTCATATTGAGAGAGGCAAAAAGTTAAATATGGTACAAATTTTGACAGTTACCTAAGTTTTGGAGATTTTTTTTTTTCTAGAATGATTATTATGGACAAGCTAGAAGGACATCATTTGAGATGGCAGTACAACAGGTCATGAACTCTGGGCACAAGCTGATTGAGGCATTGTTCTGACCTATTCAGGCCTCCCTGAGGGGTGACGGTGGGGATGGGGAACGACTGGATATATCATTGATACCAGAAGCTCCTACAGAAAAGTAAAGTGATTATTATAGAAGCAGAAACAGGGCTATCCCAATTGACTGCTGGCTTCTCCAAGTAGCCATAATTTAAATCTCAGTGATCAAACTAGAAGGGGTAATGGCCACTCTTTTATATACTGCCTAAAATAATATTCTAAAGACAGGTTTCATAACCCAGGCTCTTGTTGAATTTACAGTCTCCCTGCCTTAATTTTTTTTTATATACTGGGATATCAGGCCATACACCACAATACACCACCATGCCTGGATCTCTTAAGTACATCTTAAATTGATATATGAAATTAGTTCTAAGTATATTTATTTTTTAAAAAATTGATAAATGTAAACATGAATATTTCACAATTTAAGACAGTTATGGGGCAAGATCTACCACCACTTTCATCTTAGCATGTGGGAAGTAGAGGCAGGAAGATCATGAGCTTACTTTAGGGAGTTTAAGGCCAACTTGGGCCACATGAGGCTCTGTCTCAAAAAACAACCCTAACAAGAAGGTTATTGTGTTAAATCCTTTTCTGTAGTTGTGATAATGCAGCATGACCAAGGCTACTCTTAGAAGGAGGGTTTATTTGGGACTTACAGTTTCCCTGAGGAATAGGGGTCCATTACCTCATGGCCTGGAGCATGGTAGCAGGCAGGCAGACAGGCGGGCAGGCAGGCATGGTGCTGGAGCAGCAGCTGATACTTCACTTTGTGATCCACACACAGGAGGCACAGTATACACTAGAAATGGCAGGAGGCCTTGGGAACTTCCAAGTCTACCCTGGTGACAAAGGTCCTCCGACAGCACCATACATCATAATCTTGGTTCTGAAAACCAAGTATTCGAACGTGAACCCTTGGGAGCCATTCTCAGACAAACCACCCCAGGCTTTTAAAATTGCACTTGATAAAATATAAACCCCATAGAAAGTTAACACCATTGTCATTGGCATAGGAATTGTCTTTTTGAATTTGTATTTTGATTTCCCCAAAGAATTTTCCCAGCTTCAATGTATTTTGTTTAGCATTTTTCACAATAAAAGATTTTTTTTATTTTAAAAGTTACAACTTTTAAAGTGCCCTTCAACCATAAGTTCTAAATATCAAGCATTTCCTTTTGATTGAGTTATCATTACAGTTATTAGTAGCATATGATAGGTCATACTTATATTGTATATTTTTGCAAATAATTACCAAAGAGAATTTTATAGGAAATTTGTCTTTTAGGGATTAAAGTTCTCATCACCCCAATTCAGGTATTTATAGATAAATATAATTTTGTTTTGTTTTCTGTTTTCAAGACACAGTTTGTGGCTCACTGGGTGTCCTGGAACTCACTCTATAGACCAGGCTAGCTTTGGACTCAAGGCCTACCTCTGCCTCCTGAGATTATAGGTGTAGGCCACCACTGCCCAGCTGACAAATATAATTTTTTTCTAGAATATAAAATAGGAAGCTGTATTAATAGCCAGTGCAGAACTTCAAATGTGAATAAATGATCCTTACTAAATGCGTTATTTATAATTGAAAACATGATCCAAGTAGTAGGGATGAATAATGAGGTGATAAATGGTTATCATGGTTATTTTCTGTTGCTTTAATTCTTCCAAGACCAACTTGGGGAGAAAAAGATTTATTTGGCTTATACATCCTCATAAGCCCATTATTGAGGGAAGTCAGGGCAGGAACGCAATCATGAAGGACCTTTCTTATACTTTCCAGGACCACCTGCCCATGGGTAGCCCCACCCATAATGGGCTTAGTCCTTCCACATCAATCAATGATGAAAACGCCTATGGGCCATTTTGAGAGAGACATTTCCTCAGTTAAGGTGACTCTAGTTTGTGTCCAGTTAACAGAAGCTAACCAACCACAATGGATAACAAGTAAAATTAGACAGCAGTTTGGGTTAAAAAATGAGTGCAGATTTCATGTATTCAGTAATTATGTTTTAAGACATGGTCTGGCTATGTAGCCCAGAATGGCTTTGAATTGGTAATCTTCCTGCCTTAGTCTCCCCAGCACTACAGATGTGCACCACCTTGCCTAACTTCAGTTGTATTTTCTCAGGAGTATTTCTAAAACATTAAGTTTCATGCCTTTCTCATCAACACTGCTTTATTGAGATGGAAATGTATGGTTATGTTTACATTCTTTCATATCATACAGAGAGTGTGCTGCTGAGACCAGGGGAGTGAGATTTGGCATTGGAATCTCCCTGAGCAGTGAGCATGTATGCCCTGGCAAAGGTTAGTAATTCCCAGAATGTTGTTCACAAATCTTAACATGCTCAAACTCTGAGGTAGGTATGCAGAACATGTGGGTTTGCTCTTTGGATGAAGTAGGGCCCTGCCTCCTTCCACATTTCCTTTTGCTCTTTCATGCACATTCTTTGACATCATCAGGAAATAGTAAAGGAAATGGCATTAGACAACATATGACTCCTGCCTTCTCCATAGTACATAAGTACTCAAAAGTACTATGATGCAGACCAGAATTTTCCATTTCTTGCACAGCACTTTCCTCTTAATAGAAAATAGGAGTTCAGATAAGGTAAGGAAAGAAAAAAAAATACACGATTATCATGTTGTGTTTCATCATTTGTTTCTTCTAAGCAGTCACTCCTGGAGAACAGTGGTTCATAAGGTTCATGATGTAAAACTTACAAGGCTTAAGAAGCTCCTGGAACTTACAAGACTCATACAGCTCCTTCCTGAGTAAATTCTTGCATTGGACAGGAGACTCTTACCGCTGAGATGCCAACAAGTTCTGTGAGGAGCTCTCAGGATGTAGCTTTTCTCAAATTCTTTCTGACATGAAAATATATTCAACACTGCCTTTTGTCTCTATTATTTCATATGAATTTATTAGATTTTTGTATAGATATTTTATACATATATTTGTGACTTATTTTCAGTGTTACTTTCCAGGGACTGTTAATGGAGACACACAACCCAAAGAGTTAGTTTAGAACAAAGAAAGTCATCTGGTGGCTTTAAGCATTTCTCCAAGATTCATTGTAGCCTAGGTTTCAAAGAGGTGAATGAATATAAGAGTTGCCTCAAGGAATGGAGAGATGGCTAGTGGTCAAGAGTACTTTCTGCTCTTGCAGAGGATGGAGATCTATCCTCAGTTCTTATGCAGGGCAGATCACACCTGCCTAAAGCTCAAGCTCTGGAGTGTCCAGCCTCCTCCCCTGGCATCCGTGGACATCTGCATGTGCATGCAGTCTCCATGCACATAAAATACTCTAAGGAAAACAGGCTTAGCACTCAGATTCTTCCTGTAGTGTAAGTTACCTGGCTGGCTAAGCCATCCTGAAATAAAATATGGCCACCATATGAAAAAAGTAAAAGGTTATCAAGCAAATGAGGAAGTGACTTGGCAGACTTATGTGTGCATGTATATCTAATATTTCATTCATTCGTTTGTTTATTGATTGATTGCTAAAAATAGATTCTTCTTTCATTCACTATATCCTGATTACAGTTTCCCTTCCCTCTACACCTCCCATCCCCCTTACTTCTCCCTCTCTCCAAATCCACCTGTTTCTGTCTTCCATTAGAAAAGACTGCTAAGAGATAACAACCAAACATGACAAAATAAAATATAATAAGATGAAGCAAAAACTATCATACCAAACTTGGCCATGGCAACCCAACAGTCCCAAGAGCAGTCAGAGTCAGAGACCCACTCGTTCTCACAATTAGAGATCTAACAGTTCGAGGAAGTGGATACTTTCAAAGGGACAGACACAAGTTTGTTTCATAAATACCCAGGTCTTTTTTTTTTTTTCTGAGACAGGGTTTGTCTGTGTAGCTGTGGCTGTCCTGGAACTTGCTCTGTAGACCAGGCTGGCTTCGAACTCAGAAATCTACCTGACTTTACCTTCCAAGTGCTGGGATTACAGGCATGCGCCACCACTGCCTGGCTTGAAAATAAGCACTTTTAAGAGTCAAAAACAAAACAAAACAAAACAACCCACAATACAAACAAACAACAGAAGCTAAGAGTTTAAGAAATTAGAACCTTCTTGAACAAGTTGCTGCCAAAAATTCACATATTACACTGTCAGAAATTCTGGGTGGCTTTATTGCACAGTTTTGGAATTGAATGTTGATTTTTCCTGTTTCCTTGAGCATCCATCATTACAGTTTGGGTTATAATTTGGCTCTGTGTTTCAACATTTGGTCCCTAGCTAGTAGTATCATTTTGGGGGATTGTGGAACTTTTAAAAAAATGGTGTGAGGCTGAAGGGAAAGTGAGTTTTCTAGGGCCTTGAAGTTTATAGGCCAACCTCATTTCCTATCCCATCTCTGTTTCCTGATGTATCTAGGTGTGAGCAAGCAGTTTCACGCTCCTGCTGACTGGGCTACAAATGGTCCTGCCACCATACCTACCCTGCCAAGAGGGACTGTATCCCTTGAAACTCTGAGTCAAGATGATTCTTTCCTCTCTTTAGTTGTCTTAGCCAGGTGTTGTATGACAGTGATAAGAAAAGCAGCTGCACAAACATCAAGTCTTAGTGTTCTCCCGGATGTTATTCAAATCTGACCAGTGAGTCCCGGTCAATTGTTGCCATTCTTGTAGAATCCTTTGCTACTCCCCATTTGAACCATGTTTTAGCTGATGAAGGAGTTAGCTAGGGTTGAAGGCAGGTTGGGATGAGAAAGAGAGCCATGGGCACATGCAGCTGGAGTAGGGGGTCTAGAACAAGAAGGCATAACAGGTTAATAACTAAGAAATTCCGTGATGCTGAAGTAAAGAAATTGAGATTGCGATTGCTTGGGGTGACAGGCCTCAGATAGTGCTCATGGACTTTGTTCCCATAAAGTGCAAGGGGAGCCGGCTTCTGGAAGCTTTCCCCGGGGTGGGGAGGCAGAGTTCATCCTTTGGCTTGCCTGATCACAGCCAACACTTCACATTCCTTTCTCCTGTGAACTTTCCCTAACCATCTGAGCAATGCCCATACTCCTTCATGAACACAGGGCCTCGCCTTTACTAAGTCCAACTTTAGTGCCTGCTGCTCTTCAGCAACACTTCAAGCATGGAACCACCCACCTGTACCCGCCTTATTTCCTTCCAAAATATTATTGGCAAGAACTCCCCACCCCATCTCCTGTCTCTCTTTCCTCTCTCCTTACTCTCTCTCGCTCACCTCCCTCCCTCGGCTTCCTTTCCTCTCCCATTCACTCTCATCTTACCATTTGTGTTTATTTGTTGGCCTGGCAGATATTAAACTTATGGGCTCAGACAACTGTTTCACCTCGGCTTTCTGAGGAGGTGAGCTTACAGCTGGTACCACTGTACCTGGCTTGGATTTTCCTTTTAAATGACAAAATATAGAGCATGCATTTCTTTTTTTTTTTTTTTTTTTTTTTTTTTTTTTTTTTTTTTTTTTTTTTTTTTTTTTTTTTTTTTTTTTTTTTTTTTTTTTTTTTGCAACAAGCCAGGCAACACTGAATTGTGGAAAGAAAACATTAAAGCTTGGGCTGGAAAGATGTCTCAGTGGTTAAAAGCACTTATTAATACTTTTGTAGAGGACCTAAGGTTTGGGCCTAAGCACCAGCATCAGCCCCTCACAGCTGCTTGTAACTAGCATTCCAGGGGATGTGATGGTGTCCTTGGAACTCTGTGGGTACCCTCCAGTACCTGGTGCAATAGGTCCTGCAGATATATATATATATATATATATATATATATATATATATATATATATATATATATATATATATATATATATATTATCTTAAAAGGTAAAGCTTTCTTTTTCTCATTGAGCGGGACAGAAATATACTATGCAGCTAAAAATATGAATATAGATGCATATATTTTACCAAAATAGAGCCTTGCTATTCAGCTTGAGTTGTGGCCAACACACTAGTAGAGCACTGTAGACACTGTCTCAGCTCCTGTTGAAAGCCAGGTTCCATGTTTGATCTAATGCATGGCTTCCACATGCAGAGGGGACTATGGTCCCCAGAGGTAGCCAAGGAGCTGGGAGGTGACAAGCCTGCCTAGTGGTGTGGAAGCAGCACTCCGATGTGGCCGTTGGCTCCTGAGGCTGAGTGCTGCCTTCGTCTTTTGTTGTCTCCCAAATAATACTTCTACTTAAAACAAAGAAAGTGCTTAGTATTTATATGGTTGCCAGAATTTATTCAATCTTTCCCTTTATGAATGCCGAGGTTGCTTTTTGCCACTACGTAAATTGCCTTAATAAGCAGTTCTCTAATGAAAAACAAGGTCAGTGGATATTAAAACAAAGCAAAAACCAAAACAAATGTTTAGTGTGTGTGTGTGTGTGTGTGTGTGTGTGTGTGTGTGTGTGTGTGTGTTGGGGGGTGCACATGCTCCAACCCACATGTGAAGGTCCAAGAACAACCTGAGGAAGTCGCTTCCTGTCTTTCACAATATGTTGTCAGGATTGGCAGATAGCATCTTTATGCTGAGCCCTCTCATCAACCCCCCCATCAACAGATATTTAAAATTTTACTCATTTCTTGTGTCAGGACAGAGGAAACATTTTAGGAGTTGGTTTTCTCCTTTTACTGTGGGTTTCGGGGATCTAACTGAGATTGTCAGGCGTATGCAGCAGGTACCTTATCCACTAAGCCACCCATGCTAGTTAGCTTTAATTGTCCACTTGACAATGCTTTGGTCACCTCCAGAATAGAGTCTTAATGAGGAATTATCTAGATAAGCTTGGCCTGTGGGCACATCTGAGGGGAACTGTCTTGGTTGTTAATCGATATAGGACGAACCAGCCCACTGTGGGCAGTGACACTCTCTAGGTCCTAGACTGTAAGAGTGCAGACACAGAGCTGAGGGAAAGGGAGGGAGGGTCAGAGAGAGGGGGAGGATAGATGGGAATTTTAATTTTGATGAGGCAGATGCCAATCTTTTTCTGAACTTGAAGCTCCATTAAAGACTGGAGCAGCTGGCCTGGACTTCCCCGCAGCATGCTTAAGAGGCCTGCTAACTTCTGTCTCAGGCTTTTTGGACCGAACGTCTAGTCTCCTGAGGCATCTGTCCTAACGTCTAGTCTCCTGAGGCATCTGTCCTTCCACGGAAGCTGTTAATTATATCCCACTAGACTAAATCAAAGCCCTCCTGGTCTTGGAGCCATTTGTCACTTAAAGTGCACTGTCCTATTTGTGTCCTCTCTCTCTTGGCTTGAGGGGCATTCAACATGCTCCTTGCCTTTTATGGTGGGCTTTCTGCACCATCTTTAGGCCTGGATCTGTGAGGTTTTTGAGACGATTTAGAAGGAGGGTATGCCCTTGGTACAAGATGTGTGTATGCTGATGATAGGTTGGTGATGGGGAGGCTGTCGGTTGGAGGATGAGTGTGATTCTGTCTTTGATTACAGCAGTGGATAATCCTGGAGAGGTGGTTAGAAGCCTCAGGGACCTCTCCCATAAAGCCAGAGTGACAAGGACACTGCTCTGAGGACACCTTTTGATGGTTCAGGAGAAGCCTCTAGGAGTGAATTTAGATATGCCCTCCTTTTGGGGCACACTTCAAGAATGTTTTTAATGAGATCAAGTCTTCACAAATTACCTTAGTATCCCTTTTGGCAAAACAAACTCTTTTCATTTGCTGTCAAGTCAGTAGAAGAAGGATACAATTTGTTGGCCATAATGACTGGTATCCTTTTATGGATTTTACAGAATCTCTGAAATGAACTGCCAGGTTCATTACTGAGATGAGAAACTCTTAGTGGAAATTAAATTTGGTATCCTTTTGCCCCAGCTGTGGCTCAGGACCAAGAAACTGACATAGAAAATGTGTAGTTTGGAGATGGGATGGAGGTCAAATACAGGATCTATTTCAGATGCCTGTATTTCAGAGGATGTTTCTAAATCTCTGTTTTTAGTTGGCAAATAATAATGGTGTGTGTGTGTGTGTGTGTACCATATACATGGTACAATGTGATGACACATGCATACATCATAAAATGATTATACCAAACCAAGTACCATATACACTGCTTCATATACATTTTTTTTAAGATTTATTTTATTTATTATATGTGAGTACACTGTAGCTGTCTTCAGACACTCCAGAAGAGGGAGCCAGATCTCGTTACGGATGGTTGTGAGCCACCATGTGGTTGCTGGGATTTGAACTTATCACCTTTGGAAGAGCAATCGGGTGCTCTTACTCGCTGAGCCATCTCACCAGCCCCCTTCATATACATTTTTATAGTGAGAACACTTATAAGTCCATTCTTTCAGTAATTTTGAAATGCACAGTTATAATTGACTAAGGTTAATAATAGATAATACTCATTGTTAAGTACAATTTCTTGATTGATACAATATTCATATATAATAAATTTCAAACCTTTTTTTCTTCTTGTCTAGCAGAAAGTATACCCACAGTCAGCAACTCCCCAGTCCAACCTCTGGTGGCCACTTGTCCACTCTTGGGTTCTGTAAGTCATTCTTTTTCTTTTTACACTCCACGCATACATAGACTGTGTGCCCTCCCCTTGCCCCCACTTGGCTCCTTTTGCCCAGGTCCTCCAGCTTCATTCATCTTGTCCCAACTGGCAGGACTTTTATTTCATGACCAATGGTGTTTTGTTGTATCTATACCACCACGGTTTCTCATCCCGTCATCCCTTCATAGGACTTAGGTTGCGCTCATTTCTTCGCTGTTGTGATATTGTTGTAACAAATGCAGGAATGCTGATAACTCTTCAACATACTGATTTCTTCTACTTTGGATAGATACACAGGAATAGGATTGCTGGCTCAAAAACCATTTCTGCTTTTACTTGTCTGAGGAGCCTCTACTCAGCTCTGTATCATGGCTATATGCCAGAGCAGAGGGAAATATCAGCTTATGGTATTTATCTGATCCTAAGCCATCTATCTTGCCAAGATAAAATGAATTAGTATCCCCAAGTTCAGAATTGATATACAGTCCGGTTATCTTCCCTCCTCTACTCCACAGGTTTTGACTACAGACTACCGTATTTTCAAGTTTCGATTTTGCCCAATGCTGGAGCTCGGCTCTCTCCTTTTGCCTCCTCTGAGCACCCCAGCACCAGTCCTTCTTGAAGACTCTGTCCTACTCTAGTGTCTCTACGTGTGTCCCTGCTCTCTCTCTCCTAGCCTAATTTGCTACTCAAGAAATTCACTGGGACCCAGAGTCCAGAGCTGTTGCTTGTACAGATGGTACCTGTCCCAGGTGTCAATCATCCATAGTTGAACTGAATACATTGACTTGTTTTACACAGGTTGTGAACCTGCTGACAGAATAGTGGCTATTTGATGAGTGTCCCCTCTCTCCCATTTTGAGACAGTTTCACGTTTCCTAGGCTGTCCTCAGTTTGCTGTATAGTCAGAGATGACACAGAATTTCTGATGCTTCTGCCTCTACTTCCTGAGTGTTCAAATTACATGTATCTGCCACCATTCCCAAGTTACATGGTGCTAGGAATGAAACCTAGGGCTTCATGCACCCTTCTATTAAATTATATCCCCACCGCCACGCATACATAGCAAATTTTGATGCTAAACAAGGTGTAGTATCATATTAGGGAAGCTAGAATTTAGCACTCTTTATTCTCCCTAGCCTAGCATGCGGTGCCATGAAAATGCCTCTAAATAGCTCTACCAGAAGAATTTTGGTAGTTTGGCATTTCTCCTCTGAAATGGACTTCATAGCTGCCTTTCACTTAGGTTTTTGGGGAAGGGCTCTTCTTCCATGTTACAGGAAGAGTGGATTGTTTTTGGTTGCCTACCTTTGTACCTCAGAGATTTCATGTAAAGTAGGTGAAAGATGCAGTCTTCTCTTGCCTTAACTCTAAACCACCCCCGTGATGTCTGTGTGCTCATAGGTTTTTTATTTCTCCGCTGGTGATATGAGCCCATTCAAGTCAGATTAGATTAAAGGCATGTTTATTGGGAAGCTGCTCTTAAATGAGTTCATGGGGAGGTGGGAGAGAGAAAGAAAGGTGGGTGCACAGAGAGAAGAGAAGGAGAAGGAGGAGAGGAAGGGAAAGAGAGGGAGAAAGGGAGAAGGATGGAAGGAGAGGGAAGGAGAAGGGGAGGATAGAGAAAGGGAAGGAGGGAGAGAGAGAAAAAGACACACACAGAGAGAGAGAGAGAGAGAGAGAGAGAGAGAGAGAGAGAGAGAGAGAGAGAGAGAGAGAGAGAGAGAGAGAGAGAGAGAAGCAAAGTGTCTGAATTATATAGGGAAGAGCCTCTGGGGGGAAGGCAGGCCAGCCCCAGGGCTGGAAAGTTCAGGGTTGGGGGTAGGGTATGCCAGGTAGGAACTGAGGGATGCTGGGAGAACCTTGAGGCCTGGTCTGCTGTGATATGTAAAATACACACCTCAGTCCCTTGGCCCCGGGTCTGAAACCAAACCTTGTGTACATGTAGGAGGACTGATAAGGATACAGAGATGTAGACCTGGTTACCATGGAAGCACTAGGTGGCAGAAATATCTTTGTTCGGTGCTGCTATAGGTACTGGAAGGAGGAAGTGCTGAGGGCAGCTACTGGAAGAACCTTGCTTGGCCCTGGGTCATCTCTGAATCTCTTCCGTCGTTAGTGTAAGGGGCGGCTCTCAGCCTCGTCTGCAATGCTTTCTCACTTAGTTGTAAACTACACAGTGATTCTATAGAACATGCCATTTCCCTTGCACGCAACAACAGTTTTATTTCAATTCTTCATAACCATTTTTATTGTTTTCCTATAGAAAGATAATCAAATGAGAATTGTAAATAGTTGGTGGCCATTTTTTACTCGACAGAACACTTCTCTGGAGCTTCTCCCCCACCTCTGATACACTTTAGGACTCAGACTTGTTTAGGATCCAACTTCACCAAACAGAAATATTGAGCATAAGAGATTTCTCAGCTCATTTAACAGTGCAGTAAGATATTTTACATTTTCCTTGGTGGCCACATTAACTGTTATTTCTCTAATTTAACTCAGAGCTATTGAGCAGAAAGCAAAGCCTGCACATAGAACAATTCATCCAACTATCAATATTAGGTTGTAAACCAGGATAATTATAGTAATACTAATTACATAAAAATGGTGGGATAAATAATATTAGTTTGGGCATGAGACTCATGAATGTTTTAATTCTGGCATCTTCCCTTGGCATCTCTTACTTCAACATCTTTTAAAAAATGTTTTATTTTAAATTGTGTGTGTGTGTGTGTGTGTGTGTGTGTGTGTGTGTGTAGTTGTGACTATATGCATGTGTGTGCAGGGCCCCTCAGAAGCCAGAGGAGGGTGTTGGGTCCCCTGGAGCTGGAGTTATAGGTGGTTATGAACTGCCCAGCTTGGGTGCTACGAAGTGAATTCAGGTCCTCTATAAAAGCAATTCATTCTCTTAGCCATTAGGTCATCAGCTCTCCAGCCCCCATTGTATTATAACTTCTTACTCCTTGCCAGGCACTCTTCTGGGTGTGGGGTTTTAAAGATAAATATGCTTTGGACCTTGTCTTCAAAAGATATCCAGTCCTTGTTGAGAGCTAGCTGGTAAAGAGCGTTGAACACTTGGCATGGAGACACACTACAGCAACTGGGAGACTGAAACCGTGAAGGGTTTGAAGCTAGCCTGGGCTACATGGTGAGTTCCAGATTAGCTTGTTCTACAGAGAAATAGATAAATAGACAGACAGACAGACAGACAGACAGACAGAGACAGAGAGTTGAGGCTGAGTGGAGATGCTGGCCACAGTATCCTGCAGAAGATGATTCCAGACTGTATTTACCAAGAAGTCTTGGCATCTGAAGATCATACTATGGAACTGGGAGCGAAAACCCCAAAGCTGCCCTTTGGCCTTCACACGAGCATGTATCTGCACACACACACCACTAATAATGAATTAAAACAACAGAATTCTGGATGAGGGTTTAGAGAACACTCTGACTCAGGTGGTAGACGGTAAATTTTAGAACTAAGACATTCATTTTTTTATTATTAGATGTAAAGGTTAAATCAGTAATTAACTTCAATATAAAGAATATTAAACCTCAGTCCAAAATACACATGGAATTTCTGTTTTTAATCTGACCTCTTCCTTCCTTCAGTGGCCGGTCTGGGCCTGGTAGTCACAGAAATCCTCCTACCCTGGTCCCCTGAGTGCTATGGTTACAGATGTACACCACACCGGACAAGTGACAATGTAAAACCTTTCAAATGGGAAGAAGTTTCATCTGCAAAGCTGTCACGAGAGGGGTCCTGCCATCCTCTGGGAGTTCCTTGAAAAATAAAAAAGAAAGAAAACGAGGAAGGAAGAAAAGGAACTGCCTCTGATTGTTGGCCCAGATTCCAGGCCTTCCACTCTTAAGCTTTTGGAGGAACAAACAGTTGAGCTTTTCCACCCTGCCCTAGGCAGGGCACCCACCTTTCCTTTGCATGGAGATGTCTCCTTTAGAAAGGGCCCTGCAGAGGCCAGGTGTGTGTCTCAGTAGGGTGCTCGCCTCCTGTACAGGAGACCTTGGTTGGATCGCCAGCATTGTTTAAACCAGGTGCTGTACTGCAAGGTACCTGTAATTCTGACTCTTGGGTGGTGGACTGCTAACGTCAGAAGTTCAAGGCCATTCCCTGCCACATAGTGAGTTTGAGAGTGCTCTTGGTTACTTGAGACCCCTCATTGCTCTTTGTTTTAAGGCCCCAGAAGTAGGTATCCTTTAGTGAGCTGTGTCACACAGGAAAATGTAGCACAAGATAGCATGAGTTCAGCCATGCCTGGCTGAGTACGGCTGTTGGAGGATCTGTAGGCAACAACATCTGTCTGTCCGGTACAGGACTACAGAGCAGTGAGGCTCTGTCCTTGTGGAGATTTCTGTCTCTACCTTTCTCTGCCATTTCTGTTGCTTAATCATGACTGTCCTCACAGTCACAGGGCTGGAGTCCAGCCCTCTGATATCATAGTCACTCTCTTAGCAGGAGCCTCGTGACCTCTCGGTGATAAGTCTCCTAAGCCAGCAGTCGGGCATTTATGATTCTCACTTATCAAAAAAATGTAAGAGACCCATAAGGTCATTCCAACTGTGCATTTCTGTCCAAGTGCCATGCTTTCTTTGGGCGAAGGGGCCAATTTCCAGAAGCCCTGGCTTCAGTCCATGTGTAAACAAAATGGCAGAGCCTAAAGCCACTCCTAGGAAGTGCCCAGGGAGCTGGCCTCACCTGTCCATCTTGGTTTTTAAGACCCTCAACTGAAACCTTTCTCTCCCTTTATTTCAGAGACTTACGTGGCATATTTTACATTTTCCATAATGCTTGGTGCTATTTTAATAGTCATTTATTTTTTATATGCCATAAAGTATTTTTCCATGCTGGGAATACATCAACATTTTCATAGTTTGAAATTGTTTCAAAATAAGAGCTTTTAAAAGAATAAAGATTCTAAAGTTTTATTGAGGCATGAATGTTAATTTATGTGAATGTAAATTACTACTTATGTAGTTCTAGAAATGCTTAGGTCTTCCCTCCAACCCCCAGCTTAGTATTTTTAGTTAATATTTCCATGTGCCTATTTGGTCATTTGCTGTGTTAGCTTTCTGTTACTGTAACAAAATCCTCAGGTAAAGTTTACATAAAAAGAAGGAGATGTGATTGAGTTGGTCGAGTGCTTGCCTGGAACACACAAGGTGCTGGATTCAGGCTCCAAGTACCTTATAAATGAGGGGTGGTGATACACATTGGAATCTTACCCAAAACTTGGAAGATAGATGCAGGACTCTCAGAAAATCAAGGTTTTCCATGGATACATTCTGAATTCACATTCAGCTTGAGATGCAAGAGACCCTATCTCAAAACATTTACTACAAATCATCGTTTTCTGAAATTGTAATTTATTATTTCCGTGAATGAAAGTTTCTGACAAATGATTGTGTCTGATGATAACATCTTCATGAGTAAAAGCATTAGTAAACTCACCCAATTGTCCTTAAGCAATACTTTTTCAAAGAAATAGTCATGAGGGAATAGCAGGTCATGCATTAGCAAATGCTAGTTTATCACAGGCATATTAAAACAATAATGAAGGAAAAGTACAATAAAACTTCATGGAAAATTCTATGGCTTGGTAGAATTTCTCTTCTTGGCCAGGCATGTGAGTCTGCGGAAGGGGCTAGGAGGCCTAGTACTAGTGATTCCCACTAGCTACCCACTAGCAGTACATGCTGTAATCTGCTGACCTTTACCAGTTTCAGTTCATGATTTCAGAACTTAGGCACCATGGTATCAAGAAGCTTCTTTCTCTTGGTAGTGCTGGTGATGAAGGGGCTATAATTTGCCACCTCAGGTCAAGGATTTCCACACTAAGCTGCAAGACACTAGATGGTCACCATGCGTTGGAGAGCTGGTAGATATTAATAGCCCTTCGCACACACACACACACACACACACACACACACACACACACACACACACACATTGATTCCCTTTTAATCTTGGTCAGTCCAAGAAACAACAATAGACATAACTCAGTGACTCTCATCTAGGTTTGTTGGCATTACGAATCTGGTGGAAAGAAAGAACCGAAGAAAGTGTAAGCTTCCAGGCAGTTTTAGAGGAGACCAAGTGGTAATCTGGGCCATAGGGCTCTTGAATCACGCCACTAGGGCCAGAGTTCACAGTGTTACCAAAGTTGGCTGCTCTTGGAATTGTGTTGATATGGCATCCAGCCAAGAAAGCCAAGGAAATAGGTATCTCTTTTTCCCTGCCCTTTGTCTCTCCAGCAGGGCACTGCCTGGCCACACTCTGTCGGGTGAGTTGTCAAGAGACCAATAGAATCGCCTGCCAATGCAGAATCCACCCCAGCAGAGTAGGGCATCTGTCCTGGAGCAGAGCAGACACTGTACAACTCAGTCGGGTGCCATGGATTTTCCTTATTCTAGACCTTTTCATCCATTGACCGATGGACCTTTGATGCAGGCTCTTATCTCTGTGGGTAAAGGTGAAAACTTGCTTGGGCTTGAGTGGAAGAAAGAGTGGTACTTCATTTTTTATCGGTTGAAAGTTGAAAGTCTTGTCTTACCATGCCACAAATGTCTAAATCTACCCACCAGGCTGTCCCCTCATTAAGAGATTTTACTCTAAGAAATAAAAATCTTGTACTGAATGCTAGTGAATGATAGAGCAAGCACTGGCTCCTTCTCTAGGAGTCTAGAATCAAAGCTTAGATATTCATTAAGGGGATTATTTATTTATTTGGGCATGGTCTTAGTTAGGGTTTCATTGCTGTGAAGAGATACCATGAACAAGACAACTCATAAAGTACAACATTAAATTGAGGTTGGCTTACAGTTTCAGAGGTTTAGTTCATTATCATTATGTTGGGAAGCATGCATGGTAGCATCCAGGCAGGTATGGTGCTGGAGAAGGAGCTGAGAGTTCTACATCTGGATCTTCAAGCAGCAAAGGGGACTGTGGGCTGGCCATATTGGACATAGCTTGAGCATAGGAGAGCTCAAAGCCCATCCCCCACAGCAACACACTTCTTCCAACAAGGTCACACTTACTCCAACAAGCTCACACCTCCTAATAGTGTCACTTCTTATGGTCAAGCATTCAAACACACAAGTCTATAGGGGCCATTTCTATTTAAACCACCACAGGCATGTATATGTGTATTCATGTGTGCACAGATACACATGTATGTGGAGGTTAGAGACCAACTTCAGGTGTCATTCCTCATATACTGCCCACCATTCATTCATTTATATTTGAGATGGGATCTCTCACTGAATCTGAAGCTCCCTGACTTGTCTAGGCAGGCTAGTCACTGAGTCCCAGGGATATATCTGTCTTTGCTTCCACAGTATCAGTATTGTAAACATGTGCTACCACACCTGGCTTTTAAAAAAAATGCATTCTTTAGTCCAGCCTGGTCTACATAGTGAGTTCCAGGACAGCCAGGGCTATGTAGAGAGAATGATCCCCCCAAACTTATTATTATTATTAATTAATTAATTTATTTATTTTTGTTTTTCAAGACGGGGTTTCTCTGTGTAGCTCTGGCTGTCCTGGAACTCACTTTGTAGACCAGGCTGGCCTCGAACTCAGAAATCTGCCTGCCTCTGCCTCCCAAGTGCTGGGATTAAAGGCGTGTGCCACCACTGCTCGGTCCCAAACTTATTTTTAATAGTGTGTGTGTGTGTGTGTGTGTGTGTGTGTGTGTGTGTGTGAGTGTGTGTGTGCGTGCGCACACGCACATAGGTTGTGGGTATGTGCACAATGAGTTCAGGTGCCTGAAGAGGCCAGAAGCATTGGATCTCCACTGAGATGGAGTTGGAGCAGTTGTGAGCCACCCAGTGTGAGTGCTGGAAACCAAACTCAGGTCCTCTGGAAGAGCAGCAAACATTCTTAAACACTGAGCCTTCTCTCCAGCCCCTTGCCCCCATCCCCAGACTTGGCTTTCTAATGTGGGTTCTGGATATCAAACGCAGGTGCTTGTACTTGCAAGATAACTGCCTTACTGAGTGAACTATCTCCCCGGCCTAAGCGGCATAATTAGCTACTCTTTGGTTCTGCTCTTCTAGAGGTTTTCAGCGACAGCATAAGACAGTGACTCTCTTGACCCCTCTTCCCACCTATTAAATACCTCGTATACCAAATGAAACTTGGAAATGTTAGTAGCAGAACTTTGATGAGGCTTGGAGGGGGGGGGGATTGATCTACCAACCCTTCTGCTTACGACCTGTGATGGAATATGCTCAGAGTGAAGACCCATTCTCCAGAGCGTATTTGCATGAAACCCTGCTTTGAGACGCTTCTCTGAGGTAGGCCGCAAGGCAGAATTACATATCCTTCCACTGAACTGAAAGATGTAAGTAGCTATTTTATTACACAATAGTAAGAAGCTTATCAGCATTTAATGGAAATTCCTGTGCGATGGGTTCCAAGTGTTTTGAATGCCTGCTATAGAGTTCTCAGAACACGCTCAAGGGAAGCTGTGCCTTATTGCTGGTTCTCGATGGGCAGCTAAGTCATGGGGAGTTCTGGAGTCTCTCCAGTGGGGCTGCTGAGTCAGCATATCTGGTAGCATATCTATCTATATGCTATATCTTCCTGTGTAACCACAGCTCATGTCTTCTCCAAGAACAAAGAAAGCCTAGGAGAATACAGGGTACTCTGGAAAGGCAGGCCCTGTCTAGAATTACAGAAAGGGAGACAGGAGAAAGAACTTATTTGTTTCATTTGAATTTCTTTCTTGTAACGATAACAAATTCATCTATTAGTACAATTGAAACTTTAAAAAAAAAGATTTATTTATTTTATGTACACGAGTACACTGCAGCTTTCTTCAGACACACCAGAAGAGGGCATCAGATCCTGTTACAGATGGTTGTGAACCACCATGTAGTTGCTGGGAATTAAACTCAGAACCTCTGGAAGAGCAGTCAGTGTTCTTAACTACTGAGCCATCTCTTCAGCCCCAATTGAAACTTTTTAAGTTAAAGTGGCCAGAGTCCTAAATTGGGTTCATAATTTCCAGAATATCATGACTACTTAGACATATCATGACTGGAAAAGACTGAGTTTGAGACTAGCCTGGTCTACAGAGTGAGTTCCAGAACAGCCAGGCTGTAGAAAAACCCTGTCTCTAAAAAATCACGTTGTTTTTTTTTAACAGATCTTCACTTTAATCCCTCCCCGGGACAAACCTCCTCCCAGTCCCTCACACCTTTCCTCTCGACTCTCTCCCATCTAGTACTATATACTTTAACAGTGTCTTCTTTATTTTCTATAATGTCATTTTTATCAGTTGGTCTGGGACTTTCGACCTCGACTCTCTTGTGGTTCAGATTCGGGGTAATTTTCCATTTGGGGAACCGGAGGCTACAACACTTGCTGAAGCCCAGGCAAGGAGTTATTGAGGGAGATCGTCTGTGGATGCTCAAGCTTGAGTTCTTGGGGCTGCATGTTTTGAGATATATCTTAGATAGAATAAATCGTACAGATCTTAAGTGAGCAGTTTGGGGATTTCAGCACAGTAATATACCAACATAACGTAAGCAGAGGTCACAGTCAGCATGTCTGCACGTTCCTCTGTGCTGGGCAGTTTTAAAATGTTGCCATTGCCTAGTCGGTCCTCAACGGAAAGAGAGGCCCTAGGTCCTGTGAAGGTTCTATGCCCCTGAATAGGGGAATGCCAGGGCCAGGAAGTGGGAGTGGGTGGGTTGGGGAGTAGGGGGAGTGGGGAGGGGATAGGGGATTTTCAGAGAGGAAACTAGGAAAGGGGATAACATTTGAAATGTAAATGAAGAAAATATCTAATAAAAAAAAGAAAGGATGCACAGACCTAACCAAAATAAATAAATAAATAAATAAATAAAATAAAATGTTGCCTTTGTTCATTAGTGTGTTGGTAAGAATTCAAGAACTTGCATTCCTGCACATTCACACATTTCATAGTTCCCAGAAGAGGCACACCTTAGTGTAGATGTTTCCTTAAAAAACAGAGACTTTCACTAAGTCCTCTGCTCTTATCCTCTACAAACCAATTCCTAATTGCTGAAATGGCTAATTACTGTTCTGTGTTCACAAACATTAACTTAAGTTGCTCTTTAGCCTGACATAATTATTATTACACCACAAAATTATTCTTCGGTCATCTGATGCTCAAATTCCACAGGCATATTTATAGTCAAAGAACACATCTTTTCCTCTTCTCTTCTCTTCTCTTCTCTTCTCTTCTCTTCTCTTCTCTTCTCTTCTCTTCTCTTCTCTTCTCTTCTCTTCTCTTCTCTCCTTCCTTCCTTCCTTCCTTCCTTCCTTCCTTTCTTTCTTTCTTTCTTTCTTTCTTTCTTTCTTTCTTTCTTTCTTTCTTTCTTTCTTTCTTTCTTTTGGTTTTTCGAGACAAGGTTTCTCTGTATAGTCCTGGCTGTCCTGGAACTCACTCTGTAGACCAGGCTGGCCTACCTGCCTCTGCCTCCCAAGTGCTGGGATTAAAGGCATGTGCTACCACTGCCTGGCTTTTAAAATTTTTTTTAATTTTTAATTTTTATTTATTTTTTACATATTTTATTTTTTAATTAAGCAGTTTCTATATAAAAATCTTGGAAGTTCTGTAAGAATACGACTTTTATTAAAACCACAGGGAGGTTTGGCTTCCTGGGCTTTAACTGGCCAAAGCTTTCCAGATGACTTGGCAATAATCTAACAGCAGTAGTTCAACTGGTGTCCCTTTGAGCCTCTTTCTGTTAGCCACCCAGTGCAACTCATCTGTGCATCCCTTGATCATCCTTCTCTTTTCCTGCTTTCTTTGGTCCTGGAGTGTGGTGAAAAGTGTCTGTGTGTATCTGTCTGTCTGTCTGCTGATCTGTCTGTCTGAGAGCTATTTTTGACACTAATAATGAGATGATGATGATGATGATGATGGTGATGATGGTGATGGTGATGATGATGGTGATGGTGATGGTGATGGTGATAATGATGGTGATGGTGATGGTGATGGTGATGGTGATGGTGATGATGATGAATGAGGGTGGTTCTGTACTTACGAGCTTGGGAAATGTCCTCTGGCAGGAGCAGCTGTTAGACCACTCACATTCTGACATCTACAACATAATATGCTCCTTGAGATCTTGTTCTACAAAAACTATTCAAAGACTTCAAGGGATTAGTCCCCAGAACAATAAAATGATTTTTATTAATGCATCCTCAACAAACTGAGAATAACAAGTACTCAGTGGTAGAAAGATTAAATGGCAGAGAATTTCCCTAACGTGGACGATACATGCTGTTAGTCTGAATCTAGAGCATCCTACAAAGCCCCGTGTATTTTATACACGGTCAGATACTTGGTCCCCAGCCCGCAGAGATAATCAGAGTGCTGCAGCCTTTAAGAGGCGATACCTTGTAGGAGGTTTAAAGTTGGGTCCAGGAAAGGACGTGCCTTTGAAGGGGTTTATGAGCTCTCAGTTTATTCCTCCTTCTCTGTGTCTAGCTGCGACATGAACCAGCCCAGACGCAGCCCTCCATGATTGGTTGCCTGGCTATGTAGTTACAAAAAGGGTGGCTTAGCCTGGTCATGGGCTGAGAGTACAAAGCCACAAACCAAACTGAGCCTCACTGTTGTTGTAGTAGTAGTAGTAGTATGTGTATTGTTGTTGTTGTTGTTGTTGTATATTATTCCTCAGGACAACCATCCACTTTGGTTTTTGAGACACTTCCCTCACTGGGACCTAGGGCTCACTGCTAAGGCTAGACTGGCATAGGAGTGAGCTCCAGAGGTCTACCTGCCTCCCCTCCTTCCGGCACTGGGATTATAAGTGTGTGCTGCCAGCCTGATTTTTCATGGGAACTGAACTCTAGTCCTCATGATTAAGCAGGAACTTTATGGACTGAGCTTTCTCTTTAGCCCCCTTGTTTTGTAAGACAAGGTCTCATGTATCTTAGCTGGCCAGGTCTACACAATATCATGTCTCAAATTAGCTTAAATTGTCAATTGACACAGCCTAGTGTCATCCAAGAGGAGAAGCCTCAATTGAGGAATTGCCTGGATCAGATTACTCTAAGGGAATATGTAAGGGATTGCCCTGATTATTAATTTATGAAAAAGGACTGAGTCCACCATGGGTGGCACCATCCCTTAAGCAGGTGGTATTGAGTTGTATAAAAAAGAGCCAGAGAGTGAGTCAGCTAGCGAACACTGTCCTCTGTGCTTCTGCTGTACTCTCTTGACTGAATGAGTTCCCTGATCAGAGGTAATGTTGCATGAAATGGCAAGCAGTTTGCCTTCAGCTTCCTCCCTGACTACCCTCAATGATGGATTGTGACGTGGGAGGGTAGGATGGAATAAACCCTTGCCTCCCCAAGCTGTCTTTGATCAGAGTGCTTTATCACAGAATAAATGAAGCTAGTGCTGTTTGGTACACATCTATGCCAACTGTTTCCAGGACCTATCTGAAGAACGTAAGATGAGTATTTTCAACTTCAAGTTTGGATTTGTGTGAGGGTTCCTTACAATCGCTCTCAGGTAATGTGTGCCTGGCCAACACAGGATGTTTTTCTCAGGGCGTTGCCTGTGGAGGCACAAGCTACCTGCCTGCTCCTCACCAGATCTATTGATGCTTATCACCTGAGTGTGCCACTGTGCTGTCTGAGAAGAGACCAGGGAAGGGCACGTACACCCACACATTCCTCCTCACGCTCTCTCCTCTACACTCAGCCTTTATCTTGATTGGTATTTAAAGACACATTTCCCAAGACTCTGTGACATATTCTTCAGGTCCTGAGACTGTCCCGTGGCTGAGGTATCTGTCCATCCCACCACCATGTCTGCTAGGTTTGTACACCAAGGTAAGTCCTCTTACAGTGCTGCCTGACTCACTCTCCATTGCTGGGTCTAATGTCTTTGTTTTAGACTTTGCAAAGCACTCTCTACTTTTCCTGGGGCACACACTAACTCTACTTTCTGCTGCAGCCATTTTCATGCCTCTCCTAGCCTCAGCACCAGGCTGGCACGCTTGCCTGGAGGAGGCACGCATTGCCGCTCCCACACCCGCAAGTCACAGAGGAGATGATGGATGGGGGCCCCCCCGATCCATGTTTGCTCATGAAGCATGTATTTACCTTTGCTGCTTCCTGCTTCTCCCGGGCGCCTTGAATACCCAATTGTGTATTTTAAGAATTCCTCAGCTTCAGCCACTTAACATCCTGCTACCCCCTGTTAAACATGTTGCTATGTTGCCCCTGAAGTAGGAACGGAAGCTCTTCAGGGTGTCTGTCATTGCTACACTCTCAGAGCAAGTGTTGAGAAAAGTGTTGTTGAGTGAACGTGTTACTTCCTTGCCATGACTTGGATTTCATGTTTTAACTGAGTCGCTGACTGGGGCACGGAGCCAGCTTCCTGTTGTTTTGACAAGAAGGTGTGAGGAGGTCAGTACTTCCTCGGGGACATTCTTCCTCTGACTTGCATTAAGCATAACTCCATGTGTGGTGATGGGAGAGTACATCCTTACATAAAGATTCCCCTGTGCCCGGGCTTACAAAACTGCAAGTGTAACCTGGCAAAATCATCGGTGTTAGGAGCCAAGGATACTAATTTGTTCAGAAGATATGTATTTATTCTGCCAAGATGCATAAGAACAAGCATTAATTTAGTGAGGAAGTTTAATGAACAAAGGAAGGATCCAAATTCTGAGTAGGTCAATCAAATCTTATGCGCTTAATAATTTCTAAGTACACTGAGAAAAGATGTCTAGAAAGATGGCAGAGATACTCATTACATATTATGGAGAATATATAAAATACAAAACTCTACTTTTTACAAAAGTATAATGTTTATGTTTTCAAAATCAGTGAAATGACATTTTTATAATGGGACTTTTCTTCAGGATATTAATTGGTCTATTACTAGTGTGTGTGTGTATGAGTGTGTGTGTTTGCATGTGTTCATATGTATGTGTGCCTGTGCATATGAAGGTACATGTACATGTATGCACATACAGGCAGAAGTACGTGTACATTACATGTATATGTATGCATGTTCATGTAGACCTAGGCCAGAAGTCTCTCTCAGATGCCTTCCTCTAGGTCTCTCTACCTTATTTCATGAGAAAGAGTCTCTTGCTGGACACAGAGCTCACTTATTTGCCTAAGCTGTCTGACCAGGGAGCTTCAGAAATCTACCTTTCTCTATTCTTCCATACATGTGTACTGTTGTGCCCAGTGGGTGCTAGAGATCTGAACTCAGGGCCTCATGCTTGCTTGATGCATGTTTTCTTGGCTGAGCTGTCTACCCAGGTCTATCATAATTCTTAAAAGCATTTTTTAAAAAATCTTAAAATAGTTCCTGATTCCCAGAAAAGTTGTAAAGATAATTCAGAGACTCCTGAACACCCCCACATCGTCTCCCTTAATGTCAGCATCCTTCATTACTGTGTGTGTTTACAGCAAGTTAGAGAACAATACTGGTAAAGAATTAGTTTAAAGTGATCATTCTGATTTTACTAGCTTTCATCCAATTTCCCTGTTTGGCTCCAGATCCCATACTATGGTCATGGCTTGATCTGCATGTTGAATTGTGGCAATGTTGGGAAGTGGAATCTTTAGGTGTTTAGAGCATGAAGGCTATGAACAGACTAATGCCAGTTATCTCTCTTGGGACTGGGTTCCTTCCCTGTTACTTCCTTCTGCTCTCCCTCTGTCATTCTTCCTTTTGTTGCCCCTGTCTTGTGGTGACACAGCATGCAGCGTCCCCCGCCCCCAATTCTGGCAACTTCCAGCCTCCACAGTTGTGAATCAACAGGTTAAAAGTCACCACAAACTGCCCTGTTGAGCAGGTCATGTCTCCATAGCCTCTTTTGGTCTGTGGTCATTTCCCAAACTTTCTTTGTCTTTGATAACTAATTCCAGGAACTACCAATTTGTGGTTTGCAGAGGATTGTACACTTCAGGCTTCTTCACGTTTCTCTCGTGAGAATATAAGCTTTGGAAAGTAGATCATGGTGATAGCAGTGCCATTCTGACTCCATCATAATCTTATGATACATGGTCAAGACACACGAGGAGAACTCGGACAAGAGATGTCCCGCGCTACCTCCCGCCAGCAGGAACGACGCGGCACACAACGGATCCTTCTGCAGCAAAGCTTTAATGCGTCTTGAGAGTGAGACCATCAGCTTACAAGGGGAAGAATGGAAGGACCCTGAGCCGCACAGGGCCCGAGCTTATATAGGGTTCGGCTACCGCCTAGGACGTGGCAATCACTCATTGGCAGG
>LR749619.1:1982589-2096581 GCA_902729485.2 Mus minutoides | reverse complement strand
TATAGGGTTCGGCTACCGCCTAGGACGTGGCAATCACTCATTGGCAGGCCAGATTACCTCATGGGTTATGCAACCGGGAATTTCCCAAGCACAGTTGCAGAACCTGTTAACGACCAACGGACAAGCGGACAAGCGGATATGGGCGCCATCTTATAATGGCGACTGCAGGCATTGCAGGCGTGATGTGGCTACCAACAAAGAGCTATTTAGATTTGTTCTGTATGGGAGATTTAAATGTTTCCCACAGTTATTTATTCTACCACTTATTGACAGCAGCATATATTCTTAGATATTTATTTTATGGTTGGGGTACGATCCAATATTATGTTTCTTATTCTACCACTCAAATTGTTTCAATCTGAGCCACAGAGAGCTCACCCAGTTGGCCCCAGTTTCTTCTTGGTGTGTTCCCAATGTTATATTTGTTTGTTTTTTTCAGAAGTTACTCACTTTCCAATAGTACAAAGATATGAGGATTTCAGGTCTGGCTGGATTTGGAGAGCAGATGTTATAATCAGAGTTCCCTTGGGTCTGAATTCCAGCTCCATTTCTTTCTATATTCTGGCTCCTTAGTGGACTCTGCATGCGTGGGTAAAACTGTGGTTTTTCTATGATGACAAATGGTTGTCATGATCACTCAGGCAAAGATTAAAGCTGGGTATGCAGCTCATGGTAGCACAATTCTTTAGCAAACCATGATTTTTTTTATCTCCAGCACCCACCAAACCAAACCAAATTGAAAGCAAACCCACAACATGCCCATGGGGGCAAATAATGCAGTAGAATGGGCAGGCTGAGGATAACACGGTGTATGAGAAATTCAGGCTCAGATTGCCGTATGCATACATGCCAATGGCATGCTTACATTTATTTATTTATTTATTTATTTATTTATTTATTTATTTATTTATTGAGACAGGGTTGCTCTGTATAGCCCTGGCTGTCCTGGAACTCACTTTGTAGACCAGGCTGGCCTCGAACTCAGAAATTTGCCTGCCTCTGCTTCTCAAGTGCTGGGATTAAAGGCGTGCACCATCATGCCCGGCTTCATTTTAATTTTTTAAAAAGCATGTCGATATTTGGGAGCTAGGGAGCTGGCTCAGCAGCTGAGAATACTGGCTATTCTTCCAAAGCTCAATTCTCAGCATGCACAAATTCCATACGTAACTCTCTGTAGCTCTAATTCTGGGGGACTTGATGCCCTCTTCTGGCCTTCATGAGCACCAGGCAGACAAGTGCACACATACAGGCAAGACAGTGATACACATGAATTAAAAATCAATGACCTTTAAAAATTGTGTCATCATGTAAAGTCTGTACAAGGGTTTGTTCACATGAATGCAGTGCCTTGGAGGTCACAAAAGGGTTTCAGGTTTCCTGGATCTGGCTAACGGCAGTTGTAAGCTTCCCAGTTTGGGTGCTGGGAACCTAAGCACAGTTCTCTGTGAGAGCAGTATACTAGAACTGCTGCACCATCTCTCCAGAGTCATGTTCCCCCACACATATTACACACACACACACACACACACACACACACACACACACACACACACACTATACTTGGTGACCAATGAACTTTCTGACTTTTTCAGGACCTGTGTCTGTCTACAGCTCTGTAAAGCAACACAGTACAGGGGTGAGGACTCTGAACGTGACTGACAGACTCTTGGGTATCTACTCCCTTCCAGCTCTGTAACATCAAGAACCATCTGTACCCACACACCTATGGCCACTTGATCTTTGACAAAGGAGCTAAAACCATCCAGTGGAAAAAAAGACAGCATTTTCAACAAATGGTGCTGGCTCAACTGGCAGTTATTATGGAGAAGAATGTGAACTGATTCATTCTTATCTTCTTGTACAAAGCACAAGTGTAAGTAGATCAAAGAACTCCACAAAAAACCAGAGACACTGAAACTTAGAAAAGAAAGTGGGGAAGAGCCTCGAAGATGTAGGCACAGGGGAAAAATTCCTGAACAGAACAGCAATGGCTTGTGTTGTAAGATGGAGAATTGACGGCCGGTTGTGGTAACACACGCCTTTAATCCCAGCACTCAGGAGGCAGAGGCAGGCAGATTTCTGAGTTTGAGGCCAGCTTGGTCTACAAAGTGAGTTCCAGGACAGCCAGGGCTACACAGAGAAACCCTGCCTCGAAAAAAACAAACAAACAAACAAAACAACAACAACAACAACAAAAACAAAGATCGAGAATTGACAAATGGGAACTCATAAAATTGCAAAGCTTCTGTAAGGCAAAAGGCACTGTAAATAAGACAAAAAGGCCACCAACAGATTGGGAAATGATCTTTACCAATCCTAAATCTGATCGGGGACTAATATCCAATATATATAAAGAACTCAAGAAGTTGGACTCCAAAATACAGAGCTAAACAAAGAATTCTCAACTGAGGAATATCGAAAGGCTGAGAAGCACCTGAAAAAATGTTCAACATCCTTAATCATCAGGGAAATGCAAATTAAAAAAACCCTGAGATTCCACCTCACATCAGTCAGAATGGCTAAGATCAAAAATTCAGGTGACAGCAGATGCTGACGAGGGTGTGGAGAAAGAGGAACACTCCTCCATTGCTGGTGGGATTGCAAGCTGGTACAACCACCCTGGAAATCAATTTGGTGGCTCCTCAGAAAATTGGACATAGTACTACTGGAAGATCTGGCAATATCACTCCTGGGCATATATCCAGAAGATTTTCCAACTTGTAATAAGGACACATGCTCCACTATGTTCATAGCAGCCTTATTTATAATAGCCAGAAGCTGGAAAGAACCCAGATGTCCCTCAACAGAGGAATGGATACAGAAAATGTGGTAAATTTACACAATGGAGTACTACTCAGCTATTAAAAACAATGAATTTAGGAAATTCTTTGGTAAATGGATGGATCTGGAGGGTATCATCCTGAATGAGGTAACCCAATCACAAAGGAACTCATATGATATGCACTCACTGATAAGTGGTTATTAGCCCAGAAACTCAGAATACCTAAGATACAATTTGAATCTTAAACTCATGAAACTCAAGAAGAAGGAAGACCAAAGTGTGGATACTTCATTTCTTCTTAGAAGGGGGAACAAAATACCCATGGAAGAAGTTACAGAGACAAAGTTCGGAGCTGTGACTGAAGGAAGGACCATTCAGAGACTGCCCCACATGGGAATCCATCCCATAATCAGCCACCAAAAGCAGACACTATGGCAGATGCCAACAAGGTTTTGCTGACAGGACCCTGATATAGCTATCTCTGTGAGGTTATGCCAGTGCCTGGCAAATACAGAGTGGATACTCACAGTCATCCACTGAATGGAACACAGGGTCCCCAGTGAAGGAGCTAGAAAAAGTACCCAAGGAGCTGAAACGGTATGCAGCCCCATAGGAGGAACAACAATATGAACTAATTAGTACTCCCAGAGCTCCCTGGGACTAAACCACCAATCAAAGAAAACACATGGTGGGACTCCTGTCTCTAGCTGTATTTGTAGCAGAGGATGACTTAGTCAGCCATCAATGGGAAGAGAGGCTTTGTTCCTGTGAAGATTCGATGCCCCAGTATAAGGGAATGCCAGGGCCAGGAAGCAGGAGTGGGTGGGTTGGTGAGTAGGGAGAAGGGGGAGGGGATAGGGGGTTTTCGGAGAGGAAACTAGGAAAGGGGATAGCATTTGAAATGTAAATGAAGAAAATATCTAATAAAAATATATTGTCATTAAAAAAAGAGAACCATCTGTTACTTCTCTGTTGTGTGTCTGTGATGTGTGCAGGAATGCTATAATGCTAATAATAGTAACAGCAACAAGGTCGTAGGGCTGCTATAATAAGAAGAAACATGTATATTGCTTGGTCCAGTGTCTGTCACAGCCATAAGTGCATGATGGATTTCCTGGGGACGAATTTCAGTGAGATCCATTTTCAAAAACAGCAAATATATCCTGATGATTCTCAGGTGTGTGTCCTGGTAAGGGCTGAGGCAGAGAATAGCCTTAGACAGCAAAGGTTACATGTTACAGACTGTCATGTCACATGTTGTACATAATATGAACACATTACCTGGATTTTTGTTTAATTGAATTAGTTGCCAGTAAATAAAAGTTATAGTTTAAGCCAGGTAGTGGTGGCACATACCTTTAATCTCAGCACTTGGGAGGAAGAGGCAGGCAGATCTTGAGGTCAGCCTGATCTATAAACCTAATTCCAGGACAGACAAGACTACACATAGAAACACTGTCTTGGGAATTTGGCTTTTCTGAAGGTAAAAGTCCTGAGTAAATTGTCCAGCTGGCGCTGTTTCTGAGTTGAGATGGCCCTCCCTTAAAAACTAGCTATTTGGAAGCAACAATATCTCCTTATATTTTTAACCAGAGAAGACAATTACAAAAATGATTTTTCTCCAAATTGATCATTCATTTCATTCATGAGCTCAGGCATCGGTGTGATTCCAGGACAAAGCCCAAAGGGCAGTGAGATATTTTGCAACTGCGATAAATATCTGTCTCATAGGGCCTTTCTGTTAGTACTTAAGAGAAATGGTACCATGAAGCTCTGAAAGGGGCATTTTGTGTACATAGACAAGTGGGTATAATGAACAGTTTCAAAAACCACCATATTCCAGCATATAATTTCTTAGAGATATGTAAATGTGAATTTAATAGTAGAGATGGTCTTTTATTGCAAAGAGTTTTGCTAAGTCCTGTAGGGATATAAATATATAAAGCATAGAATAAGACATAAGAGCTTATCACATAGCAGAGAAGGCAGATAGACACCTTTAATTGCAATTATATAAAATAAAATCCATAAAAATAAAACTATTGAGGAACTTCTAAGAAAAGAAAGGAAGAAAGATCAAACCCAGCTTAGAAACGAGAGAAGGCTTCCAAGATTTGAGGCAGACCTTGAAGGCTGGCCAGGTTTCAGTAGCTATAGTTGGGTATGAAAGCTGAACAGGCAGAAGAGATCGTCTTCGTCTGTGTCTCCACTCTTTGGGTCCCACACAAATCTTTTGTGCATCATTGTTCAGACCAGTGTGACACCTCACGAAACTAACGGTCAGAGCCCTCGGACGAGACGAGTGACTCGTTTTACCACACATATGAGTTCGAAAGCTCGTCCGTTCCCTGTACTCGTCCGACAAGCATCCAGCCACCGAAAACATCTCTTGATGTGAGATGTTGTTGGACTCTTGGGAAGAGCCAGTGTCTGCTTGGGGGCAATAGGCCTGGAAGTGACAATAGGAAGGACATTGGAGGGTATTCTGGGTATAGTCTTTGATGCATGGAAATGGGGTAAAAACAACTTCAATGATTTCTGAAGTTCAGTGCTTACATATAATGTAGCTGATTATAGAGGTAGAGGAAAGAAGGAAGATTTGATTTGAGACTTGTCAGGAGTTTCAAATGATTGAGGCTGAAGAGTCAAATAGTAGAGTCAAAGGAGAGAGTGTGTTTGGACCTCGGTTCCCTTGCAAAGATCGACATTTGAGGATTAGTTACATGGGAAATAGACCAACATTTATTATGCATGTTTTTTCCTGACTCTTAGATAAATTTCTTAATATGACATATAACTACATACATAATAAATATTACCATGGACCCGAGACCCAGAGAAGTTGACTGTTTATAGACGTTCCCATAGCTCACGTGTGTCATGACCCACTGAGGACCTGCTGTGTGAGAGATCCTGATGCATAATGTAGCAAAAGTTGGGTTGAACCTGAACCCTTAGGGCATGAGTAAATGAGTGACAGATTAGATCTAGAGGGAAGGAGACTTGGGCTGAAAAGATGAGGCTCCTATGTTTGAAAACATCAAAACAAAGAGTTGGAAATGAAGGAGAGGAGAGAAGCCCAAAGAATGTGTGTAAGGTGCAAATGGAGAGATGAACAGGATGAGGAGAGCTTAAGGGAGTTTCCAAAGGGGAGTGCTAGAATGTTCTGGGATCTTCTCCCAAACACTCCCAGCACAGCACTCTAGAAGGTGATGGAAACTTAAGAGGTGGGGCCTAGTCATAGCTTTGGGGTTATTGAGATGTTCCCCGAAGATTGTACCTTACTGGTTGCTTCGTCTTGGTGAATGGTCTTTCTTTGTCACATACTTCTGCTCAGATGCCTCACCATGAGTCCAAAGGGACTAGGCCACGTATTGAGTCCTACCAAACTGAGCAGGAAATATCTTTTTCCTGCTCTTATGTGACTGTTTCAGATGTTTTGTTACAATAAATGAGAGCTGACTAATACAAGGAAAGAAGAGGAAAGTGAAAAAAAGAAACTTCCGTCTTGCTAATAGCACAGTATCTTCTGGAAACATCTAGGATGTGGGAATCAAGCACAAGTATCTCAATTTGGTCTTGAGTTAATTGGATGGGTTCCAGTAGAGTAGAATGTAGACTAAACACTTTTAGAGAGTCCAGAGGTTCTGACATGAGGGAATAGACAGGTGAAGAAATAGATATATTAGCAGAGCTAGTCTGAAAAGGAACAAAAAGGAGACATAGTGGTCAATAAAATGGGAATACAAGGGTGTGGGACTCAGCAAAAATGGTGAATTGTGCGACATTGGACTAGTTAGATACAGATGCAATTCAATAGTCTTAATTATCAGGTATAAGACCAAATATGGTATTGGTATGTGAAGATAAAAATCTTCTCTAAACAGAGACTGAAGAAATGACCATCCAGAGACTATCCCACCCGGGGATCCATCGATAAACAACCACCAAACCAGACACTATGGCAGATGCCAACAAGAACTTGCTGACAGGAGCCTAATATAACTGTCTCCTGGGAGGCTCTGCCAGTGCCTGGCAAATACAGAGGTGGATGCTCACAGACATCCATTGGACTGAGCACAGGGTCCCCAATGAAGGAGCTAGAGAAAGTACCCAAGGAACTGAAGGAGTGTGCAGCCCCTAGGAGGAACAACAATATGAACTAACCAGTACCCCCAGAGCTCCCTGGAACTAAACCACCAATCAAAGAAAACACATGGTGGGACTCATGGCTCTAGCTGCATATGTAACAGAAGATGGCCTAGTCAGTCATCAGTGGGAGGAGAGGCCCTTGGCCCTGTGAAGGTTCTATGCCCCAGTATAGGGGAATGCCAGGACCAGGAAGCAGGAATGAGTGGGTTGGTGAGCAGGGGGAAGGGGGAGGGGATAGAGGGTTTTCAGAGAGTAAACTAGGAAAGGGGATAACATTTGAAATGTAAATAAAGAAAACATTTAATAAAAAATAATGGAAAAAACCATTTCATTAAAAAGTAATAATGAAACAAAAAATGCAAATATGAAAAAAAATCTTCTCTAAGATGTATTTTAAGTGGAAACTGTCTACGAGTGTTTCTGGGGAAGAGATTGTTCACAAGTATATTGTCCTTCTTGAGTAGTGGTGCTGAGTGTGTTGGTTATAAATGTTCCCAAACTTGTTTTTGTTGTTTGTTGCTAAGTTTCTTTACCTCTACACGTCTTGTGTGTCCTCAAACAGCAATTATTACAGTAGTCTTTGCTTCCCCTTCTTCTTGGCACTGGCCCAGTATCCTCAGTGGATGCTCCATAGATGTTTCCTCCTGGATTTCAGGCCTCTCACGGTGCTATCATCAGGACCAACTGTACCTTCACACTGGCCACCAGACATATCAGCATTTCCCCAAGATGCAATGCTGGCCTCAGTTTATTGCTGACACAACTCATTCTCCCTCATTTTGGCCACAAAGCTCTGAGATACATTATGAGATTATGACCTCAAAAGACAGAGGAGTTAACAGTGATAAAGAGAATGTTAGACCAGTGACATTTAGTCTTCAAGGGTGAACTAAATTTCTAGTTGGGATCTTAGGAATGGGGTGGAGTGGGCAACAGAAAATCTAAGATTAGTTATTACTGGAGGTGAAGGTAGAGTTTGTTGGACTAAAGAGGGGACGGATGGTGTTCTGACAGGTCCATCATTAGTATGTGTGGTTATTCCCCATGATGATGGGAAGGGCTGAGCTCAGAGGAAGACCCAGGGATATAGACGTAGGCCTGGGCATGAAGGAAGACAGCCTGGTTCTAAAGCAGCTATGGATGATGCTTCTGGCCTATGTGAAAAGATGCTGTTGATAGTGTGGAAACTAAGTGTCTTTGCCTGAAGTGAGGTAAGGTTATTAAAGTTTTTTATTTTTTTATTGTTGTTCTTCATTTTTTTTTTTAATTTATGTGTTTCTATGTGCATTTGTGTATACTACATATATGTAGGTATCTATGGAGGCCAGAAGACGATGCCAGGTCCCCTGGAACTAGAATTACTGGAGGTTGTGAGCTACCTGAAGTGGGTTCTGGGAGTCTTCTGCAAACACAGTAAGTGTTTTTAACTCTGAGGACAGCTAATTGTAAACAACACTCTTGGAATATAACACCATCAGAGTGATGTGGGAAGAAAGCCTAAAGAACATACATCCACTTCAGAAGGGATATGTATATGTATGTGTAGATATATGCAGATTCCCTCAGATGAGGGGAGTGGTGACTAGTATGCTTGGATGTGGATACTGATGGGAGTAGGCATGAGAGGGAGAAGAGGAACGGAAGGTGGAGAGATATTGGGAGTTCCCTGGTGCACTAGTGAGGTTTCAGTTTGGTTTGAGCTCTGAGGTTCTTCTAACCCCAGCCTGCACAAGTGCAAGTCAAGTGCATCCTACCAGGAAAGTGTTATGGAATGGAGCTATTGTACAACAAAGTCTGAGATGTTTATTTCAGACCACGTAATCAAAAAACAATGAGCCAGAAAAGGTCAGGAGAGATGGGCGTGGTATTTTCTTTCCTATTTTAAATAGAACAAACTTCATCATGTATAAATATTGTTCTAAAAGGCATGGTGGTTGTATAAGCAATTCTGTGCCCTGTGTGAATAATTCTCACGTTTTGGTAATTTAGCATTCTTCAAAACGCCATTAAATTTAGAAGTACCCCCTACTTCTCTTGGATATCTGCTACACCAGGATTAATCATCTTGTGCCAGATGTAGTGGCACATGCCTTTAATCCCAGCACTCAGGAGGCAGAGGCAGGCAGATTTCTGAGTTCGAGGCCAGCCTGGTCTACAAAGTGAGTTCCAGGACAGCCAGGGCTATACAGAGAAACCCTGTCTTGAAAAACCAAAAAAAAAAAAAAAAAAAATCATCTTGTATGTGCATTTCCAGGTGCATTTTTTATATTAGCTTTTAGGTTATCATACAAAATAACAGGATGCTTCATGATGTCTTCATGCATGTATGCCATTATAATTTATTTGAATTCCTTCCCCCTTTCCCCAACCCTCCACTCCATTCTGTCCCTCTCCTCTCCAACTGCTTCCTTTTCTTTCCCCACTTATTCCCACATGTATGTTTTCACATCTTTTCTATTTTCTTTAGCATCTCTTCCTCCCCTCTTACAAACCCCTATCTAGTTTTGTGGCCTATAGTCACACACATGTATAATTTATCTAGGGTCCACATACGTGCATTTGTCTTTTTAAGTCTGGGTTATTTTGCTTAACAATTATTTAATTTGAATGATTTCCATTTGCATCCATTTTTCCTGCAAATGCCACAGGCGTGCTCTCTCTCTCTCTCTCTCTCTCTCTCTCTCTCTCTCTCTCTGTCTCTGCCTCTCTGTATCTCTCTGCCTCTCTTCTCTCTGTCTCTCTCTGCCTCTCTTCTCTCTGTCGCTCTCTTTACCTCTGTCTTTCTCTCTCTCTTTCTCTCTCTCTCTCTCTGTATTATGTTGGTTGGTCCTGTCTCTTGGCTGCTGTCAATAGTGCAGCTGGGGAGGAAGCTGCCACAGGAAACCAACTCTTCATGTAGCCCTTTCTTTAGAACTGTGGATCTTCTGTGGTGGTCAGTGAACAGGTTGGTGTTCAGGGAGTAGATCACACAGGATCTGGTGATGGACAGAAGACCAACCTCATCTTTTATTTATAGTATGATCTGAGCAAGGTGCTTAACCTTCCTTATCTTCAGTCCCTTCTCTGTGATTGGGGATGAAAGCAGTGACACCCCAGAGATTGTGTTCTAGGTTAGTGGGAAGGCATTTGACTTCAGAAAATAGAGTTGTGCGAGTTTGCGGTGACCATGATTTTCCTTCTTGGGAAACTGATAGTACACCAGAGCTTGAGAACATGTGGTCTAGGCTATGTTTACTTTCTCAGCTGACTCTCTGAGATGAACAAAGAACAAAGGCACAGTGCTTACATAAAGGGAAAGGTAGAGGACATCGGATGGGTCACTGAGAGGTAAACCCACGAGGGGAATTGAAAGACAGGGCATTCTAGGCCGTGCTACTCAACACTCCCCTGCCAAAGACTCCTTGAGCTGCCCCACTCCAAGGGCAGCTTTTTGTTCTGTTTTTTACTTATTTTTTTAAAGAGACATTGGCTATTTGTGTTCCTTCTCATTATAAAGAAATTAACAGTATCACAGGGTTCAGCTTTTATTGAATCAGATTTTAGGATTAGAGCTCTGTTTTTTTCTTCAAAGGATTTTTCTGCCCTAAAGTCTTTAAGAATAAATGTGATGGAGAGGTCACGACCACTCTAGAGTGGCTTCTAACTCTTCCTTTGGGGCCATTCATCTCCCATCTATGTATGTCTGGGCACAACAGTAATCTTTAGGATGTAGAAAATAGGGAATTAGAAACTTAGCTTCATTCTTGCTGATTAATTTTTTAAGCAAGACTATCCTTCTCATAAAATTAAAGGAACGAACTCCTTTCCCAGGTTCCTCCCAAGTGGTAGGTATGTTGCCTCTCAGCTCAGTTGTCTTGGAAACTGTAGGTGAAGCAGGTGTCTTTTTGGTTCCTATGGATCTTTACAGGCCATCTGTTTTTTCTTCCAACTTTGAAAACCCTGAGCTCCCATCTTTAGACTTTGCCACCTAATCTCTCTCCTAACACTTGGCATCTAAATTTCATTTCTGTCTCCCATCTTTAGTCCTTGGCTCTGTCATCAGTGTGCTGTACTTATTTCCTTCTTGATTCCCATTATCAACCTGGTCCATTGTCATTGATCCACCCAACACCCTGCTATTGATATATCTTGAAATCTTTGTGTTGTTGTTTCTTCTGTCTCACCTTAGGCAGCCACTGCTCCCCCCATGGCCATCCCATGCCATTACTGTCATTGCAGATACTCTCATATCCTTCAAAATCCCTATATTGAGATCATTGTCACACTGTTTGATAGTGCCTCAATCTTACTCCTACCCACTTGGAACTATTCATTGATCCTTTAAGACACATCGGGGACTAAATGTCCCTAAAATTGGCCCTACCAGTAGTTCTTACTTTTCTCATATTATGTTGCCTTCTTGCCCCGGCACCTCCTCCTATATATCTCACCAGGAATGACTGAGCCTAGGATATATAGGGTGTGTGGGTGTGGGTATCTCTTAGGGAAAATAGTTCATCATAGAGAGCTTCCCAGAAAGTTCAGTAGCTCTCTTATGCTTTAGCTACATGTGAGAAACCAATGTTACTATAGAAAATCCATATGACTGTGTTGTCTGGACTTGCCTGGTTTCCTATCTTAATCCCAAACAATGTCCAATCCCACTAGAAAATGGTATTTTTGTCTTTGGTACATTCGTGTCTCTCACTCTCTGCGGAAGTCTCTCTTTCCACATGGCCTCCTTTCATCTCACTTAGGCTCCACTAATACTTTTAACCAGCTTGGCGCCGTTGGATAATGAGCCCCTCACCCATCACTAAAGCTGGCTCACTTGTGTGTGCTTTTTTTTTTCCTTACACTGGGAGCAATGTTGGTGTGCCTAAGGTCACCTCTCCCTTGGTATCTTTACTCTGACCCTCATTTGCTTCCCCAAGATTCCCAATACTGGAATTATCTTCTTTTATAACTTTCTTCATCGCTGAATTATTCGTAACAACATTAGACTTTGTTTTAATTATTAATCATGTCTAATGGTAAACATTGCCCCATCTCTTCCACGATCCATTTCTCTCCTCACATAATCTTCAAACTACTTGTTTATACTTCCTGTCTCAGTGTCTCATCACTCTTCCCCTCCCATAGGCCACCCTGAGTCTGCTTATTTTTTGCATTCATTACTCCACTAAAATGGTTTTTATTCAGATTTCTTGATAGATCCTATAAGAGCAGTCAATTTTTGACTACAATCTTATTCAGTCTCATATTGGTTTTCAAATAAGATTGAGGTTTTCTTTCCTTTTTAAAAATATAATGAACTATAAAATTATGATTATTACTAGATAGTGAAAGTATACTCACAATTCACCATAAATTCTTTCATAATATAGTTTTCCATTTTGAAAATTCTCTGAGTTATCTTAAGAGGACTTATTGAACATGTGACTTGTTTCAAAGGGTTTGCTGATGTCTGAATAGAGAAATATTTCCTTCTTTCATGAAGTTCTTTCTTTTCTAAACCACCGAATTTCCCTCTGAACTATCTTTAACTATTTTTTCCAGAAATCGGCTGTCCTTTTTACACTTCTCTGGTTCCCGTTGTTTACTGATTGACCTTGGATGACCCAACATGAGGGATGTCTATGTTGTTGTCCGATTACATGAGTTTAGATTCTGAGTCTGTCACTTCCTAGCAATATGACCTTGGAAATTTAATACTATTTACTTTTTTGAAAAACGAGGGGCTAAGGGTTGGTGAGATGGCTCACTAGGTAGAGGTACTTGCTGCCAAGGCAGTCCAGGAACCCATATTGTAGAAGGAGAGAACTGACTCTCACTAGTTGTCCCCTGGCCTCCTTCTTCCTTCCCACTTCCACAGCTAAAAGCTAAATGTGAAGAGTTAAGAGACAAATGAGTCGGGCAGGAGAGGGTCGAGGAGGGGTGAATATGATCAAAGCACATAGTATATGTGTATGAAAATGTCACAACAAAAGCCTTCATATGTTTCATGTATGGTCATTCCAAAAATGAAATTCTAATGTTCAAAACAGAAAAGGGAGAGAGAAAAATCATAGCACCTTCTTCCTAGAGATGTTGCAGGGATTGAATAAGTTAATATGATCAGGAGTATTGAATGACTCTTGTTTATAGTAAATCTATATTAATCTATATTAATGACAGCCATTATCCATTTACTTTTCCATTTAGGGCTAATATAGAAGACTTGTCTATTTGGGTTAAGGAACTAAAAACAATTGTGGTTAGCCTTTCTCTGCCACATAGATTATGTGTATAGGAGACAATGAGGTCAGAGTGTCAAGAAGGACCTGAGGGGCTGTGGAGGTGGGTGTGGGGGATAAGGTGCTTGCCGTTCAAGCATGAGGACCAGAGTCAGATCCCCAGAACCCACATAAAGCCTGACAAGCTGGCTATCTACAGCAACTGAACAGGCTAGCCGGACTACCTGGATTGTGAGTTATAGGTTCAGCAAGAGACCTGTCTCAATATAGAAATTAGAGGGAGTCAAGGATGACATCAACATAATATCTGACCTTCACATGCACATATATTCACACATACACATACCCACACATGTGAACACACATACACACATGCATACCCATACATGTTTAAATAAAAGAAGAGATTGGCATTCTAGTCAATAACATTGGTTGGGAGCAACAGAATTTATTCCTGGCAGTTCAGCGGAATTAGGTAGAGGTAAGGTTTATTGGAAGATACTAGAAAGCCCAGGAGTTCCAAAATTTCTGGAAAGCAGGGTTAGTAGTTCACTATTGTCAATGAAGCTGAGAACAATGCCTAAGCCCACTGAGAAAGTATTCTAGTGAACTACCATTCTTAGAATGTATTGCTACCTGACAGGCCCCAAATTCCTAACTTGAAGCCAGAATTTATACTGTTGTGGACCAAGAAAGGGGCTTCTTCTCCCACTGTTCTTGTCAGGCAACCAGGCTCCTGGTATGTAGCCATCACTCACTAGTCTTTTTGATTTCCCTGCCCTGGTATTGGTGCCTTAATTCTTTTCCTTAATCATCACATCCTCATCTCATCAGGACATTAAGCAGACCATTTCTTGTCCCTAGAGAGTCCCATCCCCCCTCTGTCATTCTTCTGCTTTGTATTCCACTATTGGGTCCCTCCTAGATTCTGCCTTATCTTTTATCTTTCAATTAGACATTACTGCATGGCTGGCATTGCAGTGGGAGCCCCTTGGGCCAGGGACTTGTGTGTTCTGTTCACAATTGCTTCCTGTAGCACAGAGTAGCAGCTGTCAAGGAAATGAATGGGCAAGACAAGCCCTCATACTCTCAGTAGACATGAGGTTTCCTAAACTTATCTCCAGTATCACACTGTGCCTGGTACTTTAGTATGCCTGGAATTTTTAAATCTGTATCCACACCAAAGGCCATTATCAACAGGGTAAGAGAAGAAAATCATGGAATGGAATTTTCGCAACGCTGTGATAAAATATTTGGCAAAAGCAACTCCATGAAGAAAGGATTTAGTCGGCTCCTGGATTAAGAAGAGATACAGCCCATCATGCTGGGCAGGGAGTGGTGGGGTGATAGTGGTGTTGGTGACAGGAGTGTGAGGTGGCTGGTCACATAGCATCTGCAGTCAGGAAGCAGAGGTAAGCTTCCTTGCTTTCTTCTTTTATTCAGTCCAGGATCCTGGCCACGGGATGGTACTGTTCACATTCAGCCTGGGTCCTCCCTCTGAGAGAGTGTTTACTGACACCCTAAGAGGCTGGTTTCCTAGGTTGCTTCAAAGCCAGTCAAGCTGGCAATAAAAATGAGCAGTCACACAGATCGTATATCTGAAAAGGGAGTAGTCTCCAGACTTATAAAAAATTCCTAAAACTCTATAATATAAAATAAATTTCAACAGGGGCAAGGTCTCGGGTAAACATTTCTGCAAAGAAGATGCATAAATGGGCAATAAACTCAGGGAATGAATATCAAACCCACAATAAGATAAACTTCCTCCTTATTGGGAGGCTGGCTGTTTTCAAAGGAATCAGGCAAACAAAAAAGCCAGAAAATAACATGTGTCAGTGAGGATACAGAGAAATTACAAACTTCTAGCTTTGTTGGGAGGAATGCAAAACTGCACAGCCCAAGAAAAGCTGTCGGTTGTTCCTCCAAATTAAAGATAGACTCTGATCCGGAAATGCCACTTTTAGCTATTTCCAAAAGAATGGAAAAGCATAGCCTCAGACAGCTAACAAACACCTACGTCTGTGGCAGCCTCATTCACAATGGCTAGTGGGCGGGATCAAAGCCCAGTGCACACAGGTAAGTGGACAGATACACAAAATATGCTGTGTGTGTGTGTGTGTATCCATGCATATATGAACTATTCAGCTTTACACAGATGCAAAGTTTTGACACATGCTGCTACATGAGGCCATCTGGTACGCTGAGTGAGACAATCCAGATACAAATGGCAAACATTGTACTATTCTATCTCCACGAGGTGCCTAGGACTGTCAAATTCATAAATAAAGAAAAATTGATCTTTTTAGGAGCTGAGGAGAGAGGAAAGGGGGAAGCCCTCCTCAGTCGCTGCATAGTGGCCCTTTCAGAAGATTCAGAAAGTTCCGTGGAGAGGCAGTCCGAAGCAATAGGAACATACTCAGTGCTGCTGAGCAGGGTGCCTAGAAGTGATAAAAAATGAGACGCGTTCTGGTTTGTGTACTCTTGCCACAATAAAAATGCAAAATTGAAAAGAAAAGAAAATCCCTTGTTATATCGGAGCTCACAGCTCACTTGGCCGTGTTACCCGCTGCATCAAACGTAGGATGTGGAACGCAGTGATATCATTTGTTAGAGCTGAGCAAATATGTATACAAGTGTGGGACCATGAAAGGCAGCCGGTTTTCTGGTCGAGCTAGGTTCAAACCTCGGACCCAACAGATTAATCTGCGAGGGACAGAAGGCCCATTTGCCATGCTCCCAGACATAGGCTCTTGACACGAAGCTCCATAATTCTGTGCCCATCAGTCAAGTAGGCTGTCTGGACTCCACCCCCACAGTGACCTGCCAATAACCAGGTATGCTCCTTTCCACAGTTACCTGGCAACGACAAGGGGTTGCTTGGCCTCTCCTCTCTCTCTTAAGCTTTTGCTCTTACTCTCACCTTTTGTCCTTCTTCTTCCCCACTCTTCCCCTTCTCTCTGCCTTCTTACAATAAACACCTTGAAACCATGGACCATCTCTTCTCATCAGGATCCGCTGCGCTAGAGCAACGGAGCAGGTTTCCCTCTAAAGAGCTGCCACTCCAACCTCCCTTGGGGAGGCCTTCCTGTGCTCTAGCCATGGCCCCCAGCCAACCCAAGCCACCTGCCGAGCTAGTAGCCTGAGCTAGCCAGACTTCAGCTTGCTGGGAAACCACCCAGCTCCTTCCCCTGTGCCCCTTCTCCCTTCGGCTGCCCCTGGGGCCTCCACTTTGTTCTCAGCTCTTCTTCCATGAGGCCCAGAGACCCCAGAGCCAAATCTCCTGTGGTACCCAGCGGTCTGTGGTGCCTGAGAGTCAAAGCTGATACTGTGTCTTCCCCACTCCCCAGAGTGGTGGTGGTGGTGGTGGGGGAGGCGGGTCCAGCGGCAAAAAGGAAGCCAGACGCCCATCCTGTGGAGGCTCTGTCCAGCGACAGCCCGGAGCTCTGGAGGGATTCAGGTCATCTCTCACACCCCTTTATTTCCCCCTGACCGACGCCCACATACAAGGGTGCGTGGAGCGGGAGAAAATGAAACAGGTTGCCCAAATCCAGCATTATTTTTGTACTACAGGTCTTACCTTTGACTCCTGCAGTGCTCCTAAAAAACGTATAGCTTCTCAGGGTTTAAGTCTCCATGTCTTTCAAATTGTGTGGGTAGCCTTTGACTGGCCCCCTTTGCTGCTCTTAAGAGAATTGATATTTTTATATGTTCTAGTCTTGGGGCTCCTGCTGAAGGTGAGGTCTTTGTTGTGCATGCATGATAAGAATGACTTCAGCTCACGGCTCACCATCCCTCTCCTGTGACAGGTCCGTCTCACCTAATTGATCTCAGCCACCGCTATTCTTTCTCCTACCCTGGAGGCACCAATAGCTGCCTCACACTTTAAATGGATGGACCATAAAGGCTTTGTTAAGCTGCTCCCATATCCTTTATGTCTCTTCACGTATCAGATTGTAACCCCTCAGAGGAGCAGAGCCAAGTTGTTAATCCACATTCATGGCTCTAAATTTAGTCAGTGAACACATCAGGTTTATCCTCGTGATGACGATGAAGATGAACCTTCATTATTTTGGCTGGAACGACTGAATGTTATAGGTTCTTCTTGGAATTTTCTGGATGGTTTCTTCTTTTTCACTTCAGTACCTTATTCCCCTGGAGTGACATGCAAAGATATAGAGAGGTAAATGGTCTGAAAACAAATGTACTGTAATACATTCACTCTGGCTACAAAAATAAAACACTCTGAACCGAGTTTTCTTTGCAGTCTTCAAATCCAGATGGTAGTAAAAATTTGACATTTCAATTCTGTTTGCGAGATTCATTTTGTTTTTAAATTGGGAAGAACCACGGGGCTAAAAATTGTCTGGAGTACTAGGAAAGCCTGGTGAGGCCTCTTTAGCAATGTTATTAATAAGGCTGTGGTCTTTGAAAGGGAATTTGGAGACAGCAGATAGAGGCTGTAAACAGCCTATGGATATGAATAAGGGCCCTGCTTCCTCAGTCCTCACCTACTGTGACAGGGTCAGTGCAAGGAAGAGGATCAGGACAAAAAGTGGCTGTTTTGGTGGCTGAATTAAGCCAGTGTTTCAAAACCATAATCCCCTGGTGACTCTGGAATTTTAAATTTTGCAATAGAATTACAACATTTGCAATTGATAGTTGAGAATTCACATTAGTTGCACTGTGTGGACAGATGTTTATAGTTCCCATTACAAAGGCTGAGTTATTGTTCTCAACAGTCTTTTTATGACGCACTGAAATGAAAAATCACAGGAAGTCTTTTCACTAAAAGTGGCTATAGTGGAAGACACAACTTAATTAAACTCAAGATTTAGTGGTTCAGAGTGGTTAGAACTAGCTAAGATAATTCCCTTACAAAATGCTTTTGTTGACAAGACTTAGGGTGGCCTCTCTATACATTCTTAGAGAAAAATCTTAGAAACAAATTGGCAGTTATGGATTGTAGTCAGTGTATTGATTACATTCCTTTTGCTTGGAAGGGAAGAAAGCTTGCCCTGTGTGAATTTAAGAAAGGATTATTTGCTTCTGTGATTGACCACTCTAACTGGGAGGCTAGCCTGACTGACAGCTCTAGCAGGGAGGCTAGTCAGACTAACAGTTCTAGCAGGGAGTCTAGTCTGATTGACAGCTCTAAAAAGGAGGCTAACCTGACCTGACTGACAGCTCTAACAGGAAGGCTAGTCTGATTGACAGCTCTAACAGGGAGGCTCGTCTGATTGACAGCTCTAACAGGGAGGCTAGCCTAGCTTTTGTTTGGCACAGGTGCTCTCCCAAAACCTTTAGGTTCATATCTCACTCCCAACTTTTCTCTCCCACACAGTGGCTTCTTTCTCAAACACAGTCTTTTCGTGGGTGCAAAAAGGCTGACTTTCAAGGCTTCACAATCCCTAGATGTCAAGTCTGTGGTGGAGGAGAGGGTTTCCATATCTCAGGATGAACGAACATTCTGTGTCTGTTGATGGTCCTCATTACATCATGTACTAATCCTTAAATCAATTAGCTCAGTGGTTCTCAACCTTCCTAATACCTTTTAATACAGTTCTTCATGTTGTGGTTACTCCAGCCATAAAATGATTGCTATTACTTCACAACTGTCATTTTTCTACTACTATGTGTCATAATGTAAATATCTGACATGCAACTCCTAGAGGGATAGTGACCCATATGTCGAGAGCCACTGCTCTAAATAAAAGGTCTGGATCTGCTGAGTAATTCAGTCTAGTAGTGACTCACAGTGGAATTAAGAGAGGCTAAGGCAAACCATGTAGCCTGGCATTGATGGGGAATTAGGAAGACTCGTGTAAACACAGCGACCCAAACAGCAAATATCAAGTATGATGTAGCTAACTATGGGATTTAGGAGGTTAACAACATTTATTAATGTTTAGTGGTTATTATACACTAGGACAGGTGATCAGGTGATGGTGGCTAAGAAAGGTTGTCTCCCTCCATACATTCTCCGAGTGAACACAGTGTGCTTCTCAACTCTCACACATTTTACTACAAAGGTCCATTTTTTTTATATATCTTAGAAGGATATATTAATAACCTCCAGGCTCTCACTATGTATCCCCAGCTGGATCATAACTCATTGTGTTGACCAGGCTGGCCTCAAACTAATAGAGATCCACCTGCCTCTGCCTCCTGAGTGCTGAGATTAAAGCTGTGCACCCCTATACCTGACCTTCATGTCTGTCTTATGAGATGCATGTTTTCTGTGGAGAGCAACTTTTGCAAATTTTCCATCCTTTTTGCTAAGCATATTCTATGCTTAGACCAGAGGGAAAGAAAGAAAGGAAGAAAGGAAGAAAGAAAGAAAGAAAGAAAGAAAGAAAGAAAGAAAGAAAAAAAGAAAGAAAGAGAAAGAGAGAGAGAGAGAGAGAGAGAGAGGAAAAGAGTCATTGGGCATTGGGCTGAAGGAAGCATCTCTGTGTGGAGGTATTTCACATGTGTACACGAACTGTGCTTTTGTGTGTGATGGCAGCCATAGCTCCCTCCACTGGGTCTGTCCTTGGTTCCTTTTGTTTCTTTACATATCTCTTTCCCTCCATAATGCATCACATAAGCATACACACACACACACACACACACACACACACACACACACACACACACACACATGATGCATGCATATATGGAAGCCTATGATAGTAAAAATATTTAACAAGTGATGCAGCATCCTCATCTATCAGAGTGAATATCACCCACGAACAGAGCAGTTTAACTCTGCTAGAACACAGAACTAATAACTATGAGTCCCATAACCGAGCCCTATTACTAAGACCAAAACATTGTTCCAAGTGAATTTCCAAAGGCTATTACCCTAACTCTTCCAGTATGCAAGAATCTGCTGAGTTGTTCTTGAGAAATGACCAATGTTAGAGGAAGACAGTCTCTATGTCTTAGGAGACTACATCTCAGTGATGTCAACGGATGAGGGCGAATCAGTGGAAGGGGAAGAAGAATGCAGGGTAAAGAAGAAACATTGAGGGAAGGAAGAGACAGCGAGACAACTGCACAGATGGAGTTTCTCAGAGTTGCAGAACAGGAGCAGAAAATTCAGCGATGGAGATTTAGTGACAGGTTATGATTTTAACACATTATTCTGGACCAGGCCATTGTATTCTCTTTAGTAGGCTTTGAATAGCACAAGGATACTGAATATTGCATAGCTGGAATTGAATTCCCTAAAAATGAATGACTCGGATTTCCAGGTTGGTAAAGGATTATACAACTAAATAATAGAGATTTTATTTACCTGCTTATAATCTTAGCTGAAGGGGACACAGTGGCCATGTTTTGTGCCACAAAAAAATGACTTCTACTTTTGTCACTGAAGTAGGGAAAGGTTCCTGGATGTAGGGTTGCAGGACAGAAGGACAATGCACAGACAGGGCATTGCAGGTATTGGGAACAACTCGAGAACGACTGAAACAGACTGGCAGAAAGGTACTTTCTACACAGAGAGATATTTCTCTAAAGTTCGGTCAAGAGGGATTCTTTGTAGAGGTGATGTATGAAGATCTGGGGAAACCGAGTTCCAGGCAGGGGGCATAAAAAGGGTAATGACTCGAAAATAGCCTTGAGCAGCTGGGGAGGAGCTGGTCACCTTGGAGGAGCGGTGCAGTGAAGGGCAACAGGAGCCCTGTGTCACAGAGAGGTGCTTCTTCACAGGAGTGTGGGTTTGCTTCCCAAGTGCGCTAAGGCGCCTTCAGAATTTGAAGTGAACTACCATCTGATCTGTATAAACAGAGGCATTCCCCGAGAGAACATTTCTGAGGGGGAGAAGACAAGAGAGAAGAGTTTTCTCAGGGAGCTGTTCCAGAAACTCTTGACCAGCAGATGCTGGAGAGCAAAAGGCAGGGCTGGGATGAAGCAGAAAGAAGCTTCAGGAGGAGGGAAGATGCTGGTACAGCGGGCAGGCTGAGAGAGCCCAGAAGACTGGGTGTGGAACGCAGAGGTGCCCAGAATCCAGCTGTCTCCGTGTTCTATGGCTTCTCGTCTCCCCCGAGGACTCTGCACCGTGGATCCTCTGAGGTCCTCACTTCATTACTGCTCCATTGATTCCTTCATTAAACCACCCTTTCCTTGAAGTGCTACCTTGAGAGACTGTTACTAGAAACTAAACTTAGCTAATGATAATGAGCAGGAGCCTGCGACACACAGCACCGAGTAACTCGCCTTGCTTCTCAAGTCAAGACACGCATCTTTCACGACAAGGTTCCAATGACTGCGTGCCACCTGAGTGCACTCGGTGTCTGTGTTGGACACCTCGTGCTCTCTCCCACCTCACACCCTCTTACCGGCACCCATTTCGCCCTGGACGTCCCACAGGTCGTACCTCGTTTGAACCCGCGGTTGTAGTCACATGGTGTAGTTCTCAGTTTCTGTCTTGGGCTTCTGACACCCCATGTGGGAAACCCATGGGGACCCACTTAGCACTTGAGTATGTGCAGACTTGAAAGTCTGACAGTGTTAATCGGTACTGGAAGAACCTTACCTAGTGGAGGATGGGAGGTAGCAAATAAATGGTCCCCAATGCTATCTTAGAGGCCCAGTAGCAAATAAATGGTCCCCAATGCTATATTAGAGGCTGATGATCCAAAGTGGGTACATTCTTTTATGGTTCCATAGAGGGCTCCTACATCAATAATCATGCTTCCAATACTTTCTGGTTTTGTAACCCATCTTTACAAAGAGTATCCTTCTCTATTTCCTTGGGTTTACCTCCCAAAGCAAACTACGTCTGTGTGAGCCCCCCAGCCTCAGTCTCTGGAGGGAGTTCAGGGCAACCTGCTCGCACTCCCTATGGACTTACTGATGATGCGCACCTAAAAGGCTTCCTTTCCCCTTTATTTCCGTTGTCACACCCCATGTTATAAAGCACAGTATTGGAAACACATCTTTGCAATTTTCCTTAGGAAAATCCCTACTACAAGCGAAATGACTAAATTTATTACTGAATATAACATACACGGTTTAAAGGCTTTTTATGTACTCTGGAACAAGCCTACTTAAGTTTAGAAGTTTTATGCGTTTGTGGGAAGAAACTAGCTACCAATCTGGGGGACATTCTGACCTTTCCCTTCCAGGAAAACTGGATGTGTGCTGGGTTTGGCTGCCTTCCAGAACTTCCCAACACCTCTTGGTGTGACTCCGGTAGAGATGAACTGACTCCACTGGAGTCAAATCAAACACAGCACTGTGTTTTGTGGTTTTGACCTTGCTTACCACACTTTGAGTCTCCCTAACATTGTAAAGTAAGAAGTACGGAGAGATCATGGTGTCAATCGAATTAAAAGACTCCTGTGTTTTAGGTCTGAGGCAGGATTTCTACTCAAGAAAGTTTTCAAAATCTACAAAGACATTTAGTCTAAGCTCTAGTGGGTCAAGACCACCAGAAGTTTCTTGACAGGAAAAAAGTACACCAGCAGCTATCTGTGTGCCAGTGACACCGAAGAAGTAAGAAGTTGTAAGTAGCCCTGGGTCTGTTTCAAAATCACTTTCAGAATCGACCCAGATTGCTTTTCTCTGAAGTTGCTGTCCTTGAAGAAGGTTACTTCACCTTGACTGCAGTCAAAATAAACTAGGAGTTAGCAAGCCAGCAAAGGAAACACTGTTTAGATATTGTATCTCACCGGCTGTTCGCCTGATTGCACCTGCTTACATAAACTTTAAACAGCTCTGTGGTGTGGTTCCCAGGCAGGCGGCTGACCCATCATAGGTGATGACTGTGGTCTCCACAAAGGCTTGTTTGGTCGACACCTGGTTAGAATTGTGGTTGTGTCTGCAGAAATCAATGTCCTACCTAACATTTGATTTAATAGCACTTTACCCATTATCTTAACCTGCAATAAAAATGTTGGCCCTTGACCTCTGACCAGAATGGACTCTTTATAACACCATTGTTTCTGTGAACAATAAGAGTCTATGTGTGTGGTGTTGATTTAAAATGACTTACTGAAACCTAACCTACTTAAAGAGATTCTCTCCCCTTCCCTGCCTCCAATCCTTTTGCTCTGAGTGTAAACCTGCGGGAGTTTGTAGTTCAAAGACAATCATAGGTTTAACATTGCTTCTGTGAGGCATGCTAGATGATCAAGGTTGGCATGCAGAATCGTAGCCAGGACATGAAGGCGGAGACAGGCAATCGGGGTGTGTCGGCATGGGGGAGGGGAGCTGTGACTATTTTGAGAACAGAACTACCCAGGAGAAATTGAACCTTTAGAAACTAGGATCGGGCCACAGTGGTAGGTTCTGACTTGAAAGAGGACTCAATTCATGTTAGAAAGCTGGTGTAGGCATGAGGTAATGATGGGCTAGCTAACTAGAAGCAAGCCTGGAAGGGGAGAGGAGATTGGAGGCATTTGAAAAGATACAGAACGTGGAGTACAGAGGAACTGGGAGAGTGGTCAGGGAGAGAACATTTGTGCTTGCAAGGGTAGAGCTGGGAACTTTATAGACCTGCCTCGTTCCCTCACTTCCTCCCTCCCTCCTCCCTCCCTCTCTCCCTCCCTCCCTCCTTCCCTCTTCTGTCCCTTCTTCTCTCCCCTCCTCTCCTTTTCTTTCTTTCTTAGGCAAGGTGTTGCTATGTAATGTGTATTAGCCCTGATCTCAAAGAATCCCTCCTGCCTTAGTCTCCTGAGTGCTGGGACTACAAACCATGACTAGAATTTGGGACTCCAGCCCCCATCCCCTTTCCTCAGATACAAAGCTTTGCTTGGCCCAGAGCAGACAATAAATAATAAAATACACACTAAAATAAGGACATCCGTATTTCTCAAAGCAACCCTGTGTCATTCTAAAATTGATTCTTTGATTGATCACTTATCCCTACCCAGGACTCAGGGCAGATACTTCCCAAGGACACCGCTGTCCTCACCGCTGTCCTCCCAGTGCCTGTGTTGGTTTGCTGTGTAGCGCACTCCTCTTCACTCTCTTCTATAAGCAAATCTCCGCCTCCCCAAAGCGCTTAGAGAGGATCTGACTGAGGTCTCTCTGTCCTAACAGAGGTCTGTGAGGCTTGTGAGCTCTTCCTTCACCTTTGAAAGTGGGAGATAAATTACAGAATGTCTAGCTACCCAATTATTTCCCTCATAAAGCCACCAAGAGCAGTGTGGGGCACTTGACCCCACGTCCTTTGTTGCTGTGTGGGGACTGGAAGGGTTGCTATGCCCCCCAAAAGTGGAGGCCTGGGTTTATACCAGTGAAACTCCTCTCTCAACAGGGAGTTTCAGACTGGAAAGGCAATCTAGAAATTCAAAGTGAAGAAGGCTGGAAGAGGTAGGGAAACGAGTATAATAGGAAATTTTAAAACATTATGGGACATTAATAGTAGGGTGACTTAACTCCATTGTAAGAACAGAGAGGCCTCAGGTCAGATCATCTCTAAGTACTTTCCAACTCTAAGGATATGGTTCTTTTCCTGGCTTGAAGAGTACTAAAGATATTTATGAGTGTGTGTGTCTGTGTTCATGCATTCATATATGGGAGGTACACATATGTTGTGTGTGTGTTCATGCATTCATGTATGGGAGGTGCACATATGTTTTGTGTATGTGTGTATCTGTGTTCATGTGTTCATGTATGGGAGGTACACATATGTTTGTAGTTGCATATACACATAGAGGCCAAAGGATAACCTTGAGGCTTATTCTTCAGGAGAATCCATCTTATTTTTTGAGGGCAGGTCTCTCACTGCCCTGGAGCTTGGTTGGCCAGGGAACCCTCTAGAGGATTTGTATGTTCTAGCCTCTACTGAGATAATAAGAACATGTCATGCCTGTCTCTTGAATCTTTATTTATTTGTTTGCTTGCTTACTACAGGCATTGAGAACCAAACCTAGGTTCTCGTGCTTGTATGCTTGTATGGCAAGGACTTTATCAACAGAGCCATCTATTATGGCTCAGTTCTATCTGTTCACTCTCTATTCACGGTGACTCCCCTCAGCTCCCTTCCATGTTTCATAACCGCCCAGCATTCTGTCTGTGTTCACACCTCATGGCTGAGTTCACACCTCATTGGTTAAGACTTGATAATGTAGTGTATTTAAGCGGCTGTGCCTGGAATTGCTAGTTTGGCGAGGTTGTAAAAAGGTGCCTAGAAATTTATTAGGAGCTGCCTGAGGCACAAATCATCCGGTCTGCCCTCCGTCACTGTTTATAACCCACATATTTACACCCGCACAGTATTTGCAGTCATAATGTTGCACTTAGGACCTCATAGTCCCTTTAGATCTAGTCCACACTGCAACTTCCTTTCCTAATGACACACTGACACACAGCCCCGTCATAGTCATCGGGAACACTCCAGTGTCTCCTGGTAACATTGTCTTCTTGCTGCTAGGGCCTACACTTGTTTGCTGTAACAGATTTATGGCTGGACCATTGCTATTGTTTGCCTATCTTTTTTTTTTTTTTTTAATTGTTACATCCTTCTCATCTTTGAGAAAACTTGATAAGTAGGTGCAGGGTTGTTCAACTTAGATTCCTCTGTGTTTATTACATTTGAGGAGTGCATAACCAAGAGGTAGACATAGCATCAAGCCAACAGTGTAGGATTGGCTTACAAATTCTGGGTGAGTATTGGACCGGTGCATGGGGTTTCAAGAGGACTTTCACCCTTAAGTCCCTAAAAAGGGGTGCAGTCTTATGAAACTAGCACACAAATGTTTAGACACACCAGGCACCCAAGGGAACATTACTTCCTTTCTGCTGTGGCTTCAGATGCCTGGCTCACTCTCTGCCATTAAGCTCTCTCACCTGACTGTTTACTGAACTCCGGTGGGAACTTGGCTGCTAATGAATCCTTCATTCCAATCAGAGGCTTAGACTGTCAACCTCAGAACTCCCTAAGGGGAACTGTTTCACCTGCAGACGTGCTTCATATAGGCTGATGGGGGTTAGAAAGTCATCCTCACACACAGCACCAGCTTTTAGAATATGCAGACAAGTCAAATCTACTCAACACTGGATGCCTTAAAGGATAACCTGTGTGTAGCCTGACAGTGAGGGCAAGACGTCCAGCTGAAGTGCTTGCAACTGAAGCACATTTAACCCTGCCTCTGAGGGTGCTTCCTCCATGATCTTGAGCTCTTGAGTGGCACGAACTCAAAGCTTTCTGGGAAGTCTTCAAGGGTCAGTTGTTATGGGAGCCAGCAGGTTCTGGGGAAAGAGAGATGTCTGCCTGTTAGACATGCCAAGGTGGCAATAAGCTTTTGTCAGTGATGGGATCTTACCGTCCAGCTGCCGTGTGCCTATGGTGGCTTCCTTTAGAATGATACTGGTCAGTGAGTGGACTTTGGCTCAGTTTTCATGCAGTGCCGTGATAGTCGTTACCCGTGGTTTCTCTGGTCCATTTATCCACAAGGTCATTGCCATTTCCCTTTCAGCCTCAGATCAAATGATGTTCAGGAAATGCTCAGGAAATGCTCCTCAGGAAACAGAGAGGGTCTCCTTTGCCTCTGCTGTTCTCTTCCCAGCTACTTAGTATGCCTGCCGCGTCACACTCTGCTTCCTTCCGTCCTGTTACAACTGTCCTGATTTCGTATGAGTTCTTAGCCCAGGTTCCATCCCTTCCCAGCATGTGCTTGAGGTCTGTAGTAGCAACCTGTGCGCATAGCTTGTTACAATGTGGGTACCTCAGTGGAGTAGCATTGGGTCATTCCAGGGAAGTGCATTTCATGTCACCACTCTATGCTTCCTTTCAACACAACACTCAAAGGGATTCCTTAACTTGGACTTTATGAAGATCTCAAATGGAATTGTCAGGACAACTAAACCTCAATTGTCAGAGGACGTCCCCATCCTGGCCTTGGACATTCCCTCAAATCTGATGAGAAGTCACAGCTTGTATTAAAGGAGTGTTTATGCCAGCTCTGTGTTGCACAGAGAATTCTTTTCTGGGCATCTAGTCCCTGTCTCAAAAAAAAACCCTAGTTTCTTCTTATTGATTCCAGTGTTGACTTATGCAGTGGTTCAGAGTCTGGCCTGGAGGAGCAAGCCTTGTGTCACCTGGTTTCTCGGGGTGCTTGACCTCTAGTGATTCTCTATCAGACATGACAATAGATACTTGACACATTCTTTTCTCTAAGGAACTAACATTAACACATGTGTTCCTAGCAGATGGCCAGAAACTCTTGTTACTGAAGAGAGAGGAATTTCTGTGCATTGTTGGTGCCTGTTTCTAAATATCCTCGGGGGCAAAGCCCTAAGACATCCTCAATAACAACATCACACTTCTTCTGGTATTTCTGCCTACACAGTGACATCTATTTAGACAGGCAAGCACAGGGATTCACATACCATGTATACACTTTTTGAACAACTCACCCAGCAACCTTGGACTCCCTGTAGAGGTTTACATGTATGGTCCCACCTATAGAGGTTTACATATATGATCCAACCTGTAGAGGTTTACATGTATAGTCCCACCTGTAGAGGTTTACATGTATGGTCCCACCTGTAGAGGTTTACATGTATCATGCCCTTTGAACAATGAAATAGATTTCTCCTCCCCCAATGACCATCAACATTGGATGATGTCTATTCAAATGTATCTCTAATACATCCTGGTTTAAGAGTAGGAGGGCCAAGCCATCCTCAACTGGTTCTGGGAATGCATGCAGTGAGGCAAGACAGTGTTCTCAAGTGAGCTGTTATGGAGAATCCCCTACTTATCATCATAAGTCTATGCCTAATTGGGTGTGCATATAATTAAAATCACATATATTATGGGAAGGGGCATGTGCCATAGAAAGACGATTGTATGACCTATCAATCAAAACAGAGGAACACCTATATTATGTGTCTTAATAGCCAAACTCCTCCTTCTCTCGAATTTCATAAAAGAATGCCCTAGACATCGGGGCCCTTGAGTCTCTCACTCACGAGGCCTGCTGTCAGTTCTGACAGTGTTCCCCTCTCTGATTTATACCATCACTTTGCTCAGAATGAAGCTACCTGGCTATCTTTGCCCCTCTGCATGAGAAGAGGCCAAAGGCTGTAAGAGCCTGCCTAGACCTCTCCCACTGGTAATGAACTCTATCAGTTCATTTTTGCACTCTCTCCAAGGATCTGTTCTCAGGGAAGCTTAGCTGAGGTTAGATTGAGCAGCTACTCACCACAGTTCCTTCTTGATGTTTTCCTTTGAGACATCGGTTCCTACTAGGAAACATGAAGACTTAACTTTCTCTCACTATTCTCCCACTCCTTTGTCCTTCAAATGTGCACATATTGGCATGTGAATGGCATGGCAACCCAGCTACTGCGTGGCTGTGATTATGCAAACATTCTTCCAATTATGAGATCCTTGATAACATCTTCTCTGCACTGCTCTTTATCTTCCCTCCAAGTAATAATGTGTAAACAAGTTTCGTGTTCACATATTTGCCGAGTTTTCTTTGTGCTTATATCAGGAGTAATTGAAAACTGTGGCTAGTGGATCAAATGTAGCTGATATCCGCTTCTATAAGTAAATTTCATTGAAGTACAGAAAAGCTCATCTGTTTGCAAACTGTCTACACATGCTTTCCCTGTCAGACAGACAAACTAGGTTGTTTGATGAAGATTGATAAACTTAAAATATTTATCTGTCCCATTTACAGGAGAAATTGGCCTTCTTCCAGCTTAGGTAACTCAGCCTCAGACTTCCCAAATGTTTAGGATTGTCTCACAAGGCCTTCACAGGCAGTTGGCATGCCCTTGTCTTCCTGTCTTGAGGCAATCCATTTTGGAACAATATGATTTGGTTTCTGCCCTTTCAGTTTGCAAAGAATGCCCCTCTTTTACAATTATTTATTTGTGTGTGTGTGTGTGTGTGTGTGTGTGTGTGTGTGTGTGAGAATTCATGCCATAGGTCATGTGGAAGTTAGAGGACAAATTGTAGGAGCTGGTTCTCTCTTCTACCTTTGGCCCTGAATGATTGAGCTCAGGCTGCTAGGTTTGACATCAAGCACCTTTAATTGCTAAGCCATGCCCTAGCACCATGTTTGGCCTTCAGCACAGCGTCCTGTCCAATGTCACCCATCACCATCCATCTCGGAGGCTCCCTTAGCCCTCTCTTGTAATGGAGACTTTCTCACTTACATCTGATGTCTTATTTTGCCCTATGTTACTCTATCTTTAAATTTAAATCCCCACTCTCTCTCCCTCCCCCCACCCTCCCTATCCCGTGTGTGTATGTGTGTGTGTGTTCAAGTGAAGGTCAGAGGACTACTTGCTGAGGCCAGTCCTTTCTTTTTGGCTGTGAGGATTATGGGAATTGAACGTGACTCATCAGGTTTAGTGGTAAGTGTTTTTACCTGCCAGCCCTAGAATACAAATTAAGCTTTCTGAAGAAAGATAGGTAGAAAGTTGCATTTTTCAAATAGTGCATGTTGAAGATGTTTATCTTACTTTCAAACTTGACCAACAGTTTGGCTGGGTATAAAATTCTAGGTAGGAAAATTTTTTTTCTTCTACTTTAGAAGCCATTATTCCTTTATGTTCTTGCCTCTAGTATTGTTGCTGAGGTCTGAGACCACTCAGATTTCATGTTTCCTTCTACATGACTCTGAAAATAAGCCTTTTCACAGTTGACTGTTTTTTTTTTTTCTTGTTTTCTCTTTGTTCTCGGTGTTGGGCCATTCCATCATGCTGTCTTGCTGTAGCTCTATTTTCATCAATTAGGCCAGGCATTTGGCAAACTCTGTTACTCTAGAAATTTATGTCCTTCAATTCTGGGAAATGCTCTTGAATTATGTAATCAATGTTTTCCTCCTGCTGCATGATTTAAGGCAGAACTGCTTAACAAGGAGAACAGATAAAACTAATTGAGAGACTTTTTAAAGATAAATACTCCCAGGTTTCAATGCTAGAGTTTCCAATTTGCATATTTTGGTATGGTATGTATATTTTTGTGACATTTCTGTTGCAGTCTTGAGAAACTGTCTGGATAGATCTGACTTTGAATCAACAGTATTAGACTATCATCTAGAAGCATCACATCATTTGAACAAAAGCAGCTAGGAAAAAAAAATAGTCTCCAAAAGCAAGCCTCAGCCCAAAGATTCCTCTGCAACCACTACATTTTGTTGCTACTATGTAAGGGTTCTGGATGCCGATTGGTATCTTACATTCTCGTAGATTGGTTCCTGCTGTGTCAATTCACATGTGGTGAGCCATATGTCATCCTATAATTGCTCTCAAATACCTCTAATGAGCATTTTGTCCACCCAGTTGAATGATAGCTACACAGAAGAAAGACAGTCATTCACTGACTTTGAGTCAACTCTAGTGCATGGTACTGAATTCCATGACACAAGTGTTTATATTCCTAATGAGAGCAGTCTGAAAGGAGGCATTTACACATTCTTCTGATTAATTGAGGAGACATAAAATAGAACTCAGTATTGATTACAAACTCAAATATCCAGAATGATATGTCTTAGCCAATGCTATTTGCAGTCAGCTGGGTGACGTTGCGATGATCCTTCTTGATGCTTTGCTTTAACTATCATTTGAGGAGATGACAAAGATAAGCTATTTGCTTTTATTTACCATTGACCCTGGACCCTCATCCATCACCCCTGGCATACATGAAACTGTAATGTATGAAATCATTTATGGCTTCTATTCTGTTCCTATGGTCCTCCAGACAGCAACCTTGCTTTGACCACTTTCGTACTTCCAACTCTTAACAACAGCATTTGACATTGTCTGAGCACTCAGCATAAATTTTGTTGAACGAATCTTTATATTTATGTACAATGCTGACTAATACCCAGGACAGCAGTTCTTGGGATGCTGAAAGTTTATTGATTTTTAAAACAGAACATTAGGTTTTTCACACTTCTGAGAGCTGTGGTCTTTTAGATGTCTAGTCATAAATATTTGTGATCATCTTACATTTTCAAGCAAAGAAATGGATTTAAGGCTTTGTTTTACTTGATTTGAGGGCATTGCTGGTTCCACTCAATAAAAAAAGGAATTCACTAAACAGCTTCTATTTTTAGGTCTTTGAAAAATTCTTGTGTATAGAGCATTAATTTATAAATGAAACAAGTCTGGCATAGATAATGCTAGGAAATTATTTTTTTCCTTTTATATTTTGGCTTTATTTTTTTATTCATTTAAAAAAATTTTTTCTTTTATTAGATAATTTCTTCATTTACATTTCAAGTGTTATCCCATAAGTCCCCTATACCCTCCCCCTGCCCTGCTCCCCTACCCACCCACTCCCACTACTTGGCCCTGGCATTCCCCTATACTGGGGCATATAAACATTGCTAGACCAAGGGCCTTTCTTTGCCAATAATGGCCAACTAGGCCATCCTCTAATACATATACAGCTAGAGACATGAGCTCTGGGGGTTCTGATTAGTTCATATTGTTGTTCCATCTATAGGGTTGCAGACCCCTACAGGTCTTGGGTACTCTCTCTAGCTCCTACATTGGGGACCCTGTGTTCTGCCCTATAGGTGATTGTTAAGCTAGCAAATTATAAAGGCATGCATTGCTAACCATTCTACCATCAAAAGGTTTTCTCTTAACTGCATAATATTATAAACCCTAGCATGTCTTTAAAAAAATGCAATTGTTAAATAATTTCATTTATTTATTTATTTGCTTATTTATTTATTTAGGTTTTTAAGATATGGGGGTCTCACAGAGCCTAGATTGGCCTGGAACTTAACTATATATCTGAGAATGACCCTGAGCTCCTGATCTTCCCACTTCTACTTCCCAAGTGCTTGGCTTATTGGTGTACATCACTACACATAGCTCCTTTTTTATTTAATAAAAAAATGTTTCACTGTGAAACCAAAGCAGGCTTAGTACCCATTACAGACCAGGCTGGCTTCCAACTCACAGAGATCCACCTGCCTTTGCTTTCCTAGTGCTGGATTAAATGTGTGTGCTGTCATGTACAGCTCAAATTATTTTTGACTATGGTAAGATGGACACACTGCAAAATTCATAATTTATGCCATTTAAGATAAATAATTTGGTGGCAATAAGAATGTTCTTGATAATGTGCAATTATCTATGGTATCTATGAGATACCAAGTTCTAGCTCCCAACAGCTTTCATCACACCCAAAAGGAACCAGGAGACATCAATCCGTGACTTTCTACGTTGGTCGTGTCGGCTTCATCTCCATGGGTTTGCTTTTTTTTAGAACAACTCAGCAAAATAAAATTCCAGTTTATTATTGGACATTGTTTCACACATACATCAAATAGGCCAAAAAATAAATAAATAAACAGCAACTTCATAGTAAGAAAAGGAAAAAAATCTTTTTATCTTTGGCCTTTTTAACCATCTCATACAAACCAACTACTTATAGTAAGTACAGCTAGGTACATACACAAAAGTTACTGGAATGCTCGGAATAAGATTTTTTGTTGTTGTTGTTCTTGCTTTTTTTTTTTTTTTAACAAGGATTTCTTTTTTTTTCTTTCTCCTTTGAAATTATAATGAACATGGTCACACCACAAGTAAAGGCTGAAGTAGGACAGAAAACGCTCTGAAGGCTGGTTTGGTCACCCGTTATTAAAAATGGCTGACCCCCTAACAATATGTACAAAAATATAAAATGTAAATAAAAAATACAAACAAAATTTCCTTTTAAAGTATTTTAAAGAAAAAAACCAGGGCCTGGGAAGTTCTGGTTCTTTTTTCCTCCCATGTTGCCAATTCATGTTGTAGTTTTGGTGGGATGGTGGAGAGTGCATGTCATCTGTGGGTAACATTGCCCACTGTGGGTGGGCGGGGCCTGCTTCTCTACTCGAAGGTGACCACGTTTAAATTCTGAGACGGGAAGTGGAGGGTGTAGGTCACGGTGCGTAAGGTTACTTTCCCTTTTGCTGTCTAGTCATCCTCCTCAGTCTTCTGCTTCTGGTGTCGACATCATCATCCTCATCATCTTCAGCTACCCGCTTGCCCGTAGGAGCCTCAGCTTCCTCATCTTCATCCCCATCCTCTTCCTCATCGTCACCTTCTTCCTCCTCCTCCTCTTCCTCCCCACCTTCTTCCTCTTCTTCATCTACCTCATTGTCAGCCTCCTGCTCCCCATTTTCCTCATTTTGAGCGTTCCCATTGGCAGGTGCATCTCTCCCATTCTCTGCCTCTTCCACAACTTTCTTCTTCAAGTCCTTGGTGGTGATCTCGGAGCTGGTGTCCACTGCCGCGTCTGACATGGTGGGGCACGCCGGTGGTTCGATGCTGCGAGCGAGGAAATGAAAGTCGAGTTCGAGGACTCTGGTGAGAGAACTGCTGGAGTCCGTGCTGGAGGAGGCGGTGGTCCGCGAAGGTGGCTGCAGTGAGCGAGCGCGGAGCACGACCCCGGGAACAATGCAAAGATGGGACGGGTTTGCTTTTCTTGGACTTGTGTTTTTCCTATCAATGAGATGGTAGATACAATGTGGGCTTTTGTAATTGGCTTCTTTCATTTAACAAAATGTCTTCAAGGTTCATCATTGCCAAAGTGGGCATCAGTACCAAAATCCTTTTTGAGGCTGAAAAGCACTATTGTAATAATATGCACTACATCACATTTTGTTATTCATTTGTTAGCTAATAAATATTTGTGCTCCCCAGTTTTGATTGTGTGAAGTACATTGCTGTGAACATAAGTGTACACATATGAGGCCCTGTTTTCTCTCTTCTTCTCTTTCTTCTTCTTCTCCTCCTCCTCCCTCTCCTCTCCCCTCTCCTCCTCCTCTTCTTCTTTATTCTTCTCTCAGACAGTACATCTTGACCACAGCCTCCCCTCCCTCCACTCCTCCCAGTCTCCCTGCCCCATCCCCCTCCTTCCCTAGATCCTCTGTTTCTCCATTTCCCTTAAGAAAAAAGCAGGCCTCCCAGGGATATCAGCATAACAAGATAAAGTAGACTAGGCATACACCCTCACATCAAGGCTGGAGGTGATGCAACACTATAGGAAGGAAAAGGTCCTAAGAGAAGGCAAAGAGTTAGAGACACCCCCACTCCCACTGTTAGCAGTCACACAAAAAGACCAAGCTAACAGCTATAACATAGATGAAGAGAACCTTACATAGATTCACACAAGCTCCATGATTGCCACTTCAGTCTCTGTGAGCACCTATGAGCCCTGCTTAGTTGGTTCTATGAGCTTGTTATCCTGGTGTCCTCAACCCCTCTGGTTCCTACATTTCTTCCTTCCCCTATTCCCAGAGCTCCAAGGGGAGGGACCTGATAGAGATCTCCAATCTGGGCTCTCTTTCCACCTCATGTTTGGCTTTAGGTCTCTGTATCTGCTCCCCTAAACACTGACCTATAATAGAGCAGGATATCATTGAGAGTCATTTCATTGACTTTTTTTTCCATCCCAGGTCTCTGATCACCTAGGCAGTCAGGCATGGGTTCCCTCTTGTGTTATTGGTCTCACATTAGACCAGTTATTGGTTGGCCACTCTCACAAATTCTGTGCTTTCATTGCCTCGGCACATTTTACAGGGTGGACAGGCTGTAGGTAGAAATTTCTGTAGCTGGGTTTGAGTCCCAGTTTAACTACTGGAGAAACAGTTTGCCTGAAGATGACTGGTTCAGGCTCTGTGTCCCTCCATTACTAGGGTGACCAGGATCACCCTCCTAGATTCTGCGAGTTTCTACTGCACTAGGTTTCCTACTGTGTTGCCTCAGCCAGCCTTGATATGAAGGTTCATTTTGTTTTTAAAAATCTATTTATTAGTGTGTGTGTTTGCTTTCATGAGCTCATGTGTAGCACATGAGTAGCACATGAGCACAGAAGCCCACAGAAGCCAGACAGTACATCTTGACTGTTGTACTTCAACTTGGTGTTGGATCCCCTGGAATTGGAATCAATGGGAGTTACAAGACTTCATGTGAGTGCTGAGAAATGAATCCGGTTCTTCTACCAGAGTTACAAGTACACCTAACCACTGAGTGGTCTCCCCAGCCCCTGAGTCCCTGCTTTTAGTTTTTGTGTGTGTGTGTACCTAGGTGTAAGCTGCTGGATCCCAAGGTAGTTTTCTATTAGGCTTTATTGAATGATGAACCAGTGAAATGATTCACCAGTTTACATGCCTAACATAGGACATTTTCAAATACTCTATCTCTCAGTCAATACTCATTTTCTCTCTTAAAAAATGTCTTCTAGGGGCTGGAGAGATGGCTCAGTGCTTAAGAGCACTGACTGCTCTTCTGTATGACCTGGGTTCAATTCCTGCCACCCACATGGCAGCTCACAACTGTCTGTAACTCCAAGATCTGACACCCTCACACAGAGATACATGCAGGCAAAACACCAGAGCCCATAAGATAAAAATGAATAAATCACTTACAAAACTGTTTTCTAACCTGTCTGCTTCTTTGTTTCTCCCCTTCTTCAAAGATTTATTCATTTTTATTTGCGAGCATGTGTGTACCTACATCTCTGTATAGACACCATGCGCATGTAGGTGTCTCAGATGACTGAAGAGTGCCAGAGTCACCAGCACTAAAGTTAGACGAGATTGTGAGCCACCTGATGTGGGTGCTGAGAACTGAACCCAGATCCTTTGCAAGGGCAATGCACTCTTAGCTGCTGTGCTCTCTCTCTAGGCTCTTCTCTTTCTTTTAATTGGCATTTATTATTGGTGAGAATGAATGGGCTTCACTGTGACATTTTTTTTCCATGCATGGAACGCTTTACTGCTCCTACACTTGCTCCTTATCCTTCCTTTCCCTCCCCTCCTCTTCTACCTCACAAATAGTCCTCTTTCTTTTTTAATGTCTTTTTATTTTTAGTGCTTATTAAAATTCTTTTATTATTACTATTACTACTACTATTGTTATTAATTGTGTGTGTGTGCAAGAGAGAGAGAGAGAGAGAGAGAGAGCGAGCATTGTGCTATGGTGCTATGGTATGTGGACGTGAGACTGTATGGACTCAGCTTTCTCCTTCCTCCTTGTGGTGCTTGAATGAGAATGTCCCCCATAGGCTCATAGGTTTGAATACTTTGTCACCAGGGAGTGGCACTATTTAAAAGAATTAGGATATATGGCTTTATTGGAGGAAGTACATCACTGGCTTTGAGGTTTCAAAAAGCCCCTTCCAAGCCCAGTGTCTTATTCTCTTCCTGATGCCTGTGAATCTGGATGTAGAACTCTCTCAGCTACTTCGTCAGAACCATGTCTGCCTGCATGCCACCATGCTTCCCATCATGATGACAAAGGACTAAACCTCTCAGCCCCAATTCAATGCTTTCCTTTCTAAGAGTTGCTGTAGCCATGGTGACTTCACAGCATAAAACACTGACAAAGACATGGGGATCAAACTCAGGTTCATCAGGCTTGTGGCCAAGCACTTCTACCCACCTTGCCATCTGGTCAACCCTATTTTTCAATCTAGATTCTTGATATAGACACTTACACATGATTTTAATCTTCAGTGTAAATTCTTACCTCTCTGTTAGGCATATTTATAACATTATATTGTTAATTTTCATACCTCTTCTGTTTTGGTTGCATATTTTGTGGGACAGTTTGGACATCTGACCCACTTATCACCTCAGTGCTGTGTGTGATATCTGGTTAGTTAAGTGGTTGTCTTTGTTGTTGTGTCACTGGGTATCTGTGGACGAGTCAGCCGGCTCACTGCTGCTGATCATGATGGACAGTTTTCTTCTTCTCAGGGAATATTTACAGATTTATAGCTGCAGTGGAGACTGTTCTTGAAGATGTTCTTTCTATTTTTTTCAACATCCAAATAACTCTATGCCAGCAAATATAAGGTGAATGATCATTTTTTCTGTTTTGATGTCAGAAAGAATCATTTGTAGGAAAGGCTCTGTTGCTTAAAGGAAGCAGTGACTTCCTCGGTTGGAAAAGGATCTCAGGCCACAGTAGTATGGCAGGTCTGAGATTTTCACTGTCTCTTTTGTGATAACAGTTTCTTCTCCAAGAAACAAGTTTACAGCATAAGACACTTGAATGAAGAATGGCCCAAGGCAGCAGTGTTGAAACATAATATTTTGCTTAGTCTTAAGACCTTGACTTAAACTCCAGAATAAATATTTAAAGAAGAGTTATTATTCTTTCCTTTAAAAAAAAAGCTTGCCTAGGGGGTGATTAAAGCTGTCCACACTTGTGACCGTCACAGTCTGTTTTCAGAATTCACAGGAAGTCTCAAGTTAATTACAAAGATTCAGTGATAAATAAAGATAATAAAGAAAAACAAAAATAATCTCAACATACCAATAGCAGAGGCAGAGGCAGGTAGATCTCTGTGAGATTGAGGCCGGTCTTATCTACGTGGAGAGTTTCTAGCCAGCCAGGGCTACACAAAAGAAAATAACAATTAACCCAACAATTAGTATTATAGTTGCCCAAAGGAACTTTCAGATAGAAACCAATGTGTGGGAGTAGTGGCAATACTCATGGTTATGCTATGGTTTGGAAGGAAATACAGCTTTGTTCTGGAGAAAGTATTCGTCAATACTACAAAGCATGTCTGAGGATGATGGACAGTCTTCAAAGTGTTAAAAATTCACATAACCGGGGAAGAAACCACAGTCATTACATTACATTACATTACATTACATTACATTAGTTATGTAAGGAAATTGAGCAGTGCTGTAGTATAGCTGAGTTGTTAATATGCTTTGCCTAGTTTGCATGAAGCTCTGGACAACATAAAACTGGACATGGTGGAGCAGCCCCATACCACCTTGGGTGCAAACTCAGCAGAGTGTCCCAAGGTCCCCAGAGGACTCTTCACACTGCAGGCACCCTAGTACACCCAGGATCTTGGGATCACTGGTGAGTGGAATGCAACATCTATTCCAAAACAACTCAGAGGGGCTTGTGCCAGCAGGAACAGGGACACAGGAAACCCGTCCAACCAATGGCTGGGGTTAATTTCTGTTGGAGCCAGTCCAACACCACCTTGGGCGTGAACTTGGAGGATGGTCCCATGGTCCCCAGAGGACTCTTCATGCTGCAGGCACCCTACCACACCCAGGATCTTAGGATCACTGAGGAGAGTCGGCCTCCAGAGAGGGCTCTGACCCTGGGACTCAGGTGAGAGTACCATCATGTATCCTGGGTCTCTCAGAGACCAATCCGCGCAGGAGAGCACATGGGCCTCAGAAGCAACAGAGCTTTTTGGACAGGGTCCATTCAGGCCTTCATCTTCAGCCAAGAGGTGGATCTAAGCTCCAGACCTCTGTGCACCTTCCCTGAAAGAAGAGAGCTTGCCTGCAGAGAGTGCTCCGACCACTGGGACTCAGGAGAGGGTTGGACTCCCAGGAGTGCTGACAGAGGCTAACAGAATCATAGGAGGAACAAGCTCCAGCCAGCTAGAACATCTAACACCAGAGATTACCAGATGGAAAAGACAAATGTAAGAATATTACTAACAGAAACCAAGACCATTTGGCATCACCAGAACCCAGTACACCCACCACAGCAAGTCCTGGATATCCCAACACACCCAAAAAGCAAGATTCAGATTTAAAATCATATCTCATGATGTTGGTAGAGGATTTTAAGAAGGGCATTAATAACTCACTTAAAGAAATACAGGAGAACATGGCTAAACAGGTAGAAGGCCTTAAAGATGAAACACAAAAAAATCCCTCAAAGAATTACAGGAAAACACTGCTAAACAGGCAGAAGACCTTAAAGAAGAAACACAAACATCCCTTAAAGAATTACAGGAAAACACAACCAAACAAGTGATGGAATTGAACAAAACTACCCAAGATCTAAAAATGGAAGTAGAAACAATAAAGAAAACCCAAAGGGAGACAACTCTGGAGATAGAAACCCTAGGAAAGAAATCAGGAACCATAGATGTGAGCATCAGCAACAGAATATAAGAGACGGAAGAGAGAATCTCAGGTGCAGAAGATTCCATAGAAAACATGGATACAACAATCAAAGAAAATGCAAGATGCAAAACATCCAGGAAATCCAGGACACAATGAGAAGACCAAATGTAAAGATAATATGTATAGATGAGAATGAAGATTTTCAACTTAAAGGGCCAGTAAATATCTTCAACATAATTATAGAAGAAAACTTCCCATACCTAAAGAAAGAGATGCCCATGAACATACAAGAAGCCTATAGAACTCCAAATAGACTGGACCAGAAAAGAAATTCCTCCAGACACATAAAAATCAGAACAACAAATGTGCCAAATAAAGATAGAATATTAAAAGCAGTAAGGGGAAAAGGTCAAGTAACATATAAAGGCAGACCTATTAGAATTACACCAGACTTCTCACCAGAGACTATGAAAGCCAGAAGAACCTGGACAGATGTTATACAGACCCTAAGAGAACAGAAATGCCAGCCTAGGCTACTATACCCAGAAAAACTCCCAATTACCATAGATGGAGAAACCAAAGTATTCCATGGCAAAACCAAATTCACACAATATCTTTCCATGAATCCAGCCCTTAAAAGGATAATAAAGGGAAAACTCCAACACAAGGAGGGACATTATGCCCTAGAAAAAGCAAGAAAGTAATCCTTCAACAAACCTAAAAGAAGATAGCCGCAAGAACAGAATCCCAACTCTAACAACAAAAATAACAGGAAGCAACAATTACTTTTCCTTAATATCTCTTAATATTAATGGACTAAATTCCCCAATAAAAAGACATAGACTAACAGACTAGTTACATAAACAGGACCCAACATTTTGCTGTATACAACAAACCCACCTCAGGGACAAAGATAGACACTACCTCAGAGTAAAAGACTAGAAAACATTTTTTCCAAGCAAACAGTCCAAAGAAACAAGCTGAAGTAACCATTCTAATATCAAATAAAATCGACTTCCAACCCAAAGTTATCAAAGAAGACAAGGAGGGGCACTTCATACTCATCAAAGGCAAAATCTTCCAAGATGAACTCTTAATTCTGAATATCTATGCTCCAAATGCAAGGGCATCCACATTCATTAAGGAAACTCTAGTAAAGCTCAAAGCACACATTGCATCTCACACAATAATAGTGGGAGACTTCAACACCCCACTCTCATCAATGGACAGATACTGGAAACAGAAAGTAAACAGAGAGACATCAAAACTAACAGAAGTTATGAAACAAATAGATTTAACAGATATCTACAGAACATTTTATTCTAAAACAAAAGAATATACCTTCTTCTCAGCACCTCGTGGTACATTCTCCAAAAATGAACATATAATTGGTCACAAAACAGGCCTCCACAGATAAATAAATATTGAAATTATCCCATGCTTCCTATCAGATCACCATTAACTAAGGCTGATCTTCAATAACAACATAAATAATAAAAAGCCAACATTCACGTGGAAGCTGAAGAACACTCTACTCAATGATACCTTGGTCAAGGAAGAAATAAAGAAAGAGATTAAAGACTTTTTAGAATTTAATGAAAATGAAGCCACAACATACCCAAACTTAATAATAATAGATTAATAATAGTAGATTACACAATAAAAGCATTCCTAAGAGGAAAACTCATAGCCCCGAGTGCCACAAAAAAGAAACCAGAGAGAGCATACACTAGCAGCTTGAAAGCACACCTAGAAGCTCTAGAACAAAAGGAAGCAAATTCACCTAAAGGAGTAGACAGCAGGAAATAATCAAACTTAAGGCTGAATTCAACCAAGTGAAAACAAAAAGAACTATACAAAGAATCAACCAAACCAGGAGGTGGTTCTTTGAGAAAATCAACAAGATAGATAAATCCTTAGCCAGACTACCTAAAGGGCACAGGGACAGTATCCTAATTAACAAAATCAGAAATGAAAAAGGAGACATAACAATAGATCCTGAGGAAATCCAAAACATCATCATATCCTACTACAAAAGGCTATACTCAACAAAACTGGAAAACCTGGATGAAATGGACAATTTCCTAGACAGATACCAGGTACCAAAGTTAAATCAGAATCAGATTAACAATCTTAACAGTCCCATTTCCCCTAAAGAAATAGAAGTGGTCATTAATAGTCTCCCAACCAAAAAAAAAGCCCAGGACCAGATGGGTTTAGTGCAGAGTCCTATCAGACCTTCAAAGAAGACCTATTTCCAACTCTCCTCAAACTATTCCACAAAATAGAAACAGAAGGTACTCTACCCAATTCATTCTATGAAGTCACAATTATTCTGATACCTAACCCACACAAAAATCCAGAAAGAAAGAGAACTTCAGACCAATTTCCCTTATGATTATCGATGCAAAAATGCTCAATAAAATCCTCGCAAATAAAATCCAAGAATATATCAAAATAAACATCCATCATGATCAAGTAGGCCTCATCCCAGGGATACAGGAATGGTTTAATATATGGAAAGCAATCAATGTAATCTACTATATAAACAAACTGAAAGACAAAAACCACATGATCATCTCATTAGATGCTGAGAAAACATTTGACAAAATCCAACACCTCTTCATGATAAAAGTCTTGGAAAGATCAGGAATTCAAGGCCCATACCTAAACATAATTAAAGCAATATACAGCAAACCAGTAGCCAACATCAAACTAAATGGAGAGAAACTTGAAGCAATCCCACTAAAACAAGGGACTAGACAAGGCTGCCCACTTTCTCTGTACCTATTCAACATAGTATTGAAGTCTTAGCCAGAGCAATTAAACAACAAAGGAGATCAAGGGGAAACAATTTAGAAAGGAAGAAGTCAAAATATCACTATTTGCAGATGATATGATAGTATATATAAGTGACCCTAAAAATTCCACCAGAGAACTCTTAAACCTGATAAACAGCTTCAGTGTAGTAGCTGGATATAGAATTAACTCAAACAAATTAGTAGTCTCTCTATATACAAATGATAAACAGACTGAGAAAGAAATTAGGAAAACAACACACTTCACAATAGTCACAAATAATATAAAAGACCTCGGTGTGACTCTAACTAAGGAAGTGAAAGATCTGTATGATAAGAACTTCAAGTCTCTGAAGAAAGAAATTGAAGAAGATCTCAGAAGTTGGAAAGATCTCCCATGCTCATGGATTGTCAGGATTAATATAGTAAAAATGGTTATCTTGCCTAAAGCAATCTACAGATTCAATGCAATCCCCATCAAAATTCCAACTCAATTCTTCAACGAATTAGAAAGGACAATTTCCAAATTCATCTGGAATAACAACAACAACAACAACAAAAACTAGGATAGCAAAAACTATTCTCAAAAATAAAATAACCTCTAGTGGAATCACCATGTTTGACCTCAAGCTGTACTACAGAGCAATTGTGACAAAAACTGCATAGTACTGGTACAGCGACAGACAGATAGATCAATGGAATAGAACTGAAGACCCAGAAATAACCCACACACCTATGGTCACTTGATCTTTGGCAAAGGAGTTAAAACCATCCAGTGGAAAAGAGACAGCATTTTCAACAAATGGTGCTGGTTCAACTGGAGGTTATCATGTAGAAGAATGAGAATTGATCCATTCTTGTCTCCTTGTACAAAGCTCAAGTCTAAGTTGATCAAGGAACTCCACATAAAACCAGAGACACTAAAACTTATAGAGGAGAAAGAGAGAGAAAGCCTCGAAGATATGGGCACAGGGGAAAATTTCCTGAACAGAACAGCAATGGCTTGTGCTGTAAGATTGAGAATTGACAAATGAGATCTCATAAAATTGCAAAGCTTCTGTAAGGAAAAAGACACTGTCAATAAGACAAAAAGGCCACCAACAGATTGGGAAAGGATCTTTACCAATCCTAACTCTGATCGGGGACTAATATCCAATATATACAAAGAACTCAAGAAGCTGGACTAAAGAAAATCAAATAACCCTATTAAAAAATGGGGTACAGAGCCAAACAAAGAATTCTCAACTGAGGAATACCGAAGGGCTGAGAAGCACCTGAAAAAATGTTCAACATTGAGAGAAAAAAAAAAACAAAACAAAAAAACACAAACAAAAACAAAACGTTCAACATCCTTAATCATCAGGGAAATGCAAATCAAAAAACACTGAGATTCCACTTCACATCAGTCAAAATGGCTAAGATAAAAAATTCAGGTGAAAGCAGATGCTGATGAGGATGTGGAAAAAGAGAAACACTCCTTCATTGCTGGTGGGATTGCAATCTTGTAAAAACACTCTGGAAATCAGTCTGGTGGTTCCTCAGAAAACTGGACATAGTACTACCGGAGGATCCAGCATTACCTCTCGTGGGCATATACCCAGTTTTTCCAACTTGTGATAAGGACACATGCTGTCTCCTATGAGGCTATGCCAGTGCCTGGCAAATACAGAAGTGGATGTTTACAGTCATCTATATGATGGAACACAGGGCCTCCAATGAAGAAGCTAGAGAAATTACCCCAGGAGCTGATGGGGTCTGCAACCCTGTAAGTGGAACAACAATATGAACTAACCAGTACCCACAGAGCTCATGTCTCTAGATGCATATGTACCAGAAGATGGCCTAGTCGGCCATCATCGGGAAGAATGGCCCCTTGGTATTACAAACTTTATATGCCCCAGTACAGGGGAATGCCAGGGCCAAGAAGTGGGAGTGGGTGAGTAGAGGAGCAGGGTGGGGGAGGGTATAGGGATAGCATTTGAAATGTAAATGAAGAAAATATCTAATAAACATCATTAAAAAAAAACTGGACATAGTGATTGTAATCCAACAACTTGTGGGTGGGGACAGGAGGATCAGAAGTTCAAGGGTCATCCTTGGGCTACAGGTTACAGAGCAAGTTTGAGACCAGCTTGTGATGCATGAGACCCTGCTTCAAAATGTAAAAAAATAAAAAATAAATAAATAAAATAATAATAAAAAGAAAGAAAATAAAAAATTTATAGGGAATAAAAGAAGAAAACCTACAACATCTTTATAGAAATAGGTAAGCATAAGCTTTTTGTACAGTCTGACTGGGCTTTCAGAGAGTGGGTGAGAGCAACTTGAGTCATGCAGAGGAGAAGCAGGGCTATCTATTGAAGTGAACTAAAATATTTCAAAAGCCCAGACATCTCAGAGGAATCTCTAATGGTTATCGCTAAAGGAGCTGGGGTTCTGTATTGGCCTCCAGCTCAACAGTCACCGTGCAGTGCCTTAATGCTGGGTGGCAAGATGAGGCGAGAAGGCAGGGCGGTGGAGATTAGATGGGAAGAGAGGAATGGAAACAAAGATGAGCTGTTCAAGCATGCACAAAGATCCGCAGCAGACGGGAGGAAAAGAGAAGGAAGCCATGCACTCTCGGTGATGGCACAGCAGAGGAAATCAACAGATGACACACAGTCGGCTTTGAAGTAAACATGCAGGAGAGTAAGTAGACAAGGCTCTCTGGATAGTTAGAGTGTCATGGCTAAGAAGTAGAGGCGTGATAGAGAAGCTCCCCACCCCCCTCTCCTACCCCCCGAGTGGGTAGTGGCTAATACAGAGACTCATACCTGGTCAAAGTACTGACAGTACATGACTGAGTGTTGTGGGTTATTGATTTGACATGGATTTAAGCCAACAGAAAGTCTATTTATTAGCCGGCCAGTGACTTCACTGTGTTCTGGATCCCATCATAGACCTAAGCCCATCTCAGGATGAGCTTTCAAGCACAAACAAAAAGTGTTCTGGGTTGATACACTTCAGTTAACAAGAACAGTTAGCCAGAGGCGGAACTACAGAAGCTAAAAAACCAGGTTGGTACATCTTGTATGGACTTTGATGGATTAGGCCTTTGTTTTAGTTTGGGCAGGTAGGGCTATCTTCATACTGAGTTTTATAGCTTGAATAACATTTCCCTCATAGAGTCATCTGTGCTAAGGTCTAAATGCCTATTAAGGTCCGGGGCCTTATTACACTGAGAGTGCTCAGCTCTAAATGAGACATCTATTTCAATCTGCACCCCCCCCNTGTCTCAAAAAAAGTGTGTGGGGGGCATGGAGCTGGGAGGGGGATTGTTAAGAGGGCCCTGGGGGGGATTGGAGCAGGGGGGTTCTTAGCTGCTTCAAAGGGCTCCCAGCATCCATAATTGACTTTGTGTGAGGAAGAAATCTCTATTATATTGGGCTACTGAGATCCAGCTTATCCTGTGGCATAGCATTGTCCTCTCTGGCCAACACACAGGGGTGATTTCAGCCTTACGAGTCACTCCTAGGGCATCACAGAAAATAAGAATATGGAAGAAATGGTGGATGCAGCAGCAATGGCTTTGGGGCTCCCGGGGCGCTCTGGAGTGTCTGCAGATCAAAGCTTCTTGAGCTCTCAGATAGTTTTAAAACCAGGCTGGGCCTTTTCCCTACATGTTTGCCGTTTCTTTAAATTTGCAAAATGGGGTGCTTATTACCCTCGTAATAGAATGTTGTGAAAATTAAGAGCTGCCATATGTAAAATGTCTAGACCATCGCCTAGCACGTAGCAGCGCCAGAAACATCCTGGGAGAGAATCAGAAATTACATCCCATAATTAACTTCGTAAATTTCTGATGTGAGTCACAGATGGGTGTTATTTACATTGGTGACATCTAGTTATTTAAAAATTCCTAGTTAAGATCTGAACTCTCTACATTTCACTGCCATAGCCTCTGACAGACAGTCTCTGCCCAGGTTGATGCTCAGGAAATGATAGTTATCTTTATTCCATTGCTGTCCTTTCAGAGGATGTAAGAGCAGAATTGCGGCTGTGGGAACTGCTCAGTCTCCAGGTTAGGCAGGGGCGGCTGGCGCTACAATGCTGTGGCTGTTAGCTGGGTGGCGGTGTGCAATGGATTGGATACACGCCAGCGTGATTTGTTCCAAAGACCAGAAGAGCTGGATGCAGCCATAGGCGTAATGACTGCATTCTAAACATGCTTACCCTCAAATTGCTGCTCTCTATAAACAATCACGGGAAGTGTTGGATGTGGGTGGGGAAGAGAATTCCCAAGACCCCAGATCAAGCTTCCACCCTTCCCAGATTCTTGCTGCTTGGTAACAATGGGAGCTCTAAAGAAAGTTCGATTTCCCAACTTTTGAAAGGAGTACTTTGGACTAGTAGGCACTTTCTCTAGCCTAGTGTTTGTTAACACACACACACACACACACACACACACACACACACACCACTCTTAAAGGTCATTTTACTAACTTTTTGTTACCAAAACATAACAGAAGGCTCACGTGGCTCAATCTTGTGCAAGGATGAATTCGAAAGCGTGGCTGGTGCCTTAAAAGCATTTAGGGTTCTTGAGCTATTTTTGCCTGAACAACAAACTTCTAAGCAAAGTGCATATGTATGTTATTTGGGGAAGGGGATACTCTTTTTTAAAAACTAGCTTTATTGGCACATAATTCAGATAATGTGCACGTTAGCCATTTACACTATTTAATTCAATAGCTATTAGAATAGACTATGCAGTTTTCATAAAGAAAAGAAACATCATAGATTCTTCCTCCTTTATTATCATCTTTATCCTCTTCCACACAAATATCAGGAGGACTCCATCTCCCTGTGCTACACATACAAATTCTCACATATACATGTATGTCTCACCTGATTTCTGCTCATGTGCCTTCCTTCCTCCTCTGGCTATATCTCTCAGATCTTTAATACACAAATCAACTGGGACTTGTCCACTTCTCCATTTTCTCTCTACTTGCCTGTTATTTGGATTCAGAACATCAAAGGAAAATTCTTACACAACCCAGGCCAGAGGGAGATTTCTCCCTCTGACATAATCAGGGTATGAAGTGGCGGATCGAGAAAAGTCTGTGGGCCTGGACACAGCAGTCTTCCCTTCCTCACCCAGGCCTTACTCTCCTCTTGCCTTGTTCTCGACAGCTCGGTCAGCTCTGGAAGTGCATGTTGCTTCTGAGGAAGGCCCAAGTGTCTCAGGGGACAAACTGGAATTAATTTCGAGCAGATTGACACAGATTCCACACATCTCATTTGAGCTGTGAAACAGTTTTCACTTGCCTTCTTTTTCAGTCCTATTTAAGGCAAATGCAGCTCTTGATGGCATCTCTGGGGTAGTGTGGGTGTGTGTGCACTGGCAGGCCTGTCCCTGCCTGCAGCGGCAGGCTGTTGCCTGATAAGCCACACCAGACCTCAGAGCTCCTGGGAGGTCACTGCCACATGGTATAAAAAGCTCTCTCTGACCCAGTTCTTCAGTGTGTTATACTGTTTTACTCTGTCTTATTCTGATGAAAATCAATTAAGGAATAAATATTTATTAAACATCTGGTGTATTCAAAATATGCCTTAATATTCTGTGTAATGGTTGATCCTCAGCCCCATGTCATTTAAGAAGAAAGCCTGGATACACAAGCAACTTGACATTACCATATTAGAACTATACGGAAATATAAGTTCTAGGAACAATGGAAATTTCAAAGTAGAAAATATCTTCACCACACCTTAATTGATACATTATATGTTGTACATTGTAATTTTTGTAATATGGAGAAATATGAAGAAGATAATCCAAAGGGCAATAAGTTCTGCTTCTTAGAAATGACTTTTGCTGACATTTTGACCAACATTTTTAAAGACATCTTGCTATATATACATATATCATATATTATAATGCAAAAATTTACATAATAAGATAATATACTTACTATTTGTAACCTTCCCACAACCCCCAACTCAGCTTTATGATGGGAACTGTTTTCCTTATCAGTAAATGTAGAATGATATTATATTTAATTATAGTAGAATATTTCACTATATTGCCATCATATTTAGCTAGTCCCCTGTTGGTAGACATTTAAATGATTCCATTATTTAAATGCTTTATATAGCCATTGCTTAGGTGACCATGATGCTATCGGTTTTCCCTATATTGAAGAAAAGGAACATTAAACGTTGAGTGCACATGGCTGTACATCCGTCAGAACCCGACCCCCTTGTGTTAGACATTGCTGGTGTTCTGACCCGTCTTCTAGATCCACTTGGAAATGCATGGGATGTAATCAGCCTGTGGTTCTGTGCATCTCTACCAAGGATATGCAAATATTCAATAGCTGTGGAGCCTAGCTGTGGGTAGTAAGATGGACGTTGATGAACCCCTCATTAACAGGTGACAGGGATTGGTGAGTAACCACCCCAGTACCTTGGCCCATCATGGGATGATTGTAAGTAGTGTTTTGTATTGAACCTGGAGGATTCAGCCCACTGAGGACAGTAGTCTCCTTATGTGGACTCCCTTTCCTCTCTCCCTTCTTACTGATCAACTTTGCCCTCCCTACACTCCCATGCTGGGCTGGAATTTCTAAGACCTTTCCTCAGATCTCAGGCTCAGCATCTGCTTTTGATGGGACTCAACTGAAGGCAAACTTTATGTGACAGATGCAAAGCGTTGTAGATGGCAGTACACCTTGCCTGAGGTGTCCTCATCTTTATGCCTGGAACCTATGAAAACTTTCTGTTAACATGGCAAAAGGGACTTTGTGGATGTTGTCAAATACGCAATCGTGCATTAAGAATCTTGAACTGGAGAGCAGGTGAGATGGTCCAGAAGATAAAGATGCTGGCCACCAAGCTTGTCAACCTGGTCTGGATCCCCAGGACCAACATGATAGAAGGGGACAACCGGCTCTCACAAGTTGTCCTCTGCAAATACATTGCAGTATGTACATGGGCTTTTTTTCCTGCACCTGTGTGAGCAAACACACAAACACATACTTGTATACATGCGTGCATACACTGAATAAATAGATTTAATATTTAGTCACTAGTCTCCAAATAGCCACAAAGGTCCTTGACAACTAAAGAGAGAGGCTGGAGAGACGCAGAGAGAATGGTTAACAGTCCCAGAGAAGCAGGGTGCTGTCTGAAGGTGGAAGGGTTCCATGAGCCAAAGAGAGTGGGTGGTCGCTAGACAAGAGGAGACAAGACGCCAGCCCTCTCCTACACACAGCCTCGGTAGGGACTAGGGAGTGTCCTGAGACCTCAATTTTACTTCATTACCCTCTTGACTGCGCTTCTAGCCTATAGCATTGCACTAACTTTGTGGTAACTTATTACAGCAGCAATAAAATGGAATATAGAATGTTAAAGACCGCGAGGTGGCTGGTGCTAGACCATCACATGGCTGTGTGCATTATTCCAAAAGCTGGGCTTGAGCAAGGCAGGCTGAGAGGCACAGGGTGAGGGGCAGGGCGGCTCAGTCAGGAAGCGCATTCCTTCCTCCTGAGCACAAGCCACTTTGATTATATCGGGTTAAGCTTAGGGTGTATTGGGTTAAGCTTAGAGTGGCTGGTTCACTGTCTTCTGACAGAGACTCATGGCCAGAGAGCCTCTTCACAAGCTGGGAGTTGGTGTACTCTAATTTACCTGAGGAGTGTGTTAAATTTATTAAAGCCTTAATGCATATAGAATATCTGAGAGAATAAAAAGTTAAAAAGAAATCACTGGGGGGAGTCTTGGATCCCACTTGCCTGAGGACTTAATGCAAAAGTCTTAAGTAGGTCTTGGGAATCCACATTTCCAATCAGGACTTGGATTGTGGTTCTGCTGGTAGCAAGCCTTCTTGCCTAGTAAGCATAAAGCACTGGGTTTGAGCTCCAGTGCTGAATAAACCAGCATAGTAATACATGCCTGTAGTTCCCAGAATCCTGAGGCTGTAGCAGAAATATCCAAAAGTCAAGATCAAGTCGGGTTGGGCTGTGTGAGACTCTAATAAACAGATATGTAAATAAGCAAAGTTATTCTGACACATATTTGTAGAAGACTCACACTGGAAGTACCACGCCTGCCACACCTTGTTAAGTGACACGGGCAAGATCAGAAGGGAAGGGAGTCACTTGGAGTTTTCTATTGTTGTTTCTTGATCTGAAAGCGTGAGTCCCAGCCATCAATAGCATCAACCAGTAGCTCTTCAATGTGTGTGTGTGTGTGTGTGTGTGTGTGTGTGTGTGTGTTCCCCATGTCACTGGGGACAGAGCATTGAGCTGAGCCCCTGAGGATGTTGGATCTTGTGGTTAGTCTGCCTGCGGTAGCATCTCTACGTCTGGCTGCTATGCGTGCGTGCTCTTTCTAGGTGACCTTGGAGAGTGGGGGGCAGTACAGCTGCTACCAGCTGCGAGCTGCAAGCCCAACACTTAGAATATCTCAGGGATTACAGATGTGCCAGGATGTCCTTCCCCAGTGAGGGCCGCAGAGGTCACCTTCAAAGAATGCCTGCCTTTGTCTCCTGCCTTTTCGAAGGAGTCTCTGCTTGTCTAGCTCCGTGCAGCTCTGAAATGTCAGGAGATAAGAAATGCCTCTCAGCACGGAGGCTTCCAGACACATATGTGACAAGAAATTTGGCACGAGCTTTACAAGTGTCAGATGTCTAGGAGAAAGCAATATGGGTATAGTATTTCTCGTGCTATTTTAGTACCCTGTACATGAGCCTACAGCATTAGAAAAACTACTTCTCAGCTTTGGGTGATAGCCTTACTGGCGCTCGGCATGCATGTCTGAAATTGGGTGACATACTGGTTACAGGCCACAGCAAGTCACCTACAATCGAGGGACTGGTTTCGAGGGAATGCCCTCGCAGGGCCTGGACACGTCACATGCTGTGGTGACTTGGGAGGCATGGCCTGAGACTTTCATCTGATGGCACCACAGAGGTTTCAATCAGCTCTTGCAACGTCCTGTAAAGTTGATAAAGACAGTATCTTCACCTTTCTGGTGTGATGTGAGATCCAACAGACAGAGCCACTGATGTTTATTGTTGTATCTATCAGAAAAGTGACTTCGGAATAGATTTCTTCTCTATATAACTTGAGAAATCTGTCTCCAGGCAAGAGAGTACTTTAGGTACCTGGTGACTCGCTGAAAAGACTTGACGATCTCTGTCTGACTATCTCTTGACGTTGGCTAAGAGTAAATGCTTAGGGCATCTGGCTTAATGATAGCAAAGGAGCAATGCATAAGGAAAGGAAACAGATTATGTGACGCAGGTTGACAAGGTGTCCAGTGAAGAGTCGTCCGTCCAATCTGAGTGATGATACGCCCTGCTCCCCCTGCATCCTACTGTTGATTTATTTATGCAGACAGGGTCTCCCTAGGTAGCCCTTGCTGGCCTGGAACTCTCCATGAAGACCCATGCTGTTTTTGAACCCAGAGAGATCTGCCTGCTTCTGAGACTCAAGTGCTTGGATTAAAGGCGTGTATCATCATGCCTAGCTTTAAATCTCATTTCTCCTTACTTATTTAACGTCCGGTGCTGAGCTGTGGGCATCACTGTTTATTAAGGTCAAGAAGAGCAGAATGGAGAAACTTTTGAATGACTCAAAAATGTTGGAAGGGAAAAGCTTCAAGAAAACGAAGGCCCCCACTATGAAGCTGTGGGAAGGAGGAAGTCCCTGGGGGCTCTAAACACATGACACAGTCTTGCTTTATAGCAGACAATTTTCTCTAAACAAAAGTGGATTTATTTTATCTCAGAGAATGAAGATTTCAGAGTAATAGAAACAGATTTTTTTTTCTGGCACAGGGGATGTTTACCCACAAGAATTGGGCTCCCCAGAAAGGAATCCCGACTTCTGAAGGTCATTTTTGATTGGATTAAATCAACAAGGCCTAACCAGGCTAATAGTTTCTGATGGTTTCCCAGAACCCCGAGGCAGGAGGCTTGTTAGTGATGGTGGTAGCTAGGGAAGTGTTTAGACATACGGAAAAGTTGTAAACCGAGTGAATAGCATTTCTGTGTGTCCTTCATCCAGCTTTCCCCACAGACATTGTGCTTTTCCTTGCCTCAAGCAGGATCCTGACTAGAATTCTCCCAGTGCTACCAATGACCCCACATGTCTATTCTTTTTTTTCTCTCCCATTTACATCTATTCTTAATAGTTATTCAATACAGCTAAACTGAATTATTCATTTCTCCTCATTTCTTTAAATGGTTTAAAACATAACCTTTATTTTAAATCAGATATGCATGCATATAAATGAGTGTAGGTGCCCACAGAGGCCAGAAGAGGGCCCCAGATCCCTGGCAGCTGGAGTTAGAGGCTGTTGTGAGCCACTTGACAGGGTGTAGGGAACTGATCTTAGGTTTTCTGAAGAGGTGACCTGTGCTCTTATCCACTGAGCCATCTGTCCAGCCTCACATGTCTTATTTCTTTGAAGCATCTTACATTTTATTCAAATATCTGCTCAGACCTCTACAGTCTATTCCAACTAAAATAAGATTTTCTCCACCCCTGACTGTTTTCTTGGTTGTTCTATTTTTTTTCCTTTTTCCCCAGAGTACTAGCTCAAAGGTGATTTCTTGTTGTTAAAACTGTAAGGCTTCACACATGAGCTGGACCTACAGCCCCTCCACCCACCCACACACATATGTAACAGATACATATTCAGGTCCTCCAACAACTGGAGTGGAGCTGTCCCTGACTTTATTGCCTGCCTTTGGATTCTGTTCTCTAACTGGGTTGCCTTGTCTGGCCTCAGAGGGAGAGGATGTGTCTAGTCCTGCAGTGACTTGAGGTGCCAGGGTGGGTTGGTTCTCAGGAGGGACCTCCTGCTTCTCAGAAGAGAAGGGGAGGGGAGAGTGGGAGAAGCGAGGGCTTCGATTGGGATGTAAAGTAAATAAATACATTAATGGGGAAAAAAAAGTAAGGCTTAGCCCCGTGTTAAGGTGCACAGCTTAAATCCAAGCACTCTGGAGGCAAAGGCAGGTGGATCCCTAATGAGTTCAAGGCCAGCCTGTTCTATATAATGCATTCCAGGATAGCCAGGACAACACTGTCTTAAAACAAACAAAATTTTATTTGTCTACCTCTAATAGTTATTATGCTTGGGGGCAATGGCTTTGTCTTCTTGTTGCTGATATTTTTATGCTTAGAATATGATACTTGGGAGATTTTTTTACAAGATACTTGTTAAAACAACGATTGCATGCAGACATGGTTACCTGTAGAAGGCACCATTAGTCACCTTCAGAAGCCTTCCCATGTTTTCACACTTACAATTTACATATGTGCACACAAACTGTGATTCCCATTTGGTCAGATAGCTGTATTTGAAAATGTCTTTGGATGATGTTAGGAAACGATTTCTCATTTTAATATCATTATAACATTGTAGTTGCTAATCCACGGGAGTAGTTTTGGAATGAAACAATAAAGCATTTTATTGAAACACAGTTTCATGTAGCTGAAGCCTGATCTTAAGCTTCTGATCCTCCTGTCTCCGCCTCCTAGGTGTGGGACCCATGGACATGTGCCACCATGGATGGCTTGAAAAGGACAACGTCTGTGGAGCAGTTTGAGCTGGCAGAAATGTGACACATTCAAGAGAGCTATACTGCCATCACTAATTAGCACTGTGGAAAAGTGAAAGAGTCACACAGCCCTGTCTATGTCATGGGAATCACAGGAGGCACCAGCTAATTAGGAACTCAGAGCCTTGCAAGTGATTTAAGATCATGCAAAATACTGTGTGTTGGCCCTCTACAGCAGGACAGGTCTGATTCTTAAAGCCTCATTTCTTCTTAGAAGATTCAGGGACAGGTGTGAGGCCAGTATATATCTACTATTACATTTACTTATCTACCTGTAACCAGCAGAAAGTCCTGGATCCACAAAACAATTCTCTGTGCATAAAGGCAAATAAAATCACAGAAGGTTTTATGAAAGTGTCCCTGGGTAGATCTGTCAGTTGGGGCTCTGTGCTCTCACCCACATGTGGAGGGTCCCTGGGTAGGTCTGTCAGTTGGGACTCTGTGCTCTCATCTAGATGTGGAAGGCCCTTGCAAACAACAGGGCTGCCAGAGGAACAATGTAAATGAGGCAAGGAGAAAATCCAGCTCAATGTGACTCCATAGGGAAGTTGATTCGAACCTCTAGAGTCTGTGTGCTGGTCTGAATGAAAATGGCTCCATAGATACCTTGGGAATGGCACTACTGGCGGTGAGACCATATTGGAGTAGGTGTGGCCTTGTTAGAGGACTTGTGTCACTGGAGGTGGGCTTTGGGGTATAAGGATCTCAAGCCAGGCCCAGCCTCTCTTTTTTCCTGCTACCTTTGGTTCTGGATGTAAAACTCTCAGCTCCTTCTCCAGCAGCATATCTGCCTTTGTGGCACCATGCTTCCTGCCATGATAACAGTGGACTAAACCTCTGAACTGGAAGCCAGCCCCAATGACATGTTTTCCTTTATAAGATTTGCAGTGGTCATGGTGTCTCTTCACAGCAACAAAACCCTAACTACAACAGTCTGACACAAGGTAGATTATTTTAGACATAATTTTGTTTGTTTTCACTATGTAGTTCTGTTTGTCTTAAAGCTCGCTTTACAAACCAGGGTGGTCTTAAACTAACAGAGATTTGCCTGCTTCTGTCTCCCAAATGCTGAGATTAAAGGCATGTACCACCACACCTGACATTAGGCATATGTAAATACAGTACAATGTGGCAAAAAGTTTCCTGGTAACAATTAACTCAATCTTTTGTGCACAATAAAGCTCAAAGCACGACTATATCAAAACTCTTTTCTAAAGTACAATTGACTTCTTCCACAAAGATGAGTTCTATAGCTTAAGGCTTAGGGGAGGATCTTGTGTGGTTTCTGTCATACAGACATAGTACAGAGGTCACCAGGCTATAAAGTATGTGTGGCATCTCCCATAAAGATGAGTTCTATTGATGGAAAAACAATGCTAAAGATAAAGGTCTAGAGAGGAGGTCTGGGCTAAACATTAAAAGTCTGAGGGGGTCAGGTCTTGCCTGGACCCACAGATAGTACAGGTCACTAGGCTATCAACAACTTTCAGCTCTAGCCTTCTGGGAGGAAAATAGGTTATACATTTCTTTTGTTGAAGAGCCGACCCTGCATGTTTGACATTCCGGGTTTCCTTAGTGCTTATCTCACAAGGACCTTTGTGCTCCCAACATCCAGACAGTTGGGGCCTCTGTGTCCTCATTCAGACAATTGGGGTTCTATGTTCTCATCCAGGCAGTCATGGATGGAGAGGTGGACAGAGGCCTCCCATTAGCTGCTGAGAGTGGTGGGCAGAGGGATGGCTTCCCCAAAGATGCTAGGCACTGATCTTCAGAGCCTATGAAAATGTTAAGTCATGTGATAAAGAAGAACTGTGGTTGAGGTCGATCTATGCTGTTGACAGTTGGCTTTGAGTTGGGCAGATGGTCCAGGATTATCTGGGTGAACACAGTATAAACATGAGGTCCTTAGAGGGGTGGTGGTGGAAGGAAGTATCAGGGTGCAGTGACTTGGAATAGACTTGGCTGGCCACTGGTGGGTTTGAAGTTGGAAGAGGGTGATGAGTCACGGGAGAATGGCCCTAGGAAGCTGAAGAAGACTAGATTTTAAATTCCCCAGAGCCTTCAGAGAGACAGACTTGCCATAGTCCATGGAGTGTAGTGTCTGAGTTCTGGCTTCTTTAACTGTCAAATGACAGATATCTTGTGGCTTTCGGGCATGGAATACATTTTTATTTGTTATAGCTGCTGTAGTAGACAATTCACACAGCCTTATTTCTATCTCTATATGAACCTATGGTCAGAGCACATCTGAACTACCCATCTTTATCCCCTTGCTCTTCTGTATCATTACATCAGCTTTCTCCCTGTGTCCAAGTGTTCATACATTCCACTCCCTACCTCCCATGCATACCCACCCACTAGTTATCATCCCATCTGTGGGATACCCCAATTGGGAAAAAAATATGTCCCTCTTGGTATAATGAATATGGGTGGACAATGTCCCTTTTCCCTAGGAGCTGCTAGACCTGATCCTTGGATGAGCAGGTGTTAGGAGATTTCTGTCAAAATGGTTTGCATCTCTACAGTGCCAGACTGACCCTGAAGTCATGAGGACAAAGGGTTTACTTTATGAGCGTGCACATCAGCGACTTTGGGGACATGTATGTGGTAGCAGTTACAAAGATGCCTGCTGTAGGGAATGAAGAGGAACAATGCCTGGATGCCTAAGGGTGGGTGTGAGGCCCGAGATTGGAACTGGGGTGAAGCTTTTCAGTTCAAGGGATGGCATGAACTCATGAAAGATGAGCTGAATAGGGAGCCAAAGAATTGGACAGGCTCTTGCGGGTAAAGACCAGATAGTTCAATCCTAATGCCATCACCAGGGAGATCAGAGAGGGAAAGCAGATACATTTCATGCCAGGCTGCAAGCTGTTTAGCATGATAATAAGGGCATCAGCTATCATGGAGAGTGAAGGGCAAACTAGGGTGGACCAGTAAGCAGAAGCCAGCTGTCAAATCGCTAGACAGGTCCCACTAAGTGGGCCTTAGTTCACAGGAAGCCACTCACCCATTTAAGGAAAGGAATGGTATTCATTTTAGGAAGGCCCCTCTGCTTGCTACAGGGAGGTTCGATGTGGAAAGATTAAAGTCAAAGGTGGAAAGGGGATATGTCAGAGCCTATGGTCTCAGGGAATTGTTGGAGCCTGAACTAATGCACATATTGGTAATCTGGAGAGGGAGCAGTTGGCATGAGGAGAGCTTAGGAAGAAAAATCAGAATCCGTAGGAAGGAGGATGGAGGGAACCCTACTGTCTGAGATGGGACTTCTGAATGTATGAGGCACATGAGAAGTTCAGTTTAGTGTTGAGGCAGTCATGCTTGCATGGATGTGGGCATTCACGCCAGAAATTTAGGCTGGAGGTAATTCTGAAACACTTTGCACAGGTGAGAGTAAAGGATGAGAACAATAGTACGGAAAGCCACTGAGGCTCTGGGTAAGAGAAGCATTCATATTGCACATAAGTGACCTTATTAAGGAGCTAGACAGTAAAGAAGAGGTGGGAACCCTCAAGATAACCATCCATCGCTTCCAAGAAGCTGGGTTGGGAGAAGTTGGGGGTTGAGCTGACGGTGAACTGTGAGTCAATTGGACCCTTTTTGAGGAATGCTGGGAGAGAGGGAGAGTAGGGAAAGGGGGCTCTAGAAACTAAATAAAGCAGACAAGTCAGGCACAGGGAGGGAATCTAGCTTTAGAGGAGGAGGGGATCCCTCTTAGCCAAGCGATGAACCAGCAAGTTTATAAGTTGTGAAGTAGGATGGGCTGCAACAGCAGGAAAAATACCGTAGCCAATATAGCATATTTAAAAGGTTTATTTATTTTATGTATGTGAGTACACTGTAGCTGTACAGATGGTTGTGAGCCTTCATGCAGCTGTTGGGAATTGAATTTTTAGGACCTCTGCTCGCTCCAGTCGGTCCCGCTCCCTCAGTCCCTGATTGCTCTGGCCCAAAGATTTATTATTATACATAAGTACATTGTAGCTGAAGAGGGCACCAGTGGTTGTGAGCCACCATGTGGTTTCTGGGATTTGAACTCAGGACCTTCAGAAGAGCAGTATTGTACAGGTATTTTTTTATACCTGTACAAATGCTTTCAAAATGGTCTCCAGCCCAAATTCTATGCCTTTGCATAAGAATTGGGATTCTTCACCGAGGACAGATGTGGAAGGAGGAGGTTTGACAGTGAAGGCAATTTCTAGGATTTCGGCATAGACTAGAATACAGAGAATAAGCCACCAGAGTCTAGCATACCAAGCACTTACAGCTTTAGGTTAGAGACTGCATTGGGAGGTTTAGTTTGCCCCAGCTAACAGCAGGTCAAAGTTGTCTATGTACTGATATGTTCATATCTTATGTACCCATGGGGGATCATGTACAACATGAATCCATTCCTTCCATCATCCCAGAAGGCCTAGCACACATAAGGTCTTGATTTTAATTCCTAGCACCATAAAACTCACAAAGTGAATAACAAAACCGAACTCATTGGGAGATAAGAGGAGAATCTTTGAATTGCTGTGCCATCGAAGGCAAGACTGAGAGCCACTTTCCAGTAGGGCCAATGAGATGAAAGTCTCCCTTTAACTCCATGTGACATGCTCCTCATGAGCTCACATGTTTGAACACTTGATATTTATCTGGCAGTGTTGTTTTAAAAGGCTGTGGAACCTCTGGGGCAGGTGTAATGGCTGACGGAAGTGGACTGCTGTGTGCAGGATTTTTGTGGACCGTGTGGCTTTCCCTGCTCTGTGATCCGCTGCCGTGTGAGTAAACACAGTGGCTCTGCCCTGGTGCTTTCGTGCTACAGTGTGACTTATTCAGAAATCAAGAGCACAGACTCGCCTGTCTCCTTTAAGCTGCTTCTGTCAACCATTCTGTCTCCGTGATGAAATAAACTGACAAAGACACTCAGTGAATTCTCTGTCACCTCCTGTGAACGCTGTGATAAATCACCACAAACTGTGGGCTTAAAATAATGAAAACTTGTTCTCACAGAAACTCCAAACCAAGGTGTCAGTAGGGGGGTGCTTGCCCTGAGGGCTCTAGTTGGGATTCTGTCACCGACTCTTCTAGCTTTTGGTGGCTGTGGGTTTCCCTGACTTGTAACGGATAACTCCAGTCCCTGCATCCAGGTCTGCACGGATGCCTTCCTTGTGTTCCTGTCCTGTCCCTTTTCCATTTTCCTTCTGGTTTTGTGTCTTCCCTCCCTCTGCTTCATATAAGGGGACACATCACTGACAGCCCATCTGGACAATCTAGGATGTGCATATCTCAATATGCACCTCCAACATCCCAAGCATGAGTGAGGCCACACAGACTCTGTGTAGGAACAGATTTTATGTAAGAGCTCCCCACAAGTCACTATAGATCCAGCAGAGTCTCTTTCCAGACATATGCCTACATTTAAATACAGTTTAAGTGCATTTATATACCATAGTATTTTATTATATACATTTACTTTTGGATTCCTTATTCTTTCCCACAAAACAGTATGTAGCACTCAGTGATCAGTAACTAGAATTGAGATTTGTGTAAGAATCTTCTAGATCACATGCCCCCCAAAGATATTATTATAAATATTAGTAATTTAGCAATGTCTGACTTCATCCACAGCAGATGGTGGCTTTGGTATGTGTCTTAGTCAGGGTTTCTATTCCTGCACAAACATCATGACCAAGAAGCAAGTTGGGGAGGAAAGGGTTTATTTGGCTTACACTTCCACATTGCTGTTCATCACCAAAGAAAGTCAGGACTGGAACTCAAGTAGGTCAGAAAGCAGGAGCTGATACAGAAGCCATGGAGGGATGTTTTTTACTGGCTTGCTTCCCCTGGCTTGCTCAGCCTGCTCTCTATAGAACCTAAGACTGCCAGCCCAGAGATGGTCCTACCCTCAAGGGACCTTTCCCCCTTGATCACTAATTGAGAAAATACCCACAGCTAGATCTCATGGAGGTACTTCCCCAACTGAAGCTCCTTTCTCTGTGATAACCCCAGCTGTGTCAAGTTAACACAAAACTATCCAATACAGTATGTTTACTTGAATTTAAGAAGTCTAAAGAGAGCCTGGAAAGATGGTTCCATGGTTAAGAATGGCTTGCTCTTCCAGAGGACCTAGGTTGACTTTCCAGCACCCACAGGGCCCTTACAAGGATCTGTAACTCCAGTTTCAGGGGATCTGATGCCCTCTTCTGGCCTCTTCTGGCATTGCAGGCACACGGTGTACAGACATTCATGCAGGCAAAACACACATACACCTGAAATTAAAATAATAATAATAATAATAAAAACTTCTAAAGGAAAAAAATAATTTAAGAGGCAGAAATATCCAAGGCTTCTTTTGCTTTCTTTGCATCTTGGGCTTAATTATAATCCTCAGAGAAATTTAAAAAACTTTCCTTTGCCTTTGGAGACAACAGTTGACAAGACGGACCAAAAGTTTCTGAATTACTATAAAAAGACCCACAAAGACACACCCAAAGCTTGGCAGTGCTCTTCAGCAGTATAACTTGGTCTGTGTAGTAGACCACAAATGCCTATACAGGCAGGCAGGCCAGTGACTGACATGAGCAAGTGAAGCCTTTCCAGCACCTCGAGCTGCTGTGGCTGAGAGCCGTGCACTATCAACAATCCTCCCGCAGACTGAGAGTGCTTCATTACAATAATGAGAAACTAGGAACATTTTCTGCATTGTAATGACAAAAAAATGTGTTTCATATGCCTTCCAGTGATAATTTTGTTTATTATTCTCAAATATATCTATGTTTAGTCATTAATTCTCACTTTTACTCTGGTCTCAAACTGAAAATGCTTAGAGAGGATTCCTAGTTGCAAGTTTTGCCATGCAAAATACAAATTAAATCTTAAACAAGAACCCCAGACATCTCTCCTCACACCACGGTCTCTGTTACTGATGTCACCTCTTGTGGGTATTAGGGTTCTCAAATTAACAGCATGTTAGAGCAGGGAAAAGCCTAGGGTAGCGGTCAAGAACACAAGATATGAAGACATATTTAGATTCATTAGGCCACCCAAGATTTGGTTAATTTATATAAACTCCAAGATCTCTCTGTGTGTGCTTGTGTGAGGGAAGGTGCACATTTATGTATATGTATATGGAGGCCAGAGGTCAACCCTCCCCTCCCTCAGGAGCCATCCACCTTGTCTTTTGAGACAGTCTGTTACTGGGTCCCAGGTCTCACCAATTGGCTAAGTTGGCTGACCAGCGAGCCCCTCCCGTCTCTGTCTCCCCAGCGCTGGTGTATGCAAGCACACATATGTGGTGTTTTCTACACGGGTGCTGGGGTTGAGTGCATGCATGGGAAGTACTCTGTCGACTGCGCAGTTTCCCAGAGCTCAGGATAATTTCATTCATGCTCAGAATGAAGACTCTGGGCCTGAAGCCAGACGACTTACTCATTTATCTAGCACACACATTTGTGGCATTTACTCGCACTAGCTGGTCATTATCAGAGGCGGAGGTGCGGGGTGGGGCGGGCCTGCATCCTCCTTCATGGGTCTTTCACCAAGCCTACTGATTCTGTCTGCCTCGGCCTTTCTTTCTCTTGTCAGCTGCCTTCCGGTCTCTCTGGTCTCCCCACCCTCAGTGATGGAGCATCTTCGCGATCTCCTTTCGTCATTTCCTCCTCCAGACCTGATGCTTCCTGTGGCTCCCGTGAGGCCACAGCTCTTAGGCAATTGTCAAGCTCTTCCGTGACCTCTCTTGATTCTCACTTCTGATTTTATCTCTACCTTCCCACGCGAATCCTACCTTCTGTCCTTCTTCTTTGTCAAACACACTCCATTCTCTCTTGCGGCGGCCTCCTCCTCGTTTCTTTCCTCACACCCCTACCTAATCCCGAAAGCCTCCAACAAAGCCACAGGCTCTCAAGGAGGACTTCCCTAGAACCCACAGACCACATCCTTCTCCCCTCAGTTACATTCTGGGGCTTTTACTAGAGTTTTGCATGTGTACTGGTGAAAAAATTTTTTAACAACTTGACACAAGCTGGAGGCAGCTGGGAAGAGGGAACCTCAATTGAGGTGATGCCTCTATCATATTGGCCTATGGGCAAGTCCCATAATTGATGTGGGAGGGCCCAGCCCACTGTAGGCAGTGCTACTGTGCTACGGTGGGTCCTGGGTTATATAAGAGAGCAAGGAGGTGTGTGTGTGTGTGTGTGTGTGTGTGTGTGTGTGTGAGAGAGAGAGAGAGAGAGAGAGAGAGAGAGAGAGAGAGAGCGCCAATAAGCAGCTCTCTTCCATGTCTTCTGCTTCTCTGCTTCAGTTCCGGTTTTTACTCATACCCGGGCTTCCCTCAATGAGGGAGTGTGACCTGGGCATTGAGATGGAAATGAATCCTCTCCTCCCCAGGTTGCTTTTGGTCATTGTGTTTATCACAGCAATAGAAAGCAGAATAGTGGGCATTTGGCTACAGCATATTATATCTTCCCTTCATAAAAATCTAAGTCTCACTGTGTAGCCCTGGCTGACCAGGAACTGAGTATATAGACCAGCCTAGCCTTGAACTCACAGAGATCTGCCTGCCTCTCACTCCCAAGTCCTGGGATTAAAGGTACATACCTTTGTGCCTGGCCCGAATTTGGGAGCTTTTAATACAAAGATCCTGTGCCAGCCCTGGTCACAGTCATAAGCACAAGAAATTTGAGACTGAAGTCCCAGGACTGAATTCTCAGCAAGGACCCTATTTTTCTGGCTGTGTGACCACAGATAACATACTTACCCTCTCTGAATGTCCATCTCATATTTTCTTTTTCCTTTTTTTTTTTTGGTTTTTCGAGACAGGGTTTCTCTGTATAGCCCTGGCTGTCCTGGAACTCACTTTGTAGACCAGGCTGGTCTCGAAATCAGAAATCTGCCTGCCTCTGCTTCCCGAGTGCTGGGATTAAAGGTGTGCGCCACCACATCCGGCTCAGCTCATATTTTCAAACCTGGGGCATTACTATTGGATGGCTGAGTTACTCACTATTCAATACGAGTACATATTGTTATAGTTTAGATGAGCAGGGTGCTTAAAATAGACTGTGCTATGTAGTGAGAGCTCAGGAAGTGTTAGCTACAGTTATTTCATTGGAGGTCTGTGTAAATTAAATTCAAGCCCTAGGCATAGTGCCTGGCCTGGAACAAGCACTCAGTAATATTAGCTAGTGCTATTATTTTATTTACATATGAAGAGGCCTGTTAGAAAGAAAATAGTTATGGTTATTTTACTGCCAAAAATATTTAAAATGTTCCTGCCAGAATTATAATTATATCTACTTTGTGTTTATATGTGTTCAAGTGTGTTCATTTTCATGTGTGTGCACATGTGTGTGGAGACCAGAGGACAACCAGTCTCAGGTGTGATTCCTTGGGCACAATTTATCCACCTTCAGCTTTTGTGTGTGTGTGTGTGTGTGTGTGTGTGTGTGTGTGTGTGGTGTGTACACATGATTGTATATGTGCAGTCATGTGGAGGTCAGTGGATAACCATGGTGCCATCCCCAGTCGCCCTTTGCATTTTTGTTTGACACAGGGTTTCTCACTGGTGCAAGTAGGGCTTAGTCAGGAGAATAGACCTGGGGCTGGAGAGACGGCTCAGCGGTTAAGAGTGCTTACTGCTCAAACAGAAGACCCGGGTTCAGCACCCACGTGGTAGCTCACAACAGTCTGTAACTACATTCTCAGGGTCTCTGATGCCCTCTTTGGTCTTGTTAGGCATCATGGTACACATATATACTAAAGGTAAGCATTCAGACTCACAAAAGGAAAAGTAATACATCCTTTAAGAAAAGGTCAGCTCAGTGGCCGGTAAGCTTCCAGTGGCCCACCCATCTCTCTCTCAGCATCGCCGAGATGACAGGAAAAGGTCCACTGTTCCTGGATTTATTTTAAAACATGCGGTCTGAGAATCTACCTTCAGGACTCCTCAGAGGCAAGCACTCTGCTGACTCAGCATCTCCTCAGCCCTGGTTTTTGAGACAGGGTCTCTCATTGGCCCTTAGTTCACCAGTTGGCCAGTGAGCCCCAGAGACCTTCCTGATTCTCCCTCCCCAGTGCTGGGATTACAAGCATGTGTCACTACAATTAGCCTTTTTAAAATGTGGCTTCTGGAGAGTGAACACGGGTCTTCACGAGTATAGGGCGAGCACTGTATGAATAGAACTGTCTCCCCAGACCATGTTTTCTGTTTTTTTTTTTTTTTTTAAGATGATAACTTGAGGTTTAAAGAGGTAAAGGTCACACAACTAGATACAACCAAACAAGGTAAAGCACCCAGAAAGACCCCCAAGCTCTCCCTTTAAACTGTCCTTACTGGGCTCCTGGTCTCAGGTCAGTCAATGTGGCTAAGCTTGATCTAACACTGACAACGAGCGGGAGGTTTGGGTCCACACCATCTGTTTCCCGTCTTACCCGAGGACGATATTTAATCCAGCAGAGGTTACATTTCCTTATCTGTGGGATGGACATGGTGATGCCTCCCTGGTAGGCTGTGGGAGGAGCTAGAGAAGTAAGCCACGTCACACTCCCTGAAACGCCCGGACTTTAGATGGTGTTCAGTATACTTTAAACTCCTTCCTCTGAAAATCTGAACAACACTCTATTTAGCCCCTTTAAATGAGCCTGTGATAAGAACTAAAATACAACATGACTCCGGGAAGCAGCCGATAAGACTGAACATTCCATGGCCCGGACTTCGTGTTATAAATAGTCAGACGTGGATGGTATTCACATTTGAACACCTGGCCCAACTTGCTTATTCATAGCCACTGATCATGTTGTATTTCCCATTGGCAAGAATTCTTCTACAAGTTGTGGCATGTCCTGGCAGGGAAAGTCATTTGCTAAGCAGGTGGGGGTGGGGGTGGTCAAAGAAAATGAGGTTATAAACAGCCTGGGCTTGGGAATGCTCATTAGGGCATGTGAGGTGCTGAGAACCCTGGGCCCTGTGAGCAAGCGTTTCACTGAGACTTTTGAAGGTCACGTCCCTCTCCTTTTGATGTACACACCACAGGAATTTTCCGAAGATTGTTTTATTTTAGTCTTTGGACAGAATTGGTGGTGTCACAATCTGCGGTTGAAAATAGCCTGAATAATTAGGTTATAGGCGAGTGAATGTCCCGAGATGTTAATAACATTACCAGGAATTCATAGAGGAATTTCCTCCCCAAATTCAAAGTAGGCACAACTTAGATTATACAGTTTAAGCCAGTGAGAGAAAGTACCAGCATCCTGCCTGTCTGTCGGCAGTGCCCGAGTCAGCTGCACAGGGGCTACAATTTCCTTCTCTTCCTTTTTAAAAAATTAATAGAGACGGGTTAACTTACAGAGCGTGTGATCTCCTTCGACTTCACTGCTCCCTCCTGAAGGACAACGGCTAGCCTGGTTTCTCTGTGCTTTCCTGTTCCACTTCTCACTTCAAAGACACTTGATAATAGATGTCACTCCCATTTCATGGGGGTTAATTTAGGAATAAATTAGTTCCTAGATACATCTTACTTAGTGTCTGAGTTAGGTTTCTATTGCTGTGATCACTTCCCATGACCAAAAGCAACCTGGGGAGGTAAGGGTTTCTTTCATTTATAATTCCAGGGAACAGCCCCGTTGCTGAGGGAGGTCAGGGCGGGGACATGCGGGCAGGAGCTGATGCAGAAGCCATGGAGGGGTGCTGCTTACTGACTTGCTCTCCTCCTGCTCTTTACACAAGTCAGGACCACCAGCCCAGGGGGAGAGCTCCACCAACAGTGAGCTGGGCCCTCCCATATTAGTCACCAATCAAGACAAGGCCCTACAGTCTCACTCACAACTCGCTCTTCTGGAAGCATTTTCTTAGCTGAGGTTCCCTCTTTCCAGATGCTTCCAGCTTGTGCCGTGTGGACATAAGATGACTAACTAGCATACTCAGTAATTGCATCCGTATATCTGAAATATTTTACATCGACAATAAATGGACAAACTAATTAATCCTCAAGAGGAAAACTCTCATCAGGAGTGTAATGCGTGTCTCTAATCTTAGCACTTGAGAGGCAGAAACAGGCAGATCTCTGTAAGTTCAAGGCCCACTGGGTCTGTGCAGGAAATTCTAGGCCAGTCAGGGCTACGTAGTGAAACCCTGCATCAAAAATAAGTAAATTTAAAAAAGTGGTTGGGTTACCTTACTCAAGATAATATCCTCCAGATCCATCTATTTGTCTAAGAATTTCATAAATTCATCGTTTTTAATAATTTTAATAATTGTGTGGTACTCCATTGTGTAAATGTACCACATTTTCTGTATTCATTCCTCTGATGAGGGACATCTGGATTCTTTCCAGTTTCTGGCTATTATAAATAAGACTGTTATGAACATAGTGGAGCATATGTGCTTATTACACAGTCACAAAAGAACACACAGGATATTCACTCACTGATAAGTGGATATTAGCCCAGAAGTTCAGAATACCCAAGATACAATTTGCAAAACACATGAAACTCAAGAAAAAGGAAGATTAAAGTGTGAATAATTCGATCCTTCTTAGAAGGGGGAACAAAATACCCATGGAAGGAGTTACAGAGACAAAGTTCAGAGCAGAGACTGAAGGAATGACCATCCACAGACTGCCCCACCTGGGGATCCATCCCATAAACAACCACCAAAACCAGACACTATGGCAGATGCCAACAAGATTTTGCTGACAGGAACCTGATATAGCTGTCTCCTGAGAGGCTCTGCCAGTGCCTAACAAATACAGAGGTGGATGCTCACAGCCATCCATTGGACTGAGCATAAGGTCCCCAATGAAGGAGCTAGAGAAAGTACCCAAGGAGCCGAAGGGGTTTGCAGCCCCATAGGAGGAAAAACAATATGAACTAACCAGTACCCCCAGAGCTCCCTGGGACTAAACCACCAATCAAAGAAAACACATGGTGGATTCATGGCTCTAGCTACATATGTAGCAGAAGATGGCCTAGTTGACCATCAATGGGAAGAGAAGTCTTCGGTCCTTTGAAGGTTCTATGCCCCATTATAGGGGAATGCCAGGGCCAGGAAGCAGGAGTGGGCGGATTGGTGAGCAGGGGGAAGGGGGAGGGAATAGGGGATTTTTGGAGAGGAAACTAGGAAAGGGGATAACATTTGAAATGTAAATAAAGAAAATATCTTTTTAAAAAAAAGTATAAGACTCTTGAAATAGCTGCATGACAGAACTTCACTGATTTCACCAAAAAGATGAAGTTAAACAAGTAGGGCCATAATGTTAGAAGGTCAGTGTAATGGTTTGTACGTGCTTGGCCAGGGAGTGACAGTATTTGAAGATGTGGCTTTGTTGGAGTAGGTGTGACCTGGTTGGAGTAGGTCTGTCACTGTGGGTGTGGGCTATAAGACCCTCATCCTAGCTGCCTGGAAGCCAGTATTCTGCTAGCAGCCTTCAGAAGAAGATGTAGAACTCTCAGCTCCTCCTCTACCATACCTACCAGGACACTGCCATGTTCCTGCCTTGATGATAAAGGATTGGACCTCTGAACCTGTAAGCCAGGCCAAATTAAATGTTGCCCTTATAAGACTTGCCTTGGTCATGGTGTCTGTCCACAGCAGTAAAACCCTAACTAAGACAGTCAGAATGTGGCTCTCTCAATGTCTTTTTCTAGCCCTGTCACCTGACACGCCTGCACCTGATTTGTCTAAGCCTCATCTACTTGACAGGATTACTTGAAACCGTGGAGGTGAGACCCCATCACAGTGTCTGGCATGGAATCCCTCTCAGTAAGTGTCAGCTACTTTTGTTGGTGTTAATGCCAGTACTTCGAAGGTTTGTGAGTGTATTATTTACTTCCTCACTGCTGTGACAAGATATTTAATGACAATAAGCAGCTTGAGAAAATGAAGGTTTATTCTGCCTCACAACCTGAGGGGGACAAGTGAATCCATCGTGTCAGGAAACACGGCAGCAGGTACTCAAGGCAGGTGCTCACTGTTTATTTTCAATCAGGAGGCAGAGGTGGATAGATTAAAGCTGGCTTCTTCCTTTTACAGTCTGGCCCCAGAACCCACATTCTGGGTGGGTCTTCCCGCCTCAGTTAAGCTTCTGGAAATACCACCACAGACACACACAGAGGGGTGTTTCTGGGTCCTTCTAAACCCACTCAAATCGACAGAGAAGAGCAATCACAGCAAGGTTGGGATCTCCAAGACAGATGCAATGAACCACTTCAAAGTCCCTAAACATAGAAAGGCTAAGAACATCCAAGAGGGGAAACATGCCTCTGTCAAAAGAAAGGTCAGACAAGCACACCAAAGGATAGACAGTGGTTTGATGGGACTCTCACGATGGGAGCATCCCCAAAGAACCGAGAACCCCTGGCTATAATAGCTTCTCTGTAATCTCCATGTTTCCCAACATGGTGGACCCATTTGGCCCCCATTGAGTTGCTTAGTGTTACTAGTTATCTTGTCATAGCACTGAGAAGCTAACCAATACACTCACAGACCTTCATAATATTGATAATAACGCCAACAAAAACAGTTTGGCTGGAATTCCAAGAGAAACAGCACCATTAAGAGAAGCTAAGGTTAGATTTGTTCAAGGTAGATCTGATCCTTCTAAATGGCCTTAGTGTTTATGCTCAGACCATTCACTGTCCATCTATATAGTTATTGATCCATCTGTCTGTCTGCCCATCTAAACATTTTGATCACCTATTGTATTTTAGAAAGTGAGCATTTGTTAAGTCTACACAGCTGAACAAAATTAAGATTCAGTTCCTAAGACATTTTCAGGCCAGAAAGCTAGATGCAGAAGCAAATATTGTTTAAAATAACAGAGTTGCTGAGCGGTGTCGGGAGAGCAATGCTTTTGCATCACTTTATGAATTGTAAGTGGTCTGTGAGTGTGGGTACATGAAGAGTACCTTGAGAAACAAGGTAAGCATGGTCACATGGAGAATTGTTCGGGACACTCCAATCCAGAGGGGAAACTACACCTTCCTTTCAAGAGTATCCAGAAAGTGCTCCGGAGCGCCTCAGTGCATTCTTCCAACATGCTGCTCTGTCAGTAAGGGTTGAAGAGCATGGGGAAGGCCTTGTGGGGATTCGGTCTTCTCTGGGGAGGGCAGCACTGAGAGTTGGGGAAGGGATGTGCAGTGGAACCTGAGCACAGAGCTGAGGGGTGGGAGCTTGCAGCAAGGAGAAGGGAGCACTGAGGAGGAGAGGGAGCACTGAGGAGGAGAGGGGGCACTGAGGAGGAGAGGGAGCTCTGAGGAGAAGAGGGAGCACTGAGGAGGAGAGGGACACTGAGAAGGAGAGGGACACTGAGGAGAAGAGGGAGCACTGAGGAGGAGAGGGAGCACTGAGGAGGAGAAGGACACTGAGGAGGAGAGGGACAATGAGGAGGAGAGGGGGCACTGAGGAGGAGAAGGGGCACTGAGGAGGAGAGGGAGGACTGAGGAGAGGGAGCACTGAGGAGGAGAGGGAGCACTGAGGAGGAGAAGGACACTGAGGAGGAGAGGGGGCACTGAGGAGGAGAGGGGGCACTGAGGAGGAGAGGGACACTGAGGAGGAGAGAGGGCACTGAGGAGGAGAGGGACACTGAGGAGGAGAGGGGGCACTGATGAGGAGGAGAGGAGGCACTGAGGAAGAGAGGGGACACTGAGGAAGAGAGGGACACTGAGGAGGAGAAAGGGCACTGATGAGGAGGAGAGGGAGCATTGAGGAGAGAGGGGTCACTGTGGAGAGGGGTCACTGAGGAGGAGAGGGAGCACTGCGGAGAGGGGGCACACACTGAGGAGAGGAAACCCACAAACCCAGATAGGAAGCCAGTACTTCAGAAAGGATTGGTTGGTTGAGAGCCTTTCTCTGGAAAGAGGCTTGGAGGAACCAGGAAACCAAAATCTTTGAGATAAACCAACCTTTAGGCCTCAGCTGGGAGATCATAAGTGCCCGAGAGTCACATCTATTACTTGTGTAAAGACATAACCTTTGTGTATTTAAAAATAAGTCAATGGGCTTCAGAGATGGCTCTTCAGTCAAGAGCATATATCTGCTCTTCCAGAGGAATGAGTTTGATTCCCGTCTCCCACACCGAGTGCCTGACAGCTACCCTTAATGTCATCTCCAGGGGATCTGATGCCCCTGGCCTCCTTGGGCACGTGTTCTCACATGCACATACCCACACTCCCACACACTCATAATATAATTTAAAACCTAAATTTAAAGTAAACCTCAAAGGTATATATGTCTCTCTTGCAGGTGTGTGGATAGTGGCATCCTTGTGAACTGTGGTAGAAGCAGACCCAGGAAGGCATCTTTGGAGCTCTTCTCTAACCCCATAGTCCACTGAGACTCCCACACTGTTGCAAATGTCTTCGGCCTTCTGAAGCTCGAGAGTGGCACCTTGCAAATGTGTGTGCTGAGCAAACAGGAACTTTCTTTGGGTAGGCAAATTCGTTCCTGGGGGAAACAGGTCCTATGTGCTAGGACCTGTTTAATAAAAACAGAGAAAAGAACATGAACTTAGTTTTAGAAGAGTCTCATAGTGTTCTGCATAACGTCTGGGAAAACAGGATCTGGTTTCAGGTTCCCCTGCAGTCAGACTTCCATCGATAGAGAAAGATGCTGGGACTCTTGGCGTGTACCAATAATGGGCATCTATTGAGTGTTTCCAACTTGCCATCTGCCTGCCTTGTCTCTTTCCCTCTCCACAAAAGCCCTTGTGACAAGCACCCCACTTTTTACAGACAAGGAAACCCAAGCTGAGACGGGGTCGGTAATTCAACACATGGACTGAGTTGGGGATTGAGCGTCTCAGCCAAGATACCCTGCTAAGTGATGATCTTGGAACACACACATTGGGTGCTATGACAAAGGTGGACTTGGTTGAGACAGTTTCCCCTTCACTCTGAAGATCACTGTGTGGTTGGGGTTGAATGAGCTCAGAGGGAAGGATGATGACATTATATTGGTGCCTGAGGTATTTATAGACTTTTAATCATTAAACATAGACTCCAAGACAAGGAATTAGGATTTTCTGTGACTTTAGCTGGAAGGCTCTCTGTGACCAGCAGTGGCAGCTAGTTAGACAAGGCAGGACAACATTGGAGAGATCCTTCATGAGCCAACAAAGGGGAAATAGGATTGACAATATCTCATGTACCCATATTCTGATTGAGAGTGTACATTTACTTCAACGCTTTAATTACTGAATTATATAATAAGCCCACTATACATTCTCCATGGGAACTCTAGGAGGCTAGTCCCCTCCCTCTGTGCTGTCTGAACTTGTCACAGTAGCTACAAAAATACTTGCTTTTGATCACTTCTTCTTGCGTTTATGCTTTTTAGTAAAATAAAATGTAGCACTTAATTTAACATAGTTCCTCTTCCCTAAACTAAAAGTTATCATAGCTGCCTTCACTGGCACCAAGAATCTGGTATCTTGGTTTGCTTTCTGTCGATGTGGTAAACGCCATAACCAAAAGCATCTTGGGGTGGAAAGGGTTTTCTTGGCTTACAGGCAGTAAGTCCTTCATTAAGGAAAACAGGGTGGGAGCACAAGAAAGGAACCTCACGTCAGCACTGAAGTCGAGGCCATAGTGCTGCTATCTGGCTCGCTCAACTTGCTATCTTACATAACCAGGACCGCCTGTCCAGGGGTGGCTCCACCCACGTGGGCTGGGCATTCCCACATCAATTATGAGTGAAGAAAATGCACCCAGACATGCCCACAAGCCAGTCTGGAGGAAGCAATTGCTCACTGAGGTTTCCTCTTTCCAGATGAGAAGAACTAACTATCACATACATATCACATCACATACACATATGGCAGTACATATCACACACACACACACACACACACACACACACACACACACACACACACTCTTGCCGGCTTGATTTCAAGCCAGGGACTGAGCAGGAGATAGAGAAGGCGAAACCTCGATCCTGTGTCTATATGTGAGTGTGAGTTCACACTGGTCAGAGCATCATTGTGTGGGGGGGGAGGGGGGCAGCTTTTGGGAATCCATTACAGCCCCTTCTTGGTCCTGCTTCTTCACTCTCTACTGCAGGCTAGTTGGCTTGTGAACTTCCTGACAATTCTCCTGTCTGCATCTCCCATCTCTTCACGTGAGTGCCGGGATTACAGATGCATGCTACCAAGTCCTGCTTATGTAGGCTCCAGGGACCAAACTCCGGTCAGCAGGCTTGTCTAGGTAGTGATTTTACCCATGGGACCATCTCCCAGGCCTAAGTGCTTGATTTCTGGTGGAAGAGAGAAGCAGGACACTGCCGGCTGAGATTAATTGCTATTTTAAAGGTTAATATCAATTGAGGAAAATTGAGTTAATTGAAACACTTTGTGTGGCCACGTTGAATTTTACTGGTAATATCCTTCCCAGGTTTACAGGTCTGAGTCCCTGACCTTACAGGTCTGAGAGCCTGAGGGCTGGACACACAGAGGGTGATTAGTAACTATTGCTCCAGAAAAGGTCAAAATGCTTAGTCGATGTAACAAGCCTTCTTTAAAATTTAATGCACTTCCTAAAAGACCAGATGAAGGACTAAATAACACATAATAAAAACAGAAATTAAAAACACTCCATCCTCTGCACCCACGAATTCACAGCATAGGACCTGTAGAAGATGAGGTCAGTCTATACTCTAGCCAGAAGTGAGGAGCCCCCCCCCCCATGAGCCCTCCTAGCCCAACCCCTAGTTGAGGAACTATTGGTAGTTGATGGCATCTCGAGGAGAGAGTTCGTTTTCTCCAAGATCCCCCATGCTCTACTGGATGGCTGGATGGTCCATATCCATGATTACCAGGCTGCACATTATTTTATTTTATTTTATTTTATTTTATTTTATTTTATTTTATTTTTGTTGCCTTGTTTGTTTTTTGAGATAGGGTTCCTTTGTGTAGCCTTGGCTCTCCTGGAACTCTGTAGAGCAGGCTGGCCTCAGACTCATAGAGATCTGCCCCTACGTCCCTCTTGCTGGGATTAAAAGTGTGCACCACTACCACCCTGATAGGACAGCACCAACTTTAAAAGGAGGTCATGAGGTTGGGAGAGGGCTGGGGGTGAATCTAGAAGGAGCTAAGGGGAACAGTAAGGAGTTTACATTGAATGAATGCGTGAGATTCTCAAAGATGTAATAAAATATGTTTAAACATTGGCCCACGAGAGGCAGAAGCAAACGATACAGGGTTGCTCAGGGTTGCCATTGAATGACTTCAGGTTTAGGGAAGAGAGGAGTCCTAGGAAGCCCCTCTGCTCAGGTAAACATCTTAAAATTGGCATTTTAACGGAGAAACTGGTGCTCACGGAGGCATGACTATTAACTGACAAGCATAGAATTTCAACCCTTGAGTGGCTGGCTCCAAGGCTAGCACTGTTATTTGTATTCTCTCTCTCTCTCTCTCTCTCTCTCTCTCTCTCTCTCTCTCTCTCTCTCTCTCTCTCTCTCTCTCGTAGACTTTGCCAGGATGGTGCCTGGAGTCACGCAGGCTTATCACCGCCAGAGAGCCTCAAAGGCACAATCCAAAATTAGGAATGATGAGGACCGAGTTGTCTGTCATTTGGAGGTGACTGCAGCCATTTCCCTGGCCACTGTCAGCCCCTGGCAAGTACCTCCCAGACACAGGTGCTGGGTTGACACCCTGGGCTTAGCCAGATACCATGGACAGAGCGACTCTTGGCTCTCCCCAGGTGGAATCCAGTGAGGGACCAGGCTGCCCAGTGACAAGCGACTCAGCCAACCATCTCTTCAGTAGTGTGTTGCTGCTGTCTTCCAGCTCAGATGTATTAAATAGTTGGCAGATGTACTTCATAGTCTCTGTTATTTCTTCATTCAGGAAGGAATTTCACAAGCTTCAGTTAGAGGCAGAATCAACGTGTCTCGAAATGCAAGCTTCCTTTGGACACCACTGGCGGGTTTGTTTACGTTTGCGTATAGTACGCAGCAGCTGCAAACAGCTCTTGATGCTTTTCCTTGTGCTTTTTTCTACCCGCTCTCCCAAATCCCCCCCCCCCCAACCCGCATCATACCCTCAGACGTGCTCTCTTTCTGCTTCCTCTTGATACATTCTGAATCCCTGACAGCCTCCGAGAACTGCTGCGGAGTGATTTTTGTCAGCCCCGTAACACAGGTGCCTGTGATGAGTGGATTCTCTCAAGGCTTCTTGGGTCAGGATGTGCAGGAAATGCTAAATATACCACGAGGAGGAGGTTTGCCTGGGCTTCTTGTGTCCACGCTTCCATCCAACATTCCCGGATTCCCGTGGATCACGCTCCAACCCAGGCCCGAATACAAATTGTGCTGCCATGTTCTTCAAGAGGTGTCAGCATTCATGAAAACGGAATATGAGTGAGCTACTCTTATTTTTATAATTTCATTTAAATAATATAGTTTATTATCATAAATTTACATGTTATTCTATTGCAAATTAAGCCATACCAGGCTTAGCTCCAAGCACAAAGTTTACCCCTTATGAATATTATTTTCACAGAGACTCTTAGGAAGGACATAGATTATATTAAAATATTTTAAGAACTCGTTTATTTTCAGAGACTTCGGGAGTGTGATTATTTGTCCTGCTCCCAAGATCCTACAAAAAATAAAAAAGCGGGACACAGCTGGGCGGGTTGGGATAGCACAGCTAGTTTGCTTCTCAGCCATATGTGTGCTGAGTGCTTCTCTGCTGCGTCTACCCCATGCTAGAGTTTCAGGGACTTAGAGCGAAGCCTGGCTTCAGAACCGGTCACGTGATAGCACAGATGAGAATGGTGACAACTGTTCAGACACATGACCCCCAAACCAAAAGACAAAAGGAAGAGTGGAATTGACCTGCCACTTCAAGGAAAGCAGAATCCTCTCCGCTCCTGGCTACTCTGAGACTTTGGCCACCAACCTGGAGCCACAGTCCACTATCTGTAGAACTGGGGCTCTTGCAGTTGCCACTACTCAGAGGGCCACCAGAGGGCGCTTTCTTCCTTTCAGGTTCTGCCTTACTGAACACCGCTCCTTTTGATGGATAGCACTGAGTTTCTCAGGAGCTGGGGAATTCAGCTGATGCAGCTGTGGTAGACAGCTTGGGCAAGAGGAAACGTCAGTAATTTTATGTGTGTTTCTGTGTATAGTTCTTCACTTCTGTCTCCTCTGGTGAACCGTGCACTTAAGTACCAGGTCTTGTCTGTGTTTATCTCTCTCATCTGTGGCTAGCCCAGAGTCTGATGTTTAAGAAGCTTTAATAAATACTACAGGGTGTGAAGGGCTAATCTTGATTCAGGTTTTAGGTTTCTGCCTCTCTGAGCCATCTGAGGTCAGCTTGACCTGGGATCCTTATTCAGTAGGTCTGGGATGGGGGTGCAAACACATCTTTGGAAAGCTCTATGATCCTAGCTAGCTCTTCCTGCCCCTCGTGTGGGCCTCCTTGGCTTACTGCCCTGGCTATGGGCTGCTGAGTATGAGAAATGAATCCCTGATCCTTGGGTTTGCCCCTGAGCCCCTTCGGCGTGACCCCGTCTGCCCTCCCACCCGCCTTTCTGTTCCTCTTCCCATGAACACCTTTCCCTGCCAGAGATGACATCACCTGCCAGCTGTGGGAGACCAGCTGGGAAGACCAGGGGCTCTTGGCACCACCCACAGGGGCAGCTGCTTCTGCAAGCTGGAACTCACCAGCTCCTGTTCTGCTTCAACCAGCACTTAGGCTGCATGGGTGCTAGAACAGAGGGCATCCCAAAGTTAAGGGGGCATCTTCACTTATAACAAAGGCTTATACCTTTGTTTCCTCAGAGTCCCATTTTCCAAGCTTTTGAATGGGAAACGTGTGTACTCGAGAAGGCTGAGGAGGATAACTATGGATGGGGGAGATTTCCTCGTGTTATGTGGGTTGGCACTTCGTGAGGAATGCAGAGAGTTTCAGCCTTTTGGGTCAGGTGGTGCTGCATGAATCCCAGTGTGAGCTTCATGGGTGCGGATGAGCAAGTCAGCTAACACTCTGAACCTCAAACACCTCATTGGTCAAACTGGACAGTAGTGTTCTTGTTTAGCGTATATGCAGACTTGGCTTTAGATGCAAAACTGTCAACGTCAGTCACTCTAAGTGACAGCACGTGAGGCTTGCTCTTGGAACTGTTACAGGATGCTTCGTTCATTGTCCCTGTGTCCTCTTCTCATTTGGCCATCATAACAGAAAACAGTCATTTTTCTTTCCTTCACTTTCATCTCGTGGACCTGGTGATTTATACAAGTGACTGTTTTCTCTTCTTTAAAGCAGCTGCTAGGAAGCCCAGAGCCAAACGTGTGGCCCAGCCCGTCAGCATCAACTGTGCTCACCGTTATAAGACGGTTTTGGCCACATGTGTGGCTCTGTTCACATGATCCCCATGTCAGAAGCCGGCTCTTACTTTTCTGTGATGTTACTATGTATTATTACTCTACAGATCTTAATCTTTCTGAAATGAGACAGAATGAAATGAAAATGCGTTTGCCACTAAGTATGCGAACACACAGGTTTAGAACATTTTTCACAATGTCTGGGGATAATAGGCTCATAACATCAGAGCTGGTGAATGAGCCTAATTACCCTCTGTGAATCTGAGTTGGCTTCTTCTGGATTGTATTAGAAGGGTGTGGTAAAGAAGTTCACAGCCATAGACAGGTTTCCCAAGCTGGAAAGGTATTGCATTAGCTAGTGGTAGGTATAATTCTAAACACACTGACAGCTCAAACTGTCCAATCACTGCAGAGAATGCCTTGTAGATGAGCCCAGCCTAGCACAAAAATAACCCCAAAGTTATTTCAACCTATATGAGTTTCTCAAAGTGCATTAAAGGGGGATTTATTCTTTACCGGTCATACATCATAAAATCGTGTACCTTCTCCTTTCTAATTCCCTTTCACTCACTCTTTCCCAACTTTTTTGCTGCCAACCCGACTCATCCCCCACCCCCTTTCCCTGCTCAGAGAGGTAGGGCACCAGGCTCTGTGATTAGACTCTGTCTGCTTTCTCACGCCTCCCTGGCTTTCTTTCTCACTCCCATCCTCTGATTCCATGTCAGACAAGATTTATGAAGTGAGCCGACAAAGACAATTCCTCTTCTGAGGGGGCTGAAGAACCTTCACGTGTTAATAAATCTTCGTCATCTAGGAAATAAGGGCTGATTAATATGTGGTGGAAGAGAATCTGGGACATAACTTTGCCTCCGAGCATGTTCAGCCTGTGGGATGTGGAGGAAGCCATCAACGCAAAGGTTACAGGACTTCACTCTTGTCCTTCTCTCCTGCCACCCCTTCTAGCTTCCTTTATTCTGGGATGGGGACTTCACCATGTCTGTCATCTGGAAGTAGAGTCACAGTGGAAAAGACCCAAATGTATTATACCCAGTTTCATAAGGGCATTCGAGGTGTTTGTTTACTAGATACTTATCTTCTTGTTCCAAGAAATCCAGTAAATAATATGTCAGGTTATTGGAAAGTCACATCTATACATGTCACATCAACACTGGGGTCCCTGGTTAGTCTGTAGTATAAAGGTCACATTTGAAGAGGACCAGATACAAAGAAGACTGAGTCAGGAGACGGACACAGAAGTATTGGCCTAGTACAAGAGCTAACATGACCATTGAACTTAGAGGTTCACCCTCATCAGATTTTAATTCTTCTCTTTGGTTGACACTCACAGAATGTAACTGTGTGAACTGTGCTAAGTTCCAAGGACATTGCAATGTTGAGACGGTGGTCTCTGTCCCAAGGAACACATGTGTAAGGAGGACAGCAGAGCACACCTTATTCAATGTTATGACAGGAATATAAACAAGATGCTGTGGGAACCCAGAAGAGGGTGTGACTAGCGTAACCTAGGAGAGTTAGGGCGGAGGGAACCTGGTGGCTGAACTTCATGCTCATTTTCTGGGTGATATTGTCTAGATTTTAGTTTGATCACACTGTCTCATAAAAATTGCAAAACATGTTCTGGCCAAATATGGTCTTAGCATTCTACAATTAGTAACAGACCACAGTAGCATCCCTGGAATGTTCTTCTGAGTTGAGGAATTTGGAAGCCTTCAGACACAGTCAGAGACGAACTTTATCTTTGGGGTTAGCAGACACACACTCTGATTCTTCATGGCAAACTGTACAGATGTTCATCTTCGCCATAGCTTGACTACATTTGGAATCACCTAGGAGATACGCCCCTGGGTGTGCCTTTGAAGGTGTTTCTAGAGAGGATTAACCAAAGAGAGAACGTCTACCCTGACTGAAGGCAGCGTTATCCCAAGGTCTGGGTTCCCAGACTGAATCAAAAGGACAAACGAAGGAGCCAGAGTACAGTCTCTATGCTTCCTGACCTCAGCCACAGTGTGATCAGTTGCCTCGTGCTTCTCACTGATAAGTGTTCCCTGCCATGGTGGACTATAGTCCCATAAACACTGAACTGAAACAAGCCCTTCTACCCTTTAGTTATTTCGTGTGTGCCAACTATTTGTCCACAGTAAGAAGAGAACTGAAAAACACATCCTGTAAATGTATAGCGAATGTGAAGCTTGCTGGCTCTGAAACAGTCTTGTAGATGCTCTAGATCCAGGCTGATTGGATAGACACCCTGCTGTGGGGGAACGACCTGTGCTCTGTCCCAGCTGGGATTCACTTCAAGCAGGAGCGAAGTTGTTGGACACAGCTTTACGTCAAAAGTCTTGTCTGAAGGTTGCATCATGATCCCCACCAGAAAGGGCAGCACCATCTCTGTATCTCCCAGTTCTCCAACACAGTTCTTTCTGGTTTGTAGAAGTAAGTCATGAACTAGAGATTTGTATATTTTCTTAGCATTTGTTATATAGAAGGTTTTAGTCACTAAATCAGTTGGAAGTCAACTTTTAGGCTAACGCTTGAGTTCAATTTACTTTCAATGTTTTTTTTCCAACTCAGTTGCAGCCTTAAATTAGGTTGTAAGAATACTAACACAGTCCTCCCTGGTCCTAGGTGACAGCCTCTTACAGAGTGCCACACCACTATGGGCTTCCATTTTCAGGAGCATTTGGAATCCATGGTGTAAAACAATTCATGCTCTCTAAGGCCTAAAGCAGTGTTTGGGACGAGGCCAGCTTCCTCCTTCCTCCTTTGTACAGATGTGGTTTTTCTGTTTATACGTAATTACTGTAAAGACTAGTTACTTTAATACTAGTTAAAGTTTTAGCTTTGGAGCCATAGGCTCTGGCTGTGTTTCCCAGCTCACTGACAGGCTGGGTGGACAACATTTCTGTGATGTGTTCTTCTTAGCCATGAAGGGGAGAAACAGTGGTGTTCCCACCTCCAAGGTGGTTGGGGGATGAAATAAATTATGAGACTTAAAGACCTTGAGATAGTTCTTTGTAACAGCAAGTACTTCAGCCGTGTCAGCTGCTGTTTACAAGTTCACAGAGTCTGAACTTGTGATACTGATACTGATGCCGTGTGTTTATCAAATGATTCCATAGTGGGTAGTATGCATGTGTAAGCTTACTAATGGTGGGTTGAAGCCAGGTACCGACTCTCACTTATAATCCCAACAGTGTGTAACCCGAGGCAGGAGGATCACCATGAGTTCAAGGACAGCTTGGGCTACCTAGAGAGCTCCAGGCCAGCCTGATCTGCAAGTGAAACCTTGTTTTAAAACCAACCAAGAAGCTGCATTGTGGTGGCATATGTCTTTAATCCCAACACTTGAGAGGTAGGTAGATCTCTGTGAGTTGAAGACCAGACTGATCTATAGAGTGTGTTCCAGAACAGCCAGGGCTACGTAGAGAAAACCACCTTGAAAAATCAAATCGAATCAAACCAAGCCAAACAAAACCAACCAAACGGACAATAATCAAACAAGGGTGAGGAGATTTTATTTTAGTTTTAAATTTTAGTTTTGTTTTTAAAATTATTTTTATGTATGTGTATTGTGCATCTGGGTGAACGAATGCCACATGTGTTCAGAGGGAGGCCAGCAAAGGGTCTCAGATTCCCTGGAGCTACAGTTACAAGGGGTTATGAGCCAATCTATGTGGGTGTTGGGTGCTGGACTCAGTTCCTCCAAGAGAGCAGCAAACACTTCTGACTGTTGATTCATCTAGCTAAGCCAAGGATTTTATCATCAGACAACTATACCCAGTGAGTAGTTACTTAGAATGATAGTTTTATTCTTTCAGCCACAAGGGAAAAGAACAATGTTACCTTATCTACAGGAAAATGGATACAACTGGAGACAAATACACATTTTCCCCCTCATTTGTGGTTCCCAGATTTTATAGACAAGAATCTCCATAAAATACATAAAGTACACAAAATCATGTATGTATAAAAAGTAGAAATAAAACTGTCTAGAAATCAAAGGAGACTAAATTGGGGGAAGGGAGGTAACGTGACTTGTGGACAAATGCACTCAAAGTACCTTATATCTTTGTAGGAAAATGTCCTCGTTTAATCCCATACCTTGCACTATGAGTATACACCAAGGAACAAGCAAATAAAAGAACGTTGGTGTTTCAGAGACAGAAGCAGGCAGTGTAGGCCAGCTGCTCAAACTTTAAGTTTGGAGACAAGACCCAGCATGTATCAATGCTATTATCTGAAGGTCACCTTGGAGGCTCATCTATGGAACTGGTTTCTCACAAGACTATTTAAAGCACAATGTGTGAAACACTTGGAGAACCCACTGAAAATTCAAAACAACTGTTGAAAGTGATCACGGGAGGGGTGGATCAATTTACAGCTAGGGCTGCTTATTCCTGATTTGTTCCGTGGGGTAGCAAGGCAGGAAGGTGGGATCTCACACCAGGCAGAAGGCGGCCACTGAGGAGGGAAAACACCCAGCCCCTTTCACTTTAACAATGTTACCAGGAATTGCCAAACCCAGTAAGACAAATGGCAACATGTGGCTGTCAGCAGAAGTGTGCGGGTGCAACAGCCTCATTCAGATGAGTCATCAGATCTGTCCTATCTTGTCCCGGAGCTCCACCTGCAAACGATGGGGGTGACATTGTGGAGAGGTGAAAACAGCAGGCCAAAGAGTTGGTCTTTCTTTGGGGAGCAGGCAGCCCCTGGGCCACTCTGGGGTTTGTTCACTTGGAAGATTCTCAGGCTTTGGTGGTGTCAAACTAAAGCCAAGGGTATGTTTACAAGGCCTTTCTAAAGCCTCATCCATAGAAAGGCAGAGTCAGTGGGTCCCTGGGATAGCCCTAGAATCTTCAAGCTCCGAGGCGGCTTCCAACGCCTCTGCTTTGAAGACTCCACGTGGAGAAGGACAGCTCAGGGGAGGACAGGCTGGGTAGAAAGAAATCCCTGGGGAAGGCAGCTGCCCTTCTCACTGGCCTTACCCTCAAAAGACAGAGGAAAAAAAAACACACAAAGCAGAAAACCACTTTTGCTTTCTTTTGTGCCAGAACACAGCCTACTAGTCTGTGTTATTGTTTCTCTGTTGCTGTGTGGGGAGACTTCATTATTCCGTTTGATGCAAGAGGAGCTGGTGAAGAGAGGGTGGTTTCTTTCAGGGTACAGTGCAGTTTGGTGTAAGCATGAGTTACTGGCCAGCGTTGCAGAGGTCCTTCAATTTGTTCCCTACCATCTGGGTATTGCTAAACACATCTGTTCCTTCTCCTGAAGGATGCTCCAGGGTTGCCACACGATTTAAACTGTGCAGAGAGACAGGCTCCATTTGTCTACATCTCCGGTTTGCAGAGATGGCTCTGAAGAGCCTAGCTTGCCATGACTGGCTCTCATTCAGAGCCTGGGGTTTTTAACTCTGAATTTTGATTTGGGCATTTGCCTGGGGTGTTAGTCTGCCAGGCCCTTCCCGGTCTGTTCTCTGCTGTTTTACTCCTAAAGATTTACAGCTAATGAAGGGATAAAGAAAGGTCATGGGGGAAAGGCTGCGGCATGTGGTGGTGACTCACTGGCTGGGTCTGGTATGGAGCCAGCTTGGGTGGAATGCTTCAAGCTGTGCCTGCTTCCATGTGGCTCTCAGCCAGGTCCCTGCAGGAACCAGTTTCTTGCCTGTTCCTGGTCAGCGAGAAAGCTTGGCTGTCCTACCTGTCTCCTGCTGGGATGAGCTCAGCTCAAAGCAATGAAACCTGTTGGCCATTTCTCAAAGAATCCAACAGTTGAGCTCTGGGAATCTCAGGAGTCAATGTATCGGCTAGTCTTGAGAGGGCTCAGGCTCAGATACCAACCACAATCACCACAGCTCACGGGGCACATTAGCAGAAGAGCTGAAGGGATCCAGGTGGGCAGCTAGGACCAGGCACAGTCTCTGAGTCTTGGCACTGCTGATGCTTCGGGCCAGATGATCCTTTTCTTGTAGGGGGCTGTGTTGTACATCACAGGAAGCCAACAGCATGCCTGACCTCTTGCCCATTAGAGTTTGGGAATCCCCTACCCCACCAATGTAACTAGGAAAAAAATCACCTCTGGCTGAGAACCACTGTGGTATGGCAGTTCCAGGCCCATGACTGGCCAAGACTGGGAAGATCCATACACCGTGAAAATCTACTGGGCACTAACCATGTGAAAAGCTCTCTGCTTGCATCCAGTAACTCATTTATAAGGTACATTATAGGTATACTATGCATTACAGTGTGTACTGTATATATTATAACTATTGTATATATTATGCACTATACATTATAATGTATCACATTACAGCTGTGACATGAGGAAATCCCTTTTGCCCCATTGTAGAGATAAGAAGCCAGATGTTTGTTCACAAAGATAACTTGGAGCTCAAGGCCAAGCAGAAGTTGCCTATTCCTCCCTTGTTGCCGTCCATACTGGAGCTAACAGCTAGAAACATGGGTGAAAATTCAAGATGCAAGACCCAAGCTGTTACTGTGGCTCAGAGATGCTGCCCGCTGGGTTGAACCCACTTCAGGGCTAGGTTCAAGCAAATAGCTACAAACCCTGTGGGGACATTGAGGGACATAGACAAACTGCAAAGCAAGTAGAGGATCCAGCCAGATGTTCTGGGGGGAGGGGGAGGGAGGAGCTAGATGGTTCAGATAGAGAGCCTCTGTTAGGAGGTTGTCACAGGCAAGTCTTCATCCCTGCCCTTGATAGTTCCACCTGTGGCCCCTGTCATGTGACACTGGATACTTACTCGAGTCTGCCTTTTTTCAGTTCAAATATCACTCACCCAACCTCCATTTTCACTGTCAGGATCAAGGCTTCCTTTGCTGCTGGGGGCCTGGGAGCAAGTCTGGGCTGTGGGAAGGGCCAAGGAATGGCTGCAATATGGGGCCGATGGCGGTCACTTATTATACCCTAAGACTTGTAGCATGGTGGAAGTTAGTTTGAAGTCTAGTCTGGGTACAACACCTGGAATTTGGATAAACTCATGACTCTTAATTCAGCACCAGTGGATGGCACTCAACCCTGGGAAAAGTATGACTAGCAATAATAGCATTTAGGGGGGTACTGAGGGAAGGGGAAGGTTGGGGAGACTCCGACTTAAAATAAAGTGTGCGTGGAAGTAGTATATGGAAACCTGTTACTTTAAAAACTAATTTTAAAAGAAATCAAACAAAAATTAAAAATTAAAAATATAATTTATTTTTAAAAAATATTTTATTTTTATCCGTGTGTGTAGAGGGGCATGGGTATCTGTGGAGACCAGAGAGGGTGTCAGATACCCTGGAGCTGGAGTTATAGGTGGTTGTGGGCCTCATGATAAAAGTGTTGGAACTGAACTCAGGTCCTCTAAGGGAGTAGCCCTCAGGGTTTCTGCTGTGGATTCCTCGGTGACCACAGGCACTAGGTGGAGGTGAGGACGCTGCTTCATGGAATCAAAACAAGCAACCTGAGGGGCCACCAAGGTTGTGTGGGATGCCGGTGTTTCGGTCTGGTGGCCTTTGGTTTGGAAAATGACGTTATGAAAGGAGGACTATCTTTGAAGACGTGGACTCTGCCCCCTGTCAACACTTGATTATCAGTTAAAGTCACGTGCAGTGTAAAAACCAAGAGCTGCTTTGCAAGAGGGATGGTTCCAGTTGAATTGTAAAAGACCAACCTGGGACTTTACACCTAGGACTTTACATCACCAGCCAGGCAGAGATACTCCCTGCCTGAGAGGTACTGGTGTCTCCAAGGGATATCTTGCTCAGCACAGTTACCATGCAGGTTCTAGCATTTGTTTGAAAGCATCTCTGGGACTCTCTTTTGTTCCTGATCCCCCCTGACCTCTCTCACAGCCTTGTCCTTTCCCACAGATGCTGTAGCTGGTCCTTGTTGGTTCCTTGAACATCATCAAACAGCCAGGCTGCTCCAACGAAACCTTTGGCTTGGCACACTCTGTATTATTTTTACCTCATAGAATTCTCAATATTAGAAAAAGAACAGGTGAAGAAAAAAAATACAATGAAGAAAAATTAGAAAATGCAATCCCATAAGATGAAAGAAAAGGAAAGGGAAAAATATCTTGCAATCTCATAACCCAGACAGAGCATTTGGGTTATATTTTTGTTTTTGTTTTGCTTTCAACAAAAGGAAGGGCTGGAAAAAAATTGTCAGGAGACGTGATATTTTACTAAAATTTCCAAAACCATGCTTTTAAGAGAGCTCTTCGGATTGCTAGGCAAATAGGTCTGGATCATTTTCAATGATACACATAATTTTGGCAATATCAAAAGAAATGTCATATGATGAAGGTTGCATCTACCAGAGACTCCCTCCTGTGTGTGTGTGTGTGTGTGTGTGTGTGTGTGTGTGTGTGTGCTAGCGCGCACTTGCACGCAGGCGTGTACACAGCATATGCAAATGAACTGTCTGTGACTCCTGAAGAAGAAATTCTGTTGCTAATGTGCTGATTCACTGCCAAGCACTGCTGCAGGCAGGGAGCAGATTCTCCTTATTCAAGCCAAGCATTTGGCCCTGGTGGCTTATTGGCTACCGTGACAGACTTCTCTCACACCTCACCTCCTCCTTGGCACATGGACATATGAAGCGTTTTGTTCATTTCACCTCCTAATCTGCTCTCGTGTTGTTTTTTTTTTTCAATTATCCTTTAACGTCTCTCAAATTTATATCGGCTCCACCTCAACACTCCCCGTTACAAAGTCAGACATACAGAAACCTCCTACTTCAGGCCACTGTGGGGAGGGGCGTTGTGTCTCCTTCTGAGAGCTTGTCTGAGTATGTGTGTGTCTGCTCAGGCTCTGATGGTACCACACGCCTGGCTTTGTTTGCAAGCTCTGAGAATAGCTTATCATTTCCTTTCCATGGCCAATATCCATGCCAGCAGGGCATCCAGTTGAACTCAATTTTTGAAGGCCACTGGGGGCTTAGTGGGGGGGGGGGCAGACCTGTGTGGGAAGGTGATGGGGAACATCCAGGCTGCCTTAATGCAGAATTCCTGAGCATTCAACTAAAAGAGAATTTAGCCCAGACGAACATGACCAGGAGCACATTTGATGGGAAGACATGCAGTAGAACCATGGATACTAGGCGTCAGGCATTGTAGGGTGCCTTAAAGGCTGACATAGCTGGAAGGAGCTGGGGTGAAGGCTGTGTATGAGAATCCTGTGTTCTAGCTCTTTGGTGGTGCCCCTCTTCCACCTTGAGCTTTTTTTTTTTTTCTTTCTGGTATGCTACTGGAAAACTTTGTAGAAACTCCTGCATCAAATGAAGGACGGTATAATTGCATCTAAGTTGCAGGCACTGGTGCGAGCATTCATCACAGAGCCTTTCATTTAAGCACTTCAATATGCCCGAGGGAAGGGCAATCACTTCTGTTTGACAGATGTAAAGGCAGGAGAGGAGTCTACACCTACCTGAGGTCGCAGGTCGGGATGCAGGTCAGCCTGGCACCAGAGACCATGTGCTCTGCCTCTGTGACAGGAGGCACAGGCTTCTGCATTCTAGTCAGCTTGGCTCAGAGAAGCTACATTAGCACACTGGGTTTCAGACTTACCATTTAACTAAGGATGGTCCTGCAGAGGTGTGAGTATCCTCCTGCCCTCTCGTACAATTCTTGGATATATCTGAAAAGAGAATTGAAATCTGGGCAGAAATTTGCTTCCAGATCTTATTTGGGTCTCAGTTTTATCACTGTCTTTACAGGAGCATTGCAGGGGCTCTGTTATGAGAAAAGGTACTTCCTTTTGGGGCTACCTCTGTCACTGGACTAGATCTACTTAACAATAAAGATGGGTTCATTGCAGCCTTTTCTTTATATGAAGGAAATTGGGAAGTCTGGGGGAAATGGAGATATCTTCATCTAGAAAGTATACTATTCCATATTTGTCAGAGAAAAATTTTAACCCCTAGAGAGAATGTTTGGAAGACTATGCACCATACTGGCCAAGGGAAATGACCTTTCCAACTGATTTGCCAGTTTTAGATGCTGAGCAACTCATTTGGATCTCGATGAGATACATGCAAAGGCCTGAAGCGTTATCCGTAAGACTTGCCGCCTTTTCATTACTTTATCCATCCTTGAGAGGAGAGTTTCTCAGCATCTCATCTGTCAGTCTTTTGCACTTCTGCTGACCCTCCCTCTGATAAAGCAATGGCTTTCTGACTCATTGTGTTGAAGATGATTCCAGAATCTGGGTAGGGCTATGTTGCAGACATATTGTAGGTAAGGAGGTAGGATATCTACCCGCATCCCTAGCAACACAGATCTTCAACATCCTGACAGTGGGATCAACTAAGGCTGAGCCTTTTGGGACAGTGGTGATAACAAATATGAAGAATTGACCACAATAGCAGTGATGTCGTACAGCTCATCAGCAGTAAAGTAAGTTACTCAGGAAGAATGATGCATACCTTTGGGAAGTGAGTCCTGTACTGGTGTTACCAAAATCTGAGGACCAGCTTTCCATTTCTTTACTTCACATAGTGAAATCCCTCCCTCTTGTCCTGTGAATAGGTAAAACTATTCACACCCATGCTCTAGACTCAGAAGAAACTTGTAAGCCTAAATTTCCTTCTCTATTTTTACCAGACATTCCATAAATATCTTACTGATTTCTTATCCTGGCCTGGGGAATGTGCCCAGGCAGAGAGCGAATTTCTGCCTGGACTTTGGAGATAATGAACCCAGATCTGATGTATGTGTGGAGGGCAGAGATATTACCAAAGGGAAATATTAGAATCAGATTTTGAAGAGAACTGTACAACTCATTGAGGAGTCTACATTTTATGTTGTAAACAGCAAGACACTCACATAAGACATGCGGTGTGTGTGTGTGTGTGTGTGTGTGTGTGTGTGTGTGGTGTACACACACAATTCAAACTTCTTATTTAGTAATGTCAACACACATATCTCTTGCCTCAAAGAGAATAGGAGACAATTTATTTTGTATTTACATAAAAGTCACCATGCCTGGGAGTATAGACTCAGGTTACCCAAATACCATGTTCCAACATGGTAACAATTTCATAAAGCTTTTACAGCCACAGAACAAAGAAAACGACAAATCAAGTATAAACATCTTGGTAGGAAATCAAACAGGTGGTCTCAGTGAGGTGGAGACATCTCTGTTCCAAGCTGTGGACGTTATCTGCTGATGCCCTTGGCCTTAGGGTTGACAGAGGTGAAGGTAGGCTTGAACACTCCACAAGGATTTACCTCGTCGTCACACTGACAGATGTTAGGTCAAGTACATATGTGAGCAATGGCTTAAGAGTGCTAAAGATACCTCAAGGTAATTTGGTTCTAAACCTGCAACATTCCAGCATTCCATAATCATAAAATGTATAATCAGCTAATCAGCTTTGTAGAATCTTTAACACAGATGAACACTTTTTTTTTTCTGTTTTGATCTGGGGTAAGGGGAGAAACTTCATTTTATAGCAAATTTCAGTTTATAGCTCAACCCAAATGTTTAATCAGGATCAGTTTCGGGCTGGGCTCTGTGCTGGCTAGTTTCTTGTCAACCTCACACAAACTAGAAGGAGCCTCAATTAAGGAACTGCTTCAATCAGACTGGCCTATGGCTCCACATGTAAGATCAACTGTTAGGTAACTAAATCACAAGGCTATGAATATATCAACTGCAGCCTGGAAGAAAGTCCGAGTTTTTTGAGGGCCATTTTCTCAATAGCTAAGTTGATGTAGGAGGGCTCTGCCCACTGTGGGTGGTGTCATCCCTAGGCAGGTGAGCCTGGCTGTATAAGAAAGTAGCTGAGCAAGCCAAAGGAGAGACAGCCAGTAAACATCGTTTCTCTGTAGAAAGCCAGTAAATAGCATTTCCTCTGGAGTCTCTGTTTTAATTCCTACTCTCAGTTTCTGCTTTGAGTTTTTTCCTGCCTTCCCTCAGTGGTGGGCTGGAAGCTGTAAGGCAAATAAAGCCTTTCCTCACCACATGGGGTTTGGACATGGTGTTTTAGTACCTCATCAGGACGCAAACTTGGGCAGGCTCTCTAGTGGGCGCTAGAGTAGAATGACAGTCAAGCATGGCTCCCTTGGGGGCAGGGCAGCAGGAGACTGAAGGATACTTGAGGCAAATGACAGTGTAGGAAGAGTTAAGAATACAGGCTCATTCTCCAAGGGTGCAGAACTCTCACTGTAGACCAAACTGGCTTTGAACTCAGATCCGCCTGTGCTGGGATTAAAGGCCTGTACCACCACCACCCACCTGGAGCAGAAGTTTTTAGGTAAGAGAAAAGCAACTTTAAAAAACTAAGTAGAAGCTAGCCATGGTGGTTCATAAGAGATTTTGTCTCAAAGAATCCCTCTGTGTGGGTGTGGAATAGGAGCTAGGCAACATTTCTCAACCTCTGCGTGGTAACCCCTTTAAGGGGGTTGAATGACCCCTTTTCACAGGGGTAGTCTTAGACCATGGGAAAACACAGATATTTACATTATAATTCTTAACAATAGCAAAAATTACAGTTGTGAAGTAGCAACAAAAATAATTTTGTGGTTGGGGTCAGCACGTCATGAGGAATCATATTAAAGGGTCGCAGCAGCGGGAAGGTTGAGAACCACTGGGCAGCGCGCGGAACCCGGGAAAAGCGGCTGTAAATTTCCTTCTGTGTTGGCTGTCTTCGTCTGATGAAGCAAAGGACGTCCTACGCAATGAATTCCTCTCTAGGATTTAGTAGGCAGCACCCACTTGCCTAAATAAATAAAAACAGCATCAAGAACACAAGGCATATGCTGTTTCACAAACCAGGATTTTCCAGATCTTTCCAAATGTTCTGGCGATATGTCGGTCAGCTGGAGATGGCCCAGCTAAAACTTCTTAGGAATTAAAAAAAAAGTAATTAAAATTATCCAGGCCCCAGTGACCCTTTCCCAATAAATAATTCACTTATGATTTATACTTGGAGATGTATATAATATCATGTTACTTAAGTGTGGGAGGGGTTAGGCAAGAGCGTCAGGTTCCGCTGTGGGCATCCGCCGTCTGGATGGCTCTGACTTTCTCCCAGGCAGCATTTGATATTTTATAGCCTTGTAATTCAGTTGACTGTCACTCAGCTCACACGTGGAGCACCAGTGACATAGATATACACAGAGACCAAATGTGCTAATTACAAAGGCAGCGCAGGTGGGAGGCCCCGGTTACAACCCCTGTTTAACAACAGTGGCAGATTGAGGAGAGAGGGCTGTTCATCATCCGATAACATCAAGTCTCACAGGGTAGAATGTTCTGGGCTGAGTTTACAGTCTACAGCTTTGCCCCTGAGACTCTCCAGCGATGGGGCCCTGGTTGTTTGGCAGAATGGCGGCAGGAAAAAAGATAGCCATGGGTGGGTAGGGTGAAGGGGTTTCAGAGAGGGAAGAGCTATTTGCCCCGGCTGAGCTGAGTCACTGTGATCATTTCGTTTTACTTTAGAAGTGACACTCTAGCCGGTGGTGGCACACGCCCTTAATCCCAGCACTTGGGAGGCAGAGGCAGGCGGATCTCTGAGTTCAAGGCCAGCCTGGTCTACAGAGTAAGTTCCAGGACAGCCAGAGCTAAAAGAGAAACCCTGTCTAAAAATAGAAGTGACACTCTGACTTACCAGTCAGAAATTACTTTTCTTTAATTTTTAAATTATATTTTTACATTAAAATTTTTTTTATCTATATATGTATGTGAGTGTAGTTACATGAATCAGGGTGGGTATGTAGAGGTCAGAGGACAACTTGGGGAAGTCTATTCTGACAGGATTCAACTCAGGTTTGGCAGTACATGCCCTCATGTGTTGAGCCATCTTTCCAGCCCTCACTAATTAAAACACATTTTAATATCATTATTTTTATGTGCATGGGTGTTCTGCCTGCATCTGTGTCTGTGCGCAGTGGATGTGCCTGGTGGAACTGGAGCTATGGATTGTACAGGTTATGAGTTGCCCTGTGGGCGCTGGGAACTGAACCCAACACGTGCTCTTAACTGCTGAGCTGTCTCTCCAGCCATCTCATTAATTTTTTTTTTTTGAGCCTCTACGCTTTTACATCCAAATGTTTTTTTTTTCCTTTTAATATGTTTGTGTATGTGGTGTGTGGGTATGTGTATGTGTGAATGCACACGTGTGGCCCAAGTTTAGAAGGTTAAAACCTTTCTGAATTATTCTTCCACCTTACTCTCGGAGGCAGGGTCTCTCAGTCAAGTCCAGAGCTTGCCCATCCAGCTAGTCTTTCTAGCCAGCGGACTCCAAAGATCTTCTGTTGACAGGTGAGGTGGGACTGGAGGTTGATCGCCTCCCGAGATTTCTGTGGGTTCTGAGGAAAGAAACTGCAGTCCTCACACTTAGGCAGCGAAGGCACTTTAACCCGTAAGCCATCTCCCTCGCTCATCTTTTTCTTTCCTTGATTCTGAGAATCTAACCTGGTCTATAGTGTGCCTCTCAAAAACACATTTCAAAAAATGTCTTCCTGCATGCAAACTCAAGCCTTCAGTTTTCTTTCAAGCAAACATTAGCATATTAAATCAAAATGGAAAATGTTATATTTAAGGGTGAGAAAAAAAAAAGCAAGGTAAAAGCGAATGCACCGTCCTGTGCCAAACGATGGTGTATTTAAGGTGAGTCCATCAGCCACAACTGAAAACCTCTTTACTGTGGATTGTAAGATTGTGGTTACACCTAACATTAAAAAGAATAAATTCAAGTTCTTCAGGACAGATGGTATACTTTCTTCTCCTTATGCTTGTCCTTAAATAGAAAAGGAGGAGGAGGAAGAGAAGGAGGAAGAGGAAGAAGAGGAAAAGAGGGAGGGGGAGAAGAAGAGACATTGTTTGGGGACATGTTCTCTTTCTCTCTGTCTCTCTTTTTCTCTTTCTCTCTTTCTCTCTCTCTCTCACACACATACACACAGAGAGAAGAGAGAAGAGAGAAGAGAGAAGAGAGAAGAGAGAAGAGAGAGGAGAGAGGAGAGAGGAGAGAGGAGAGAGGAGAGAGGGGAGAGAGGAGAGAGAGAGAGAGAGAGAGAGGGAGGGAGAGAATCTCTCTCTCTGCATGTATCTCTTGCTGTCCTAGAACTCCCTATGTGTCCAAGCTGGTCTCAAACTTCCAGCAGTTAGACTGCTTCTGCCCCTCAGGTACTGGCAGTAAAGTCAGCATCACTATTCCTGATGGACTCTGGAACATGTCTTTAAGCAGAGTTATGTGTTTAAGACCCAGAGGCAAGACCCAGAGAGACCTGGAAAATTTATTTGCCATGTTCCAAATTCAGTCTCAGCATTTTGTCTCCGAGCTCTGCCGTCTGTGTTGACTGGCTCAGCTCTGGAAACCTACCTGCATGATGTTTTGGCAGCAGAGGAACTCAAAGCTGGATTAATTGCTAAATCACAAGCAGGGAACTACAGCATTTAAAACCAAGCTCAACATAATATAAATGTTCCCATGCTGTTTAAAGCACTCATTCCAAGCCTCCCTTTGGAAGTGGGCTGGTTAAACCAATCCATCATGAACAGGAGGGTGAGCCCCACTTGGCATTTGGATACTATTGTGCATGTAAGGGGATGAATCCCTGCTATCTGTGAGGAGCAGGGCGGATAGCAAGCAGACTATGGTAGCAGTGATCCTGGGGCTGCTGTTATATACACTGGGGGTGCAGCCAACACTCAACTGCAGAGCTCTTGGATGGGAGAGACTAAGTCACATCCAAACTAATGGCTCCACTGAACCTTCCTCCATACATTTCTTCATTGTGCGGATGGAGTTCGTTTGAGATTGAGTGGCTGAAATCGAGAGGTCATCCAATAGATAGCTGTCGGGTGCATGTGCATTCCGGATGCCAGGCAAGGTGGAGAAGAGTAACCGGGGTGTGTCACTTTCTCCGAGTACCAGAAGTCTCTACCTTTAACTGAGGCTTACTCTAGTTGTCTGAGTGTCAGCACCTCTGTGTCTAAACCCATCTCTGAATTCTTCATGCCCTTCTGCTGTGGTGGATGAAAAATTAGCTCATCCTCTGCCCTCACCCCTCCTCTTCTTTGTAATATAATTATATCACTATTTTTGGCTCTTCTAATGGTTACTTCTGTAACTCAGAATGATGCCCTTAAATCTCTCTCTTCAGCTGAGCATTGGCAGGATCGCTTGCCTCTTCACTTAGGATGCTCATCCGCCTCTTCCTTCCTGTGACTTTTTTTTTCTACCTCCTTCACCTCTAGCTGCTCTCAGTTGCAATTTGGTTTTCAGAGTGTCAAAGCTGTTAATATTTACACTCTGGTCTCTAATAAAATTATTCTCAGAAGTCATTTCAAACGAGCTGCTATAGTATTGTCTGAGGACTTGGGTCAAGCTGTGAGTCCCTCTCACAGGGAGAAGTTCTTCTGTGAGGACTGGAGCCGTGTTCTGGCCACTCTACTGTACCCTGTGGGTCCTTCAAGGTCACTATCGATGTTATTATTCTCTGGCGGTAAAACGTGTGTGGCACAGACTTTTGTGTTTACCTTGGTCATGATCTTTTACTCCATCCTCAACTCATCTTGTTTGCTCGCATTTCCCTTCTGATGTTTAGGGCTGACTTTTTATATTTGAAGCCATTCCCACTGTAAGAGAATGTTGCCTTTTATGATTTTATACCCTCTGCTAACATTGTGTGGGTTCCCTGGGGGTACCTTCCCTCACTCATACACTTAGTGTGAACCCCATTTTAAATGGTTCCCATCCCAGTTCTCAGTTCTACTCATGAAAGTAAAGGTGCAGGTTAATCATGGATTGATAATGAAAAGTTTATATATATATATATATATATATATATATATATATATATATATATATATAAAATATTTAATGCATTCATTAGTTTTTATAGATTATTTCCTTTAAACTTCAGAGCAATTTGAATTTAGGGAGGCCAAATACTTCTTTTTTTCTTTGTTTTTGTTTTTGGTTTGGTTTGGTTTTGAGACATGGTTTCTCTGTGTAGCCCTGGCTGTCCTAGAACTCACTCTGTAGACGAGGCTGGCCTGGAACTCAGAAATCTGCCTGCCTCTGCCTCCCAAGTGCTGGGATTAAAGGAATACACCACCATTGTCTGGCATCAAATACTTCAAGGTGATTGCTAAACACCCTTAAAAATCCCTTAACCTTCAAAGACCCTCGACCCATGGAATTCGAGTTCCAGGTCTCCACAGTCTCTCCCTACGTGTTTACTGGTTGAGATATCTCAGCAGCCCTATGCAAAACCTTTCCTAGAGAAAGTAGAAGACTGTCATGGGGGATATGCAATTGCAACCCAGGTATTCTAAGGTATTGCAAGATACAGAGGAAATATCAAGTATGCTTCATGTGCATGTTCACTTACATGCTGGTGCAAGTGTGTGCTCATGCATTTGGAGACTAGAGGGCTCTCTTGAATTTGATTGTTCTAGAAGCTATACACCTTGATTCTCCATCCCCTGCCCCCACACAGGGTTTCTCTGTGCAACCCTGGCTGTCTTGGAACTCACTCTGTAGACCAGAATGACTTTGAACTCAAAGATCTATCTGCTTTTGTCTCCTGAGTGCTGGGATTAAAGGTGTGTGCTACCACTGTCCAGCCCCTCTTGTTATCTTTTAGGCAGGGTTTTGTTTTGCTTGAGTGCTTTCTGAGGAGACTATGCTGGATGGCCAGTGACTCCAGAGACCTGCCTGTCTCCCCTGCCCAGGCATTGGGATTACAAGCATACACTATCATACCCAGCTTTTTATGTGGATGCTGGGGTTTGAACTGAGGTCCTGAAAGCTACATGGCCAGCACATTTTACTTATTTTACAACTTTCTTCAGGCTGAACATTGACTGGTGGAGGTCCTCATCCCATGCCTGACACTGTATGGGACAGTGAGATGTAGCCTGATTCTCAGTTGAGCCAAAGACTTTGAAGCCCCGGAGACCCTGAAGGGATGTTAGGAACTTCACCTATTCCTGGCACCAGGGCCCTGTCACTAGCCACAGCCACCCCTCCCCCCAATTTGTGGCCTCCAGTCATGTAAGAGCAATGCCCCAAGCTCTTCCACTTGTAGATAAGGCATCCAGAACATCTCAGACCAAGACCATAGGAAAAGAGACGTGACCTGTGGTCACATAGGCTCAAGACAGAGATCTCCATGTTAATGATGATAGAGGCCTGGAGGGCTTAGCCAATAAGCTTACCTTTCCAGACATTCCTCCCTGCAAAAGATATTTAATCTTAGTCCCACACTGAGATTACATCTACTTTCCATCATGACATGGTTTGGAACCACAGGCTGTCTCTTTTCATCTAGACCCACTGTGGAGAGCTATGGAAAAACCCTTCATCTATAGAGCTGCAGTCTAGACTCCAGTAGAAGGCTTCTCTGAGCTCCCAGCTACAGTCACCACCAAGCCGACTGCCACCAAGCCAAGGACTCTCCCATGTCACTAGCTTGAGCTCTCCCTTTTTTCTCCTCCAGCCCTGGGCTAGATCCAGTCTGTGGACCCTCACTTTGTTCATAGCTTCTCTGAGGTTCCGAGTGGCGCTTGGAAGGCCCAGAGCCTGAGAACCAGATGACCTTGGCCTCCTCCAGACCCCCAACCAGCTCTGGCTGTTCTGAGCCCACCTGGCACAGCATGGGACAAGCACAGTCAAACTCACCGAGTTCTGCCTCTCCGAGCAGCTATGCCCTGTGGTGAAGCAGATGCGAGACCCACAACCCTACAACACTGGAAACCGGGGTAAGAAGAAATAGGCATGCTTCTTTTCTCAGGAAGCTCTAAAGGCTAAGGATGCAGCCCAGTACACATAGATGGAGTATTGGAAACAACGGGTGCCTTGTTCTGTGTTTTGCAGTTTATGCCCACCTCTGCAGCCTGTCAAAATGAAGTCTGATATGTTGGCTATGTGTGGCTCTGTTCCTTTAGGTTAAATATTGCACAGACTCTAGCTGCCTTTGTACATGCTAGAAAACAAGCTATGTGCCTTAAGTGCTACCCAAGACAAAAATGGGGTGGCCTGTGTCTCCATGCCTGCTTGGGAGCACTCTGGACTCCCTTTGAAGCAACAAGGAGAAAAACTTTCCTCACCCCATTGTAGCTGCCATTTTGTTTCACCTCTGTGACCAGATGCTTGAAGAACAACTTGGAGCAGAGCAGATTCATTTTGCTCACAACTTCAGAGTCAGCTGTCCATGTTGGTTTGACTCCAGGTAGTCTGTAGGATGGCATAGCATCAGGAACATGGAGCACAGAAGGTTTGCCATCTTGCTGTGAACACAAAGCATAAAACACACAGGGAGGGTCCATGTACCAGGTACCTCCAAGGGCTTACCTTCCGTGATCTACTGGTTCCAGTTAGGTCCTACTTCCTAAAGTTTCTAGAACCTTCCAAATTAGCACTGTCATCTAGGGTTCAGGCTTTGGACATACAAACCTATGGGGGACATTTCATATTCAAACTGAAGCACATTTTAATCAGTTAATTTTAATTTCCGCTGGAAGAACTAAATATATAAATTATATACGTTTAGATTGCTCCCTTGTGAAAAAAAATCTATGCTCTGTTAATTGGCATGATAAGTTTTTCAAAGGTGACCAGAAAATTCTTTTAGGTTAGCATGTATTTGACAGAATTTCCTGAATGAATATTCATTTTGAAATGTAAGGTCTGCTTGCTCTTTGATGGACCTTGTGTGAGAATTTTATGTGACTATACACCTATGCTTCTCTCTGTATGTATTTATAGTTTATGTGTATATGTATGTATGATGTATATGGTTAATGTGTGTCTATGTGGTACGTGATGTATATTTCCAGTGTATGTGGTGGTGTGCATTGTGGGTTATGTGCATGTGGTATATGTGTATAGTGAGTATTTGTGTATTATATATGTGTGCATTTTTATATGTGGTATGTGTGTGTTGTATGTGTGTGTATATGTAGTTTGTATAATATATGTGGTGAGTATTATATTTTTGTATGTTATGTATGTATGTATGATATACTTGATGTATGTATGTATGGTAGAACTCTGTGGTATGTATGTGTGTGTGCTGTGTATATATGTGATGAATTTGTGTGTGTATGTGTGTGTGTATGATGGCGTACCCATTAACTTCTAATCATTAGAACAACTCCTTATTCATATATTCATATTCATTATTATTCACTTGGCTCCTCTTACAGTATGAATAGAAGAAGGAAAACATTTATAGATCACTTAAAACGTTTTACTAGAAGAAAGGGAACAAATTAGCCCACTTGAATCACTAGCTTTGCAGAGGGGAATGAGCAGAAGATATATTTAATCTTTCATCAAAGGCTGTATTTGAAGCTCCTAATATACAGTTGCACTTGGAACAGCGCTAAATGAGTTATTAGAACATTTACACGGGATCGTCATTGTTTTTATTAGAGGCATTATTCCTTGCTCCTTTGTTAGAGAAACACCCCACAGTGTGTGCAGATCGTGTCTAATTGCAATGCTGCTACGTTTCCCCTCAAATGTAGTTGACTTATTTTATAAATATTTCAAGTACGTAATTGCTATTTTGCTTTAATGAAAATCACAAATGTATTTAGATACCCTAAGGGGTTAGAATGCATCTGCCCCAGTGACACAGTTATAGAAAGTGTGCGGGTTACTTCTGACTTCCCCAACTATGGTTCTGGAAGAGGCTCTTTGCCCTTATACTCTCCCATATCGGAGAGCTGTGGTGTTTGACAGACATGGGCTTCAAGCCCTTTCTCCCTTACTTTCTAGTACATTAATCTTGGGCAAGTTCTTTTCTTCTCTGAGCTTCAGGAATGCTTTGTAAAAGTTTAATGAGTAAGATAATAGTACCTTGCCAGACTAGTATGAAAATAGATGATATAAAACACTTAACCTGGGGCCAGGCAAGCATAATGTACTCAAGACACTCTAGGGTTTTTTTGGTTGTTGTTGCAACAGTTCTGATTGACAGGGGAAGGTTATGGAGGGGCTTTGTAATGTTCTGCCTTCAGTTGTGAGTATGGACTTGTCTGTGACTGAGGCTAGGTTCCTCCTCAATCTTGTTTGGGTGTGCTGTGCAAACAACACACATACACACACACATACACACACACCACCACCACCAACAACAACAACACCAACACCAACAGCAACAACTTTCTTTTCCACATCTACTTGAATCTCTGTGTCCAACTGCCATCATGACAGTACATGAGGAAAATATCTGGAGTTCAGGGAAGTGGAGACCTCATTCTTTAATGACCATCTGTCTGGCTATCAGTTCTGGAAGCTTTTGCAATGTCAACTGGCTGGAAAACCAAAGAGGCAGGTATCTTTGTTAGCACCCATTCTGAAGTCATGGTGAGGATGTGGGTTGGTCCAGAAGTCCACAGTGCATAGTCACTCTTACGGGGTTGGTAGCAGCTAGCTCTATATGCCTGCAAAGAATCTAACTCACAGTTAGTGACTGATAATTGCTTCTAGAAAACATCTGAGAACCCTGGATATAACTCAGTGGCACCTTCTTAGCATGAGTAAGACCCTGGGTTCAATCCCCAGTACTTAAAAGGTATCTGGGAAGTTATTCTCATGCCCTTTTCCTGTACAGCCCTTTGCCTGTAATGTTCCAAATGAATCCAGTAAGAGACATGGACATTCTTCTGAGGGCAAGTTGAGTTGACATCACCTTAGGTGACTCCTCTTAGGGACAGAGAAGTGACCTTGCTTTTGCTACAGGACCTTGAAGATGTGGGCGGTACTGATGCGTGCTCTGATACTGTTGCCCAGTAAATGAGAATTTCCCTAGCGTGGTCTCTGTTTCTTCCATGCTACTTCCTGGTGCTTGCCTTAGAGCTCAGATCCTAACTTTCCATCACTCATTTCTGGAGTCTAGGGGAAAGTGAAGGCTGACCTAGCTAGGGTTCTGCTGATGCTGAGAGTCCTTAGAGGAGCAAGGGTCCATCTTGGGAGCAGCCATCTTTTCTGTAATTCTCACACTACCCAGAGTGGCATCTTTACCCCCAAAGAACCATGCTCCACAGATCAACTCTCAGATGAACCAAAGTGCCTTCAGTATAGGCTCTTTGAATTTGCCACTCGCACTTGTGGACAGCTGTGATGCCCACGGCTACGGCCATCAACACATCAAACAGGAACCACCTATTAATTCTGAACCACAATGTATTTAAAAAACCAAAAAGCTTAAAGATGCAATCGAAACAGAAAATTTAAAGGCACGGATCCAGTCTTTGTGTATGGGTGTGTGAATGTTCCATATGTGGACACATGTGCGTGTGTGTGCATGTGGAGTCAGTACAGAACCGCAGATGTCATTCATCATGGGCCATATACCTTGTTTCTTGAGTTAGGGTCTCTTATTGGCCTGGAACTCACTGTGTAGGATAGGCTGGCTGGCCAGCATGCTCCTGGGGTCCAGCTGTTCTTACTTCCCAGCATTAGGATTCTGGGATTATAGGTGCACACCATCGTACCTGTTGTTTGCTTTTAAAATAGAGTTTCGGGGGACTTAAACTCAGGTCCTCGGGCTTTTACTTAGTGAGCTTCTAGTGACCTTTGGAAAGTCTTTTTTTCTTTTTTGATTAATTTTTTAATGAATGTCTTTGTGTGTGTGTGTGTGTGTGTGTGTGTGTGTGTGTGTGTGTGCCCTCAAAGGTCAGAAGATGGTGTTGGATCCCTGGAGCTGGAGCTCCTGGTGGTTGTGAGATACCTGATGTGGGTTCTGGCAAGTGAAGTCTAGTTCTCTTTAAGAGCAACAAGTGTTCTTAACCATGGAGCCAGCTCTCCAGCCCCTTCATTGATGTTTTATTACTAGAGCCTTGTGCAGAGTCAGCCACCCGGCAGAAGCTCATTCACTTGTTGAGTAGTGGTTTCAGAAAGAGTGTGTTTGACTAGACCACACCAGAGAGAAGGGCTCTGGCTGGAGATCAGCCTTGTTTTTCCCACTGCTTCCTTTCCATATCCACCCACCTCCCCAGAGCTCCCATCTCACACCTGACAGACTTCTGTTCCACTTTGGCCTGAGAGAGAATGCTCTCAGTACCGTGAGTTTGTACTCCACTCTATCAAGCAGATCACAGAATTTCCCATCAGGATCTTGGCTTTTATGCTAGATATCACTTGAGATCCAGTACCTTTTCTCTCTGAACCTCTAGCACCAACAGAAGGAGAGGAACTGGGGCTGGGATGGACATAGGAGCCTTTGTGTATTCCTCTGGTTCCTATCAATTCACTCTGAGGAGGAGACTGAAGAGTAAACACATTTACCAGGCTGCCACAAAGCATCGTAGCGACATCTTTGGTTTGCAGTTGTTGCCACAAATCCTTATGAGGCTTCACTTGTGCTGATCGTTTCTTGTTAGTTCAGTTAAGATCACACCCAAGACAGAGAGCAAAGTGTAAAAATGATATTCTAGATCATAAAGGTCCTTTCTCAGTTGAGGTTCGATAGGTAGCTTGTGTGTGCTTGTGGGTGTCTGTGTGGTGTGTATGTGGGCACACACATGCTCCAGTGCAGGGGGTCAAAGGAAATCTTTGAGGGATGGGTCTTCCCTTTCTACCTTTGTGTAGTTTTGGAGATTGAGGTCACTGAGCTTGTGTGGTAAGTGCCTTTAGCTGCAGAGCCATCTTGATGCCCTTGGATAATCTTTGTAGATATGTTCTTACAGATGTATGCAGTAGTTCTTTCTGGGTTTGTTCTGTTTCTCTGCAACACACAACAAACCCAGTGTATTCAACAACAGGTGTACTTCCGAGGCCTCTGTCAGGAGGTGTGGGGGGGGTGGCAGTCATTCCCTTGATGACCACAAACCACAGGATTTAAAGTCATAGAACCCAGAGCAATGCGAAGGACACTCTGCCACCTTAGATGCATTTTTCCTGTCTCTGTTGGTCTTCTCATTTGTTTAAACTAGGAGGCAGGGCTCCTGTGAATTCCATGGTCCTTTTCAGTATCACCATGCTCCAGGTACCTCTGTCAGGCAGAGAGATGCTGTGTGATGTGGAAAAAAACAACAAAAGGAAAAGACAATGAGGAAATGTCCTTGGGTTCCTATCTTCCCTAGCCTACAAAAGAGAGTCCTATAGTTCCTCCCTCCTCCCACTTCTTTATGAAAAGGAGCCTGGTCTTTAAGGAAGATATGGTAACATGCTGAGAGTAGAGGGAGAAGAAGAAGGAAAGAAAACCACATAGGCTGGGCACGGGCAAAGAGAGTTTCTGTAGTTCATAGAGGGCAGAAGACAGAGACATTAAAACATCAGAGGAGAGGAGATGAAAGGAGACAGAAAAAAAAAGAGAGAAAGAGAGAGCACTGTGTAGATTGTGCACTTGAATTCCCTTCATGGCCTAGAAATAACAGAATTGATTATTGAGGAATTTGAGTAGCTTAATTGCACTTCCTAAAGGGCGCTAGCCAGAAATTGGACCTCACACAGGCCCCTGAATATTAGGATTTAGTAACACATATCTTGTATAACCATGAAAACCCACCTGAGACAGGGTTGTTCTTAACTGATATAGGAAGCTCTTAGGAGGTGGGGCATGGCTGACATGTTATACCCACCTCTGGTCCCTGCCTAGCTCTGCTTGCTGTGTGCCACCGTGAGAAGAGCTAGACTCTATCTATGCCCTTCCTTTTCTGCCACGGTGGACTAAATTGCTCTGAACCCTGAACTGAAGTGCACTTTTCTTTCCTTATGTCATTTCTGTCAGGTAATTTGGCCACTCCTACATTGGGAGCAGATGGCCTATCTAAGATGGTTAATCTGCTGTGGGGGTCCCAGTCACTTGGGCAAACCAAGGTTCAGCCACTTAGAATGGAATTCTACCTGTCACAGTCTGCATGCCAACCTTGGCTCAGTTAGCCTTGAAACATACACAGTGTGCATGACTGGTGTGGTTATTGCTAGGCGTATTCTTTTCCCCTAAGCTAGAGCTGGTAGATGATCACTACAGTAAATTTATAAATATAGAAGCATAAGAAGGACCAGTGAGGTGACCCAAGGACTAAAAATATTTACCACACTAGCCTGACAACCTGAGTTGACCCCTGAAACCCACTGTGGGAGAGAATCAACTCCTGCAAGTTGTCCTCTGACCTCTACACATGCTCTCGTGTGTGCACATCAACAAAATATATTTTAAAAATTAAGGTTAAAACAGTGATACCAGGAAGGGTAGAAACAATCACTCAGGTTCTATCGAAGGAAAACAGATGTGAGTTTTTTCCTTGTGACTGGTATTTCTATGTAGCACCACTTGCTTCACATTGGACACTACTGTTTAACACTTTTATTTATGGTTACGAGAAGCACTTTCCCATCTTACTATGGCACGTTTGCTGATTGCATAATATTCCACAAATGCTTCTTCATTGGACAAGGAGGAGACATACACCCAAGGTGGCTTACCTCAGACTTCAAAACCAGTGGACTGCAGGGTATCCTCAGAGTGGGAGCAGATACAGCTCCATCCCAGAAAGTCTTTTTCCATTCCGTGCCAGCCTGATGAGGTCCATGGCTTCAGACTCTGTGTCTGGGGCATTCTATAACACTTCTACCATTTGTATCCTTGTTGGAAGAATTTGCACGAATGAATTATGCACTTTATAAAAAAAAAACATTTATTACAACATTGAACTTCCCTGGACCAAATTCACCAAAGAATAAGTAATATTCTTGGTTGGGAAGACAGGTGGAGAATCAACTCATGCCTCAAAGCTATACATCACACTTTATTAATAATTTGCCTTGAGAAAAATGCATACGAACCTCTTAACTACCTTTTCTTCACCATATGGCACTAAATTAGGCTTTGCTAGGAAAGAGTGCTTGAGAGATGCTTCCAGAGGAGAGGGATTCCTTGCTTAGTGGCAGGCTCCTTTCTGCCGGTGGCTTCTCCAGTACCTGGCTCTTGCTATGCCCTAGGCACCCAGTAGCTAGTGGCTTATTCTGTCATCTCTTCTTGCATAATTGAACCAGAGTAAGTAGTTCTAATGTGTGAGAGCCCCAAGATGCTGTGAGACTGAAGAGATAGGTGATCAGACTCAAAGGCACAGTGAGTGCAATTTACTGGGGACTCACTGACAGAAGCATGCACGGAGAACACCGCATCCCACCCACACACTACAGCCACTGCCGCCACTGCCACCGCCCCGCCCCTCGGCCACCACCACCACCACCACCACCGCCACCACCACCGCAGCTGCCATGCTGTGTTACCATTCCAACACATTACTAAGAAGAGTTCGTTGAGAAGCAAAAGCAGGAGCAGCCTGGTCTCCATCAGCATGAGGGAGTCTGGTCAAGGGCAATGGTCACTTCACCTGAGCTGAAAGGGATCTGCCTTACCTCAGCTCCTGCTAAGGATGCCAGGCCTGTTTCTTACCATGATGGCTCAGGGGTCTGGTTGTAAAACTCCACACACCTCTCTAACAACTTTGTCCTTTCAAAGAGAGCAGAGTGGTTTCCCTCAGGGACCGTCATGGCCGTTATGACTCAGCATGGATGTGTTCAAATGAGGCTGAATCCAGACGGACCCCTCCAGAGCTCCCAGGGACTAAACCACCAACCAAGGAGTACACATGGAGGGACCCATCAGTAGCAGAGAATGGCCTAGTCGGGCATCAGTGGGAGGAGAGGTCCTTGGTCCTGTGAAGGCTTGATACCCTAGTGTAGGGAAATTCAAGGGTGGGAAGGCAGGAGTTGGTGGGTGGGTGAGAGAACACCCTCATAGAAGTGGGGGTGGGGGGAGTATGGAATAGGGGGCTTCAGGGGGAGGGCACCTGGAAAGGGGATAACATTTGAAATGTAAATAAAGAAAATATACAAAAAAGTAAACTGTTTGCTTCTTCCTTGTTAAAGCACACTTTCTCCCTAAAGCTTGTCTCTCCAGTATCAGTTTTCCCATGCAGACAGCTTCTGAGTCTAGTGATAGTTCCTTACCCCACTAACCAGTAGTAATTCATTCTTTATATATGTGTATGTATGCACACACACACACACACACACACACACACACACACACACACACACACGATGTAATTTTTATTTTGTTTGCATGAGTGTTTTGTCTGCATGTATGTATTTGTACCACACACATGCGGTGCTCATGGATGCCAGAAGATGGCAGAGGATCCCTTGGAACTGCAGTTACAGACAGTTGTGAACCAGCACAAAGATGCTGGGAACCAAACCTATGTCCTCTGGGAGAGCAACCAGTGTTGCTAATCTCTGAACCATTGTTCAAGCCCAATTTTAAAAACCTTTGTGTGGTGGTTTGATTGAGAATGGGCCCCATAGGCTCCTACTTTTGAACAATTGGTCCCTAATTGGGAAGGATTTGAAGGTGTGGCCTTGATTGAGGAGGTATGTCACTGGGGGTGGACTTTGAGTTTTCAAAAGCCCAAGCCAGCCAGACCCATTCTTTATACACCCACCCCCCAAACTCACCTTCAATTCCAGATAAGATGAGAGCTCTCAGCTACTGCCCCCAGCACCATGGCTGCCTGCATGCTGCCATGCTCCCCTCTGTGATGCTGTGGACTCACCCTCTGAAACTGTAAGCAAGTCCCCAACTAAATGCTTTCTTTTATTAGTTGCCTTGGTCATGGCATCTCTTCTCAACAACACACCAGTGAGAAGACTTGTGAGAGTTGATAGAAATGATTTGCCTGACACATGTTAAGTATTCAGTTAACATTCCCTGTCATTATAATTTAATCCTGGTGGACCTGGTGGTGAGTTTCCCTGGAGGACCACAGATGCAGATGACGTGCCTGACAAAGCATATATACAGCTCAACTGCTCTCCCACCGTTTTTAATGTTTTCATTGCTTTTAACGTCTTAAATAAGCAGTGGTGTGATGGGCACTTCTGTGGACAAAGTCCACTTACTATAAGAAGTATTTAAGGAGAAATGTAACATTATCTCCCTTCCATGTTTAGCCCTCAACTTTCCCCCCGGAGGTGGAGGGGGGCGGCTCACATTTTGGGAGTGAACCCAGGTAAGTGCTCTGCCACTGGCCACACCCAAGTCATAGAGTCACCCAAGTCATAGAGTCACCCACTTCCCCTTAAAGGAGTGTTTGAGTGCTGGAGGCTGGGTTTGGTGTGGTCCAATCAGCTTCTTAAGAAGCTGGTTTTCTAATTGCAGTTATTAAAAGGATACTTAAAGTGGGTTTCACTAGGGCAGTGTCTTAGGAAAGACTTGAAGGAGAAAAGGCAGTAGAGCAGCTCTGTGTCTGCGTGAGAGCTGTCCCAGGCACAGAGGAACATAGGTGTAAAGGTCCCTTCCATGGGAAGCTGGTAGTCAAATTTGCAGAATAATAAAGACAGTGTAACCGGAGTAAAAGGGAGAATAGTAAGCAAAAATGACATTGAAAGATCAAGTCTTTAGCTCTAGTTGGATCTTCCAGCCATCGTCAGAGAGTTGTTTCTTATTGTGAGTGAAACGGAGAGCCAAGAAAGGTTTTGAGCAGAGGGTGTGGGTGGACTTGGATTCCTCTGGCTCTCACGTAAGGATGAACTTGTAGAAGTAGATGGTGTTATTGCTTCCTTTTTCATCCTTTTCACTGTGGAGACGACATCATGGCAGCTGAAAACACACAGGAAAGTTATTTGGAGGCCCTTGCTGAGGTACAGGCTAAGGTAGAAGGTACACGCTGGAGGGGCAGAAGCTGGGGATACTTCAGGAAAGACAGCTAGCTTAGGGGAAAGTTGACTCTTGATAAAATTAATAAATTGATTGTATCTGTAAATAGAAATAATGAAGATAAGAGATGCCAAATATCTCATTGCTGGAGATGGAGTTCACAAATGCAGGAGGAGAGGAGGTACCAGGAAGTATGAGTTTGATTCATGACATCTATCTATCTATCTATCTATCTATCTATCTATCTATCTATCTATCTATCTATCTATGTATCGTATACTCTTTTACCTTTCTAATTGTAGATGTATGAATGTATCTATGTATTGTAGAATACATATCATGATATATATTATGTAAGCTATATATAAGATAAACATAACTTAGTTTAGTCTACTGAGAGGCTTTAAAGTAGTAATATCCTTTTAACACTCAGACACTGCTTTCTAAGTACCATCCTAAGGAAAAGAAACAAGGATTTCTTAAAGAAATAACTAATGACTAATTCTAGTTAAGGGCTGTAAAGTGCACACTAAGTCTGGAACTTTATGCTGGAAAATAACCTAGTGACTGTTGGGAAAATTTTAGAAGAATGCAGGGCAGAACTGTGTTTGCTTAAAAGTGTTAATGATGTGCTGGACAAAGGAGAAGTGTCTATTCTGACACAGTTGAAGGAGTGAACGAGCAAGTGGAAACAAATTTCTTTTCTAAAATTAAAATCTGTTTTATTATTTTATGTGTATGAATGTTTTGCCTGCATGCTTGTCTGTGTACCATGTGCATGACTAATGCCCATGGAGGTCAGAAGAGGGCATAGGATCCCCTGGAACTATAGACATGGGAACTGTGAGTCACCACGTGGGTACTAGGAATTAAACCTGGATCTTCTGGAAGAGCAGCCAGTGCTCTTAACCACTGAAACGTCCTTCCAGACATCAGGATTGATTTCTGTATTATAGAAAATCAGCTAGTAAATGCAGATGGAATGATGAAAATAGAGAATTCAATAACCATTTGGCAATCTCTGTAGGCATGGCTAATTTTGGCTAAAGTTGTTAATGAAACTTAGGCTGATGAGTCATATTTCATGAGGAATAGGATGCTTCCTTTTCTAGGAAGGACTGAATTTCAGTGGTGAAACCTGGCAGAGCTTGTGACCAGGTGGCCAAGATGGGACCATGTGGCAATGCACATCTTCTGCTGAGCTGTCCTGGAAGAGATCAGCAGTGTTCCCATGGAATATTTGCTGTGGATGTCTTTCCATGTCTACTTAGGAGGATGCACCAGAAATTCTTCAGCGAAGAACTTACACCCCACCGAGTGTAAGTTCTTAGGAACTGTCAGCTACATGAAAGATGGGACAAGACTGTGAAGCTATTTCGGATAGAAGAGATGTGATAGCTCAATGTTACATGTGTTCCTCAGAAAATTCTGAGCCCCAGACAAACCAGACACATTTGGGGGATTAGTGAAATTTGAATAGGAGGGTGGTGTGTCAATACTGATTTCATGATTTAAAGACCGTGTGCTGGTTTCTTATGTGTATTTTGAAAAGTACATATTGGATTCTGGAAGCTGATAAGACTTAAGAAGTTCAGAACACATGGTTAAAATTATTTTAAAACACGTTTCTTTTAAAAACAAGTCTATTAGCCGGGCGTGGTGGTGCACGCCTTTAATCCCAGCACTCGGGAGGCAGAGGCAGGCGGATTTCTGAGTTTGAGGCCAGCCTGGTCTACAGAGTGAGTTCCAGGACAGCCGGGGCTATACAGAGAAACCCTGTCTCGAAAAAAACAAACAAACAAAAAAAAAAACCAAGTCTATTAGATGGGACAGATAGACGATGACAACTTTGGTCAGGGAGGTGACATGGAAGTAGTAGAAAATGATTGAATCTGGATGTATTTTGGAAATACATGAGATTTCTGGATGATCTGGATATAAATTCAAAGCAGAATGTGTTGCAGTCTCGAGTCCAAAGTTTTGAGTCTGAACACCTAGAATTCTAAGCGAAGGGTTGGTCACCTCAGTGAATATCAGTTCTTCTTAGGGACTGTCAGTGACATTAAAGATGGAACAAGACTGTGGAGCCATTTCAGACAGGAGATCCTACCACCTGTTATGTAATCTATGGCTGGGGCAGGCTTGTGGGAAAATGAAGAGGTTGTCATTGGTGAGTTGAGATGGAGATGTTCCTAGACCTTTCAATGAAGGCATCAGGTCCTTCACTGCCAGAACGGGACGCAGAGGAAAGTGACTGCAGAGACACTTGTGGGCGCAGTCAGCAAGCAGGGGGCGGTTAAGTCAGGAAAGCGAGCTCACTGAGGGAGGGAAGTGGGTTTGGTCGAGCAGAGAGTGTCTTCAGGACTTCCTAGCTGGAAGTTCCTCCCACGCGTCAGCAAAATTTATCCACCTCTGTAAAAGCCCATGGCCAGAAGTTCCTTGTCCTCAAGGTACTAAAAGTCAGACACATGAGAAGAGGGTTTCATAGGTGAGAACACGCTAAACACTGCTTCCTTGTCCCTGTTACATCTGTGTCGGGCATGAGTGGCTTACGTGGACCATCGTAGGAGTCTTTATCTCAACCACAGGAGGGAAAAATATCAGTTCAACTTTTCCTATGAGGAAACTGAGCCTTAGGATAATATAACTTGTTCTGGGTCTGAGAGTTGGTAAGGAAGGTGGCTGGAATTCACTCTTTTGTGATTTGCCTACACTGACTTCCAGTTCCATGGCCACAGTGGCCACATGGCCACCTTCGGTACTGGAGAAAGATTAAACAGTTTGTATGATCATCTAGAGCCTTCTTGTACTGGCTAGTTTTGTGTCAACTTGACACAGGCTAGAGTTATCACAGAGAAAGGAGCTTTTTCAGTTGGGGAAATGCCTCCAGGAGATCCAGCTGCAAGGCATTTTCTCAATTAGTGATCAAGGGGGGAGGTCCCCTTGTGGGTGGTGCCATCTCTGGGCTGGTAGTCTTGGTTCTATAAGAGAGCAGGCTGAGCAAGCCAGGGGAAGCAAGCCAGTAAGGAACATCCCTCCATAGCCTCTGCATCAGCTCCTTCTTTCTGACCTGCTTGAGTTCCAGTCCTGACTTCCTTTGGTGATCAACAGCAATGTGGAAAGTATAAGCTGAATAAACCCTTTCCTCCCCAACTTGCTTCTTGGCCATGATGTTTGTGTAGGAATAAAAACCCTGACTAAGACACCTCTTGACTGTTAGGACGGCACAACAATGTATTTCTCCACAGAATCATCCCTGCTACCACACCACATAAATATGTAACTGAAGATCTAACAAATGAACGGAAAATTTTATTCCATAAACAGATGTTCTTTACGTCCTTGGGTGCCGATGCTTTGAGAGAGGTCCTAGAAACTTTGATGGCCATCATTCGGGAGGCAGAGGCAGGCGGATTTCTGAGTTCGAGGCCAGCCTGGTCTACAGAGTGAGTTCCAGGACAGCCAGGGCTATACAGAAAAACCCTGTCTCGAAAAACTATATATTTATATGTAATGTGAAGGATATATTAGGATCCCTAAATTCTGGATTCTGACCACAACCATCCCCTGAATATCCCTGCCCCCTCTCTCTGTATTTCCCTGGCTACATGGAGACACCAGAGTGTGGCCTTGTGCAGAGTGTGGCCTTGTGCAGAGTGTGGCCTTGTGGTTCAGTTCTCACTTTCTGTCTTGCTTGAGGTAGAACCTATTGTTGGCCATTGTGTGACATACACCAGGATCTCTAGCTCGTGAGCTTCCAGGGTTCAGGGGAGGGGGATGATTCCATTAAACAATTCTCCAGTCTCTACCTGCCATCTTGTGCTAGGAATGCCTAGTGAGCCTGGACACTTGAACCCAGATCCTGGCAAGCACTTTGCCCATTGATCTATCTTCCCCAGCTCTGAAACCCTATGCTTTAAGGAACTTTCCTGAAATGTCTTCCTTTTGGCTTGCTGTTGTCTGCCACTTTTATAAGCTACTGAACCACATCACTGGTGTGAACAGCTTCATAGCTTACATATTTCTTTTTGTAATCAGTTCAGTCGATCTTGTAACTATAAAGAGTGAGATGGTAAATCCCAGGCTCCCATTCTGAGTCAGAATTTATGACAAGAACAACGTGCTTGTGCCCAAACAGAACCATGCATGTATGGTAATACGGCACTTGAAATTTATATACTTCCTTTTATCCAAGGAACAGAAAGTGTCTCTATAAAATGGATTAAAAGCCAACTGTCTACAGCAGGCAGTGAGAACAGTTCAAAATAGGACTGCTAAGGGAACCATTTAATTCCTGCAGGGCCAGGGTTCGTGAACCACAGGTCCAGTTTTACAGATGTTACTGGAGACCACTGACGTTTTCAAGGGTTATGCATCTAAGAGCAACTTGTCCACTAGTGGTGTAATTGGAAGTGTTCCTTCATGATCGCTGTTGGCTACTGAATGGCATGTAAGGGCAGCCCATGGCATTAGTAAGCAGATTTGGCAACAGAATGCATTCCAGCCATTTGTGACCCCTGACTCACAGGTGGGCTCTTCATTTTAGTGAGCACAACTCTTCATAATTCTCTTTGCCAGTTTTAATGACTCCAGCCCTGGGCTGGGGAGATGGGCTCAGTCAGTAAACTGCCTACTGCGCAAGCATGAGGGACTGAGTTAGATCCTGGGTGGAAAAGCTGGGTGTTGTGCTGTGGCTGTAACATCGCTGAGGAGGTGGGGACAGGGAGGTCTCTGACCCATCAGCCCAACCTAAGTGATGAGTTCTTGGCCAGAACAAGAGACCCTGTCTCCAAAACATGGTAGGCAGCCCCTGAGAAGTGCACATGCATGTGTACAGATAAATACATGTACATGAACATGCATGATTGCACACACACACACACACACACACACACACACACACACACACTTAGAAAAAGACCCCTAATCCACTGAAATTTGCAACACCCCTAAAACAATATACTGTCTTTATATATTGCCAGGCTGCTGTGTTAGCTACCTATCACTGTGTAACAAATTAGCCCAAAGAGTATTTATTATGTCTCCATCTCTGTGTGTCAGAAGTCCTGGCATGGCTTGACAGGGCTTTTGCAGCTGTTGTCATTTAATGGCTTGGCAAGGGGAGAATTTGCTCTCACTCACAAGGCTTTTCTTTGCATGGTTCAGTCACTATTGGCATTGGACTCAGTCCCACCCCTTCTCAGACAGTCAGAAGAAGGTCTCCTTCAGTCCTAAGCCATGTGGGTATCTCACAGACAGGATGACAAGAGAGAGATCCAACAAGACAAGGGCCACAGTCTCTTGTAACATAACCACAGAAGTGACATCCCAACACCTTTGCATTGTTCTGCTAGTTGGAAGCATGCCAATGCTTTGTACTGAAGGGCAGAGGACTCCCTGGGGTGTACAAGCCAGCAGGTGAGACTCCCTGGGAGCCATTTGCAGGCTCTCTATACTTAGCTGGCTTTATCCTGAGAATAACCCTCTGATGTGGCCTCGGAGTTTTTACTGGCATTGAAGTTCATTCAATTGTTAGTGATTGGTAGTGTTCATTCATCTTCTTATTCATGAGATATGTGATGATAAGCCTTTAGGTAGGCTATGAGGTTTTACTGTTTATTTATCTGGGAGAAAATATCTCGCTGTGTTACCTAGGTCTGTTCTCAAACCTCCTTGGCGAGGATTACCTGAGATTACAGGTGTTTGTCACCATGCTCAGCTGCGAGGGTTTTTTATTCTTGGAAGATGATGAGTGCATGCAAATATCTTACCAATTTTTAAATGAGTGTTTGTGTGGGTATAAATTTTTGCAGCATATTTTAATAAACGTTCAGCATCTCCTTCAGCACACCACCTACCAGAGGTAGTGGGAAAGAAAAGTTATTAGGATATGGGGGAAGTAGGCCTGTTTAGAAATATTTCTTTGGGGGACAAGTTCAATCTTCATTGTCAGGATATTAGCAGTTCAGTCCTGTAGCAAACACCAAATATGAATCAGCAGCTGCAGTCCAGTCCTCTTGGCAGGCAGATACCACACACGAACCACCAGCAGCAGTTCAATCCTGAGGAAAACACACGGTGTGCCAACCAGCCTGAGGTCGCAGAAGATAAAGAAGCCACAGGAACCTCACAAGAAGTTCTTTTTAAGTTTTTAATTGGTTATTTTATTTATTTACATTTCAAATGTCGTTGAAACTGGCTTCTTAATTTCCCCTCTGCAAACTCCCCATTCCATCGGCCCTCCCTTTGCCTCTAAGAGGGTCCTCCTCCACCTCATTGCTCAAGCATTCTCCCACGCTGGGGCATCAAGCCTCCACAGGACCAAGGGACTCCTCTCCCACTGATGCCAGATAAGGCTATCCTCTGCTACATATGTAGCTGGAGCCAAGGAAGGACCCATCCATGTATACTCTTTGGTTGGTGATTTAGTCCTTGGGAACTTGGGGTGGTTCGGTTGGTTGATATTGTTGTTCTTCCTATGGAGTTGCAATCTTCTTTAGCTCCTTCAGTTCTTCCCCTAACTCTTCCATTGGGGTCCCTGAGTTCAGCCTGATGATTGGCTGTGAGCATCCACATCTGTTTTGGTCAGGTGCTGGCAGAATTTCTCAGGGAACAGCCATACCAGGCTCCTGTCTGAGAGCACTTCTTGGCATCAGCAATAGTGTTGGGGTTTTGTGTCTTCAGTGGGCTGGATCCCAAGGTAGGGTGGTCTCTGGGTGACCTTTTCTTCAGTCTCTGCTCCATTTTTTGTCCTTGAATTTCCTTTAGACAGGAAAAACTCTGGGTTAAAATTTTTTAGATGGGTGGGTGGCCCCATCCCTCAACTGGGTGCCATGCCTCTCTACTGGAGGTGGCTTTGCAGTTCTATCACCCCTTTGTTGGATATTTTAGCTAACACACATGGCATTTACTCACTGATAAGTGGATATTAGCCCCAAAGCTCACAATACCCCTCATACAACTCACAGACCATATGAAGCTCAACAAGAAGGAACACCAAAGTGTGGATGCTTCAATCCTACTTAGAAGGGGGAACAAAATAATCACAGGAGGTAGTGGGAGAGAGGAACCTGAGAGGGAGAGAGAAAAAGGTGGGGCAGAATCAGGTATGGGAAGAGACAGGAGAGAAGTCCAGAGGGTCAGAAAAATGCATAGAAATAAGTAGCAGTAGTGGGTGGGGAACTGGATAGTTCCAGATGCCAGGAAATCGAGAGCTTCCCAGGACCCAACTGGGATGACATTAGCCAAAATTCATAAGAAGGTCTTGGGTAAATTTCTCTCTGACATCACCACAAGCAGAGCTCAGCAACTCAATGTAAGGGGAACCAATATATGTGTGTCATTAGCAAAGAATAATGAGGCAGAGCAAAGCAAGCCAAGGCTCCAATTTCCACTGTCTGTGGGTCATATTTATATTCCTTCATCACGTGTCCTTTCACATGTCTGCTATAGCAAAGCATCCCTTCACCTGTGTCTGCTTCAGTAAAACATCCTTTCACTTGTGCGCCCCAGCAAAACATCACTTGACACAACTTTCCAAAGAAACCAGAGGTTCCCACTTTATGTTTTCGAAAAAGGGATATTCATAGCCTATTATAATGTTTGACATTCCAATTGTATATATTCCTAAGATATTGTGCTAGCTGCCCGACCCCCTCCCATGGTTTCTCTGTGTAGCCCTGGATATCCTGGAACTCATTCATTAGACTAGGCTGGCCTCGAACTCAAGACATCTGCCTGCCTTTGCCTCCTGAGTGCTGGGACTAAAAGTGTGTGGCTTTGTGTTGGCTAGCTTTATGTCAGCTTGACACAAGATATTTGAGAGGAGGGAACATCAGTTGAGAAAATGTGTCCAGATGATTGGGCTGTAGGCAAGCCTATGGGGTATTTTCTTAATTAGTGATTAATGTGGGAGGCCCAGCCTATTTTTGGTGCTGCCATCCCTGGGCTGGTGGTCCTGGGTTCTCTAAGTTTGCAGGCTGAGCAGGCCAGAAGAGCAAGCCAGTCAGCAGCACTCCTTCATTGGCCTCTGCATCAGTTCCTGCCTCTAGGTTCCTGCCTTGTTTGAACTCCTGTCCTGATTTCTTTCAATAATCAATAGTCATGTTGAAGCTTAAGCCAAATAAACCCTTTCCTCCTGAAGTTATTTTTGGTCACAGTATTTATCACAGCAATAATAACTCTAACTAGGACATAAATCTTTTATATATTGTATGCATGTAAGAATTCTCATAAGAAAATTTAATTGACCTATTTTTACTTCCAATGCTGTACCTGATGACACTTCTGGGACTTTTTAAATTTAATTTAATTTTTTTGCAGTTTTAAAAAAAATATTCTTTAATCTTTTTTCACAGTCCAGACTTTATCCCCCACCCCCTTCCTGTTCACCCTCCCACTGTTCTACATTCCACACCTTCTCCTCCCCCCGAATCCGGTCTACCCCATCCCACCAGACCTCCCCACTCCCTGGGGCCTTAAGTCTCTCAAGGAGTTAGGTACATCTTCTCTGATTGAGCCCAGACCCTGCACATCCTCTGTTGTATAGGTGTCAGGGGCCTCGTATCAGCACCTGCTGCATGCTGCCCACTTGGTGGCTCACTGTCTGAAAGACCCTGGGATCCAGGTTAATTGAGACCACTGGTCTTCCTACAGAATTGCCCTCCTCCTCAGCTTCCAGCTTTTCCCTAATTCAACCACAGGGGTCAGCTGCTTCTGTCTATTGGTTGGGCGCAAATATCTGCATCTGACTCTTTCAGCTGCTTGCCGGGCCTTTCGGAGGGCAGTCATGATAGATAAATGTTTGAGGAATTCTTTGAGCATTTTGTGTCCTGTGTTTTGACCTCCCAGATCCACCTTTGCCTCCATACCTCCCAACTTTGTGTCCTTTCTAAAAGATTCAATAGGCCTTCAACTCCAGTGTGTGCTGTTCATACATTTCTGGTTTTAAGAGTCTAGGATTCAATCATTTCTGCCTCAAAGACGAAGATCACTGGTTAAGAACAGTTCACTCTGGGAACCAAACCGGACAGTTTCCTTCAGTCCAATTTACAGCTTAATCTTTGTATACCGATTATACAGAAAAGTTAACTTGTAATTTGATTTAGACACACATGAGACACACATCAGGTCCCTGACATGGGTGTTGGCAAGGTTTGTTAGCCCACTGTTCTGGAAAGCATGGACCAAATTTACAAAAATGCCCACGTTTGCTGAATGGGATGTGCCCTAGCCACTGCTCTCCACTTGGAACTAAATAAACAGGCTTGTTGTAATAGTCAATCCTCCTTATCCACAGCTTCTCAATCTGAGGGATCAACTGGGTGGAGGAGGAGGGAGAGGAGGAGGAGGTGGTGGAGGAGGAGATGGGGGGAGGAGAAGGATGAAAAGGAGGAGGAGGAAGAGGAGAAGGAAGAGATAGAAAAAGGAGAGCAGATGCTTAGCACGTACAGTATGCCCCTAGTGATTTGCACAGCATTTACACTGTGTTATAAGGAATCAAGAGAAAAGGTATGAAAAATTGTGTGTCCCTTATACACAAATATTCCATTTCGTATAATGGATTTGAGCTTTGATGGGTTTTAGTGTGTGTGTGTGTGTGTGTGTGTGTGTGTGTGTGTGTGTTGGAGATTAAATACAGATCTTTGCTTATGGACCGTGCCACAGAGCTATGCC
>LR749619.1:1630974-1737260 GCA_902729485.2 Mus minutoides | reverse complement strand
AAAAAAAAAAAAAAAAAAAAAAAAAAAAAAAAAAAGAAATGTCTGATAGCACGTTTATAGCAGGCAGCCATATTGGTCAACCTGTTTTGCCAACTCCATGGTCAAAAAAGAAGGCAAGGGAACATGGCACCAAACACCTGTAAAGGACAGATTCTGTGTCTTAAGCTTTCTGGAGACACTGAGAATTCTGGCCAGGCTAAGGGCAGCAGATCAATTTCAGTCCAGGGGCAGAATGTGCCACACCATTCAAAGAGAGAAAAACCCAACAAAAAGGTGTGCGATGCATAGGTGATTAGGAGGGTGCAAAGGGACACCAGAGCCACACACATGATCATGGGTGGAAGCTGCTACCCCAGAACATGCCTGGAAGTGGAGCTACAGACACCAGTAGGTAGTGCCTGGGTGGAAGAGGGGGAACTTTACTATCTAAGGCACTTTCACCACCGGAATGGCATTGAGCTGAGACTGAGTCTTAAGGGAATTCCAAAGCTCTCCTGAATCTGCATTGGCACCCAAGCAGGCTCATCCATTGCCAACAGCAGAATATGTGTGAAGGCCAGGCCTTGGGGCACAGGGGACAGTGAATGAGGGATTTCAAGAAGCAACAGGTAGCTGGGCCACTTGCCAGCTAAGCTTGGGGTACCCAGGAAGGAGAGGACACTCAGATATAGTTGAATTTCAAATAAACAAGAACTAACATTTTAGTTTATGTCTCAAATATCGTATAGGATATACTTCTCCTAAAAAAGCTATTTATTGACTGAACATAATCAGAATCTTTCCTGTTATTTGTTGTTTGTTTTGTTTGTTTGTTTGTTTTTCATTTCCTCAGCATAGATATTCTAAAGACACTCTTTCCAGTCTGTGAGGCACCTCTGCATGATCACACCCTCCTCAGACTCTGAGAAGAAATGTAAGAGTGGCTCACTTGGTTGTCACTCCCTCTCCTAGACCGAAGTCTTCCTCAGCATATTTTCTTGACAAAGCCTAAGAGGGAGCCATTGGCGATGCAGAACCACAGATCCAGGAAAGTGGGTCTGGGTTTGGAAGAAACCTTAAGTTGGGCTGGAGATGGCTGCTCGGTGATGTGCTGACTAAGACTTCACACTGGAAGGATCTAAACGATTAGCCCTGGTCCCAGTCAGCTTATAAAGTGCTTAGGAAAAAGTGGCTCTTGGCTTCATGTGGCTTCAACCTGAGCCCTAAACTTGCAAACTTTATGGGCTGAATATTTATAGAAAGATGCTGTTGACCATTTGCTATCCATCATTTCAAATTAATCCCATTAGACAGCAACAGGATGAGGAAAGGGTGGCCTTTGCTTTTGATATTAACTTCTGGAAACAAGAAATGAGTTAGGATCTCCAAGTCATCACTGAGACCTGAGGAGGTTGAGGAAAGAATACACAGCCTCATATATCTTGTCAAGAAAGAAACAGATGCCAGTGAGCCCAGATCACCAGTGAACTCTCCTCATTTAGAAAAGGAAAGACCCATGAAGTGGCATAGGATGTTGAGTAGGAGGAGGAAACGCCCTTGCCTGTGATTTCCAGTTTATAAACTGTTCTCTTGATGTCTTTAGAATTCCATATACTAAGGTCTCACAACTGAAGTTTTATGAAGTTTTTATATAGATATAGAATTATATTTTGCTTATTAGGAATCAGAATTTTATCTTTTTTCTTTTTATGATTTAGTTTTTATTATTTTCTTGATTTACATTTCAAATGTTATCCCCTTTCCTCCTTTCTCCTCCAAAAATCCCATATCTCCCCTCTCCACCTGCCCACCCCCCAACCCCCACTCACCAACCCACCTATTCCTGCTTCCTGCCCCTGGCATTCACCTATACTGGGGCATCTAACCTTCACAGGACCAAGGGTCTCTCCTCCCATTGATGACCGACTAGGTCACCCTCTGCTAAATATGCTGCTAGAACCATGAGTTCAACCATGTGTTTTCTTTGATTGGTGGTTTAGTCCCAGAGAGCTCTAGGGGTACTGGTTAGTTCATATTGTTGTTCCTCCTATGGGACTGCAAACCCCTTCAGCTCCTTGGGTACTTTCTCTAGCTCCTTCACTGGGGACCCTGTGCTCCATCCAATGGATGGCTGTGAGCATCTACTTCTGTATTTGTCAGGCACTGGTAGAACCTCTTAGAAGAGAGCTATATTGGTCTCCTGTCAGCGAGCTCTTGTTGGCATCCACAATAGTGTTTGGTTTTGGTGGTTGTTTATGGGACGGATCCCCAGGAGGACCAACCTCTGGAACACACATGATACGCACTCACTGATAAGTGGATATTAATCCAGAACCTCAGAGTACCCAAGTTACAATTTGCAAAACATATGAAAATCAAGAAAGAAGACCAAATTGTGGATCCTTCTTAGAAGGGGGAACAAAATACCCATGGAAGGAGTTACAGAGACTAATTTCAGAGCAGAGACTGAAAGAATAACCATCCAGAATTTTATCTTAAAGCAATTATTTGGTAGATATATAATTTTACCAATTATTAAAGATAAAAGCAAATATACATACTAATACGATGGAAGTGCCTATTTTGGCTTACTAAATTAAATCTCAGCTAAATATTTGATAATGCACGAAGTGAGCAATTTCCATGTTTTTCAGAGTTGATTAATATTGTGATTTTATAATTGTCAATGATGAGAAAGCTATTTCAGATAAATATATAGTACAAAATGCCAGAAACATGTTTAGGGCCATGTTGGAAATTCTGTTCTAATCCCAAGCCAAAAATCGTTGATTTTTTTAAAAATAAAACTGAAATTAACAACTCAAAGAGCAAATTGGGGTGTGTGTGTGCGCATATGTATTTGTGTGTGTGTGTACATGTTTAGGACAGAGGTTAGCCTCCGGTCTTGTCCCTCAGGTACCATCCAGCTTGATTTTCAGACAGGGTCTCCCTGGCCTTGAACTTAGCAAGTGGACTAGGCTGGCAGGCCAGAAAGCTCCAGCCATATGCTAATTTCTGTCTCTCCAACATTGGGATTACAAATGAAAGCCCCATGTCCATCTTTTAAAATTATTGATGCTGAGAATTAAACTCAATCTTGGTAGCAAACCATTTTATCAACGGTGCTGTTTCCCTAGTCCCCACACAGCAATGTTAAAGTCTAACATTCTACACAATACACATTACACATTATGATCCCAAGATATACAACTATTTTCATACTTACATGCTGAGGTCTGACAGCAGGAAACTATTAAAGACCTCTGTTTTCCATAATTAAACCATTATATTTCTATAAGCACAGGGAACTTTGTATGTGCAAATTCGTAGCACCTAATCACCTCAAATCTGAGCTGAGGTGTTCTAGGAAGTGTTTGTTGGTTGTGTGCTGTGTCAAAGAATAGCATGCACAGAAAGATCACCACGAAGTCACATGATGTAACTAAGGAACATACTGCCAGAAACACCTCACATTTGATGTACATTCAATTTTGAACTGTTGTTAGGCCATTGTGCATTCGGAAAGCTTTTCCTGATGCCAAGTTTTTCACAGCTTCCACATTCAGTTGTGCTACCCTCTTGGGATCACCACCCCACAGCATAAGAAGCTGTTCCCCAAACCTGTATGGGGTGGGTATCCTAGTTAGAATTACTATTGCTATGATGAAACGCCATCTCCATCATACACTTCCAGGTAACAGTCCATCACTGGGGGAAACCAGGGAAGGAACTCAAGCAGGGCAGGGGCCTGGAGGCCAAAGCTGATGCAGAGGCTTGGTCCATTATCACCGTGGCAGGGAGCACAGAGGCGCAAAGGCACATATGGCGCTGGAGAAGTATGTAAGGGTTCTACATCTTGATCCACCCAGAAAGAGAGAAGTGAGCCTGGCATCTGCTTTTAAAACCACACAGCCCAGCCCCAGTGACCCACTTCCTCCAACAAGGCCACACATCCCAATCCTTCTCTAATAATGCCACCCCGATAACTAAGCATTCAAATATATGAGCCTATGAGGACCATTAAATGGCCACAGGTGGGGTGAGAAGGAGATGACTAGCCAATCTCAACCTGTTTGTTTGTTTTTGTTTTTTGTTTTGAGACAGGGTTTCTCTGTGTAGCCTTGGTTGTCCTGGAACTCACTCTGTAGACCAGGCTAGCCTCAAACTCAGAAATTTGCCTGCCTCTGCTTCTCAAGTACTGGGATTAAAGGTGTGAGCTACCACACCTGGCTCAATCTCAACCTTTTTAAAACTAAGAATAATTGTATTAATTATTTGAGGTTTGCACGCATGTACATAATATCTTTTGGGCACATTTAACCTCTTGTTCCTCCCCTAACTTCCCCCAGATTCACCCTATCCTGTCTGTTTTTGTGTGTCAACTTGAACACAAGCTGGAGTTATCACAGAGAAAGGAGCTTCAGGTGAGGAAATGCCTCCATGAGATCCAACCATAAGGCATTTTCTCAATTAGTGATCAAGGATGGGAGGATCCCTTGTGTGTGGGACCATCTCTGGACTGGTCGTCTTGGGTTCTATAAGAAAGCAAGCTGAGCAAGGCAGGGGAAGCAAGCCAGTAAGTAACATCCTTCCATGGCTTCTGCATCAGCTCCTGCTTCCTGACCTGCTTGCGTTCCAGTCCTGACTTCCTTTGGTGATGAACAGCTGTATGGAAGTGTAAGCCGAATAAACCTTTTCGTCCCCAACTGCTTCTTGGTCCTGATGTTTGTGCAGGAATAGAAACCCTGACTAAGCCACACCTCCTTCCCACTATGTCCCATCTTTGCATCCTCCTTTCTGTTTTATAATCTACTTAGAACAGTTTGTACTGCACACAGAATCATGGGTATGTGCTCATCCAATGGAGCATGGTTGACATAGCCTTAAAGAAAATGAACTCTCCCTCCTGGAGAAGCCATCAAACGTCAATAGATCTTGAGTTAAGGTTGGGCACTCATGATTCACTTCCAGCCCTTACTCCACTCTAGAATGCTGTTGGCTGGGCTCCATCTTCTTCAGGCCCTACTTAGGCAACTGCAGCTGTTATGATGTCAGGAGAACAGGAGTGGTCCTATCATGCCCAGAAGACACTGTTTCAAATCACTCCTCCCTGAACTCTGGCCCTTACAATCTTCCTGCCTCCTCCTTTGTGATGCTCCTCGATCCTTGGGAAGGCTTTGTGATACTCATTCTCCTTTCATATGGAAGCACTCCCCAGCACTTATCATCTAAACTTTGACCAGTTATGAATTCAGTGAGCTACCTTCAAAAGTTGCTTCTGGCTGACAAGCAGTATAGTACAATCCACGCCTTCCAAAATATACTTATCCTTCAAAATTATACTTACTGCAGATTCATTCAAAAGGTAAGCCCTTAAATGCAGCTAGTAGCTGGATTGGAGCTAACACTGATGCAAATGTATGCATGTATTTTCTCCAGGCCAAAAAGATGTTTGGAGGATTCGAGGGAGACAAAGTGTGGTGTGTAAAAATTTTTCAGGAGCAGTAGAGGAAGGGTACCTAGTTTTCAGTTTCCTTAACATTTCCTGGCATGTGTGCCCATCCACATTCATGCACTCAAACACAAATGGTACACAGCAACCTTGCAGCTGTGAGCAGGTAGAAGAGAGAGCGGAGATTCCCAGAATTTTTGGTGAGGCTAGTATAATCCAAATGAATGAGAATAAAATGGAAATAGCTGAAGGGAAGAATCCTCTGATTCTACAATAATTATTATTTTCCTTTCAAGGTTTTCAGACTAGAACAGCATCTGCTAACTGCTTCCTGAATTAGCCACGTATTACTGCACAATAAATCCCCCAAATTTAGTGGCTTAACAATAATAAACATCCATTAACTCTGATACCTCCTATGGGCCATGTGTTCAGTAGGGAGAAGCTTGGAGAAGTAGTTCTGACTTTCATGAGACAAGAGGCAAGATATTAGCTGATGCCTCCAGTGAGGGCTCTATGGGGTGAGAAGATCCCCTTGCCAAGGGACTCACTCACAGGATTTGGACTAGGGAGGAATGATTGCGTTTTCCACACAGACCTCTTTCAAGAGTGCTAGAGTGTTGTGACATGTCAGTGGCTTTCCTCAGATCAAGCCATCTAGGGGAATGACAGACAGTCAGAAGCTCTCTTTTCATGAATTATGTTGGATACACGTTGCATTAATTCTACCACATTCTTTTCATTAGAAGGCCTTGGCTAATCTTAGCTCAAATTCATCCAAAGGGAAAGGAATTAGACTCCATCTTTTGAAAGGACAATGTATATATACCTGAACCAGATCTTGATGCTATAAGAAAATGCCTGAGACTGGGTGTTTTGAAAAACAACAACAACAAACAAAAATGAAAACAAAAACAAAACTTTTTGCTTCAAACTGTTCTGGAGCCTGAAAGCCTAAGATGAAAGCACTGTTGTGTGATGAAGACCGTGTCTCTTCCAAAGTGGTGCTAACTGCGGCACCTTTGCAGATGGATGTTATGTCTTCTCACATGGTGGGAAGGAACAAACAGCCAAAAAGGGTCAATCTACTCTCCCAAGCCCTGTTTAATAGCTCTAATTTCACTTGAAAGTAGAGGCATCTTATGATCTAATGATCTTTAAAGGCCTTACTTCTATAGTTTTGGTTGTGAGCCTAGCCTTTAACGGCTGAGCCATCTCTCCAGCCCAGGGCCTTACTTCTTAAAACTATGATTTGGATTTCCAGTTTAAAGGTGGGTCTTGAAATTGGGAAAGCCCAGCCTACCTCCTTTATAAAGAAAAAAAATCAACATATATCTGGAGTCAGGAATGATGGCTTTGCCTATAAAATGGGAACATCGTTGTAGCCACACCACAAACATATCTGCCTCTAACCAAGGGAAGGGAAAATCCTCAGGACTATGAATATGATGCTCAGAAGAAGAATCTGAGATCAGAGTCCTGATGGCTCTGGTGACTTTTCATTGCCTTGATTCGTTTTGTGGCTGCTGTTGGTTTTGAAAGACCTCCATGTTGTCCGCCTTTCAGATCTAGAGCAGTAATCGTTATCTTCCGACTCTTGGTTTGATTCTGGGCTCTCAGATTTTCTTGGAATATGAGCTGAAATTGGCAGCCCACTTGAGAGGACAGCTCTCAGGAAGCAAGGACAACTCCAGTCAGAAAGCAAAATACTGTGTCACAATATTCTGCTACCTGGCTTCGGTGCCTTTCCTCAGGAGTAGAGACGAAAACACAAAAACCCAACGCCTAGTTCTCTCTCAAGAGAAGGGCAAGAAGCTGTATGCTAGTTAGGGAGGAAAGAAAGGGTATGTCTTGGGGACCTGAAAAGGAAGAATGAAGTTCCTGTAGAGAAAGACAATCATGGTTACAAATGTCTGAGCAACTACTTATAAATCCTGGACCCTGGGAGAAACACCTAGGCATTTGGTGAGAACTTAAGAGGCAGAGGCAGAGACCCAGGAAATAGCACTGCTGCACAGGTAAGAGCTTCCGAGGGTTGGAGGGTGCAGAGGCACATGCTCCCACTTGGCATCTCCACCTGAATTTGTTCTATAAGAATAAAAATAGTGGTGATCCCAGTCAGATCAATCTTTTCCCTCCCCAGATGAGGGCTGATTTATAACTTCATACCATCTGTTGGTGTTAGCAGTGTGACTCTGGCCAATTAACAGCTCATAAAGGACTCTGCCTACAGCTGAGGCAGACAGTAATGGCAAGGACCTCATCATGCACTCTGGCCATTTCCACTCAGAAGAAATTAAGATTTCATCTGGATCTAAACATGTGGCCAAATTCCTGGGGGTTCTCCTCATCTTCTCTGAAAGCCCTCACCTAGGCTACCATCTTCCTGTTAAAGAATTCTGGGCAAGTCTGAGATCTGAGCCCTTGTGCCAAACATTCAGCAAAGATACTCTTACCTCTCATGGCTTTAGGTAAGAGGATCTTGGCTTTGTGAGGTTCATTTGTACTAGGAAGGCAACTTGATAGTTGTTGGGTTTGTTTTTTTTTTAAATACAGTATAGAAAGAAGAGAAAATTCTAAAAACAAGAAATGTTACTTTCAGAATAACTATTTCAAGATGTGATGCAGTGATCATAAAAATCAAAGGACTGGATGGATGGCTGAAATCCTAAGTCTAACTTTCCTTAGCTGTTCAGTTGGTGAGAAGTGTATTGAGGTGCGTTAGGATTCTCAGGTGCTGATCAGGCAACATTTATCGATGTCCGTAAAGGTCTACCAATGGCAGTCTGTGCATGGACATGAAATAACCAATCAGAGGGCAGTTGTCTATTATGTTTATATTGTCCTTCCTAGCAGCCTCACTCTGCTCCTCCTAGACCCGTCCTTTCTGTCTCTTTCTAAATCTGCCCCACCCCCACCCTAGTACTTCCTAATACCCTTTGAGGATCCAGTGTCACAGAGAGAGTTCCAGTTCTCCAGAGCCATCCGGATAGCCTCGCCTGTGCCCTTTGCCTTTTGACAGGTGAAGCTACGGAAATGTATCCACAAGAGAAAAGTAAGGCTCTTCCTGCAGGAGAGGTAGAGATTGTTTTTGAACATATTTAGTTAGTCCCTTTTGCTTCTCAAAATAAACATCTTTGTGCTCAGTTACAAGCTTTCCAAGATATTACAAGGGGACGGGAGACTCTTGCCAAAAAACTTAAGCCCAGCCAGACAGGAATACGAAAATTTTGCTGCCTGTGGAAACACGTGACCAGGCAGGACTTTGGCATAAAAAGCTGTCGTGTGTGCTTAAATAACCGCAGTGGAGTCTTAGGGTGGCTCAGGGTACACAGGCACAGTGGGGCTCACACAGCTTCTTTGATGGGTCCATTCAATGACAGCTCACAGCACACGCTCAACTATTTATAGAATGTTCAAATCCAACTAGACAAACTTTGGTTTTGATAATTGGAGGGGTAAAGAGAGGCGTTCATCTCTCTCTTCTCCTGTTTTCATTCTGCTTCCAGTTAACACTTGACAAAATGCTTTAGGAAATCAGGTCCTAAGAGCCTGATTGCAGTTTTACAGATATGTGACCTTACATGAGACATCCTTTTCTGGACAGCAACTACCTCCTCTATAAAATACTAATAATAATGCTTCCTCAACTCCACCATGTTAGCTTTCCATCACTCTAATGAACACTCAAGATAGCATATTTTAAAGAAAAAATGGTTAAATATGAGAGTAGTGGTGGACTCCTGTAATACCAGCACAAAAGGATCAGAAGGTCACAGTTATCTTTAGTTACAGCTAGTTAACGCCATCCTTGGCTATAAGGGACCTTCTCTCCAAAAACCAACACACACATATACATGCACACTCACATGCATGTACACACGAACACCACACATGCATATGCGTGGGACCGTGCACACACTCACTTTGTTTTGCTATAACAAAGCGAAAATGTATATTTTGACTCAGGATTCATGGGGTTGCCATATGTGGTAATGGGCTGCAGCTCATGGTGAGGCATGGGCATCATGGTGAGAACATGTTACAGAACAAAGATTCACACCATGAAGAAGAAAGCAAAGAGAAGAGAAAAACAGAAAACAGGATCTCCGAATCCCTGTCGGAGGCATAGCTCCAATGACCAAAAGACCTCCCACACCTTTTAGTAGCAACCCAGGGTGACTTCCAAGTATTTAATCCATGGGTCTTTGAGGGTATATGTAAAAGATCCAAACTAAAACATTTTACAAGCATGTTGAGACAATCAAATGAAGTAACATAATGAAAACCCTTTGTATGGTAAAAGGTGCCGTGCAAAATACACGTTATTTTTAATTATCTGCGGTTTCTCTTTCTTTGTCCTCTTTTACTTCCATGTCCAATGGGATCTTTGTCTTCATTTTTAGTCCAAGATTATCAGTATTGTACGTGCTTAGTTTCTTACACGTGGGCTGTCTCTCGATCATTCAAATCTGTATCTATAGATGATCTATATACCACTTCATTCTGAGACCAACCTGTAGCCTTTAGTACAGCCTGATTTACACCAGCACTTGTGTACGGAGGACTGGATGACTCTGGGTCCTATGCTGGCGATACATGAAACACCATCACATCTAAGCCTGTCACAACTGCCAGCTACGTTAACCAAGTCTAGCTAAGCTGCTACCACCAGAGTCACCCCTCCCAGGAAGGCAACTTTGTTTCTGAGTTCAGATATACTGGGACACTTTGAGGCAAAAGATGAGATTTGATGTTCTTTAATCCTGTCTTTGTGAAGAAGACAGGTATCTTATCCTTGATTTAACCCTAAGCTTACTTGGCTATGCCTTGGTTTACTTCCCTATGTCTACCCCCCTCCCCAATTCAATACCTAATTTGAGATTGAGGCTATGCAGGTCTTGGATTCCATGTTAGGGAGACAGCTGATTCCATTTACACTCGCACAGCTTGACTATTAAGGTGATGAGCTGAGGCTCCCTGTAGCAACATGACTTAATACTTGTTCTAGAAAATTCTTGCCCAGGAAGATAAACTTGTAGAGCAATAAATAATTTCACTGTTCCCATCAGGAAACTCCTGAAAACCAATTTATTTTAACAATAAATCTGCTCATGTGGCCAAACAGCCTCTTCTCAGGACAACAGATTACTCACCTGGGCAATTGGTTTACTTATTAAACAACTGTTCACCTATCAAAAACTGTTTTGAGGGCAAGCAATGTAGCTCAATTGGTAAAAAACTTGCCTAGTATCCATTAAAACCTGGGTCGAATCCCTAGCACCACATAATCCAAGCAATAAAAGAATCAGAAAATCAAGGCCCATCTTGGCTTCATATGAGTTCAAGGCCCACCTTGGCTACCTGAGACCCTTTCTCAATTTTATTTTATAAAATTCTGTTTGAAACAGAATTTCTTTGAGATCCTGTGTCTTAGTTAGGATTTCCATTGCTTTGAAGAGACACTATGACCAAAGCAACTCTTAGAAAGGACAGCATTAAGCCGGGCATGGTAGCACACGCCTTTAATCCCAGCATTCGGGAGGCAGAGGCAGGCGGATTTCTGAGTTCGAGGCCAACCTGGTCTACAAAGTGAGTTCCAGGACAGCCAGGGCTACACAGAGAAACTCTGTCTCGAAAAACCAAAAAAAGAAAGGACAGTATTTAATTGGGACTGGCTTACAGGTACAGAGAAAAACCAAAAAAAGAAAGGACAGTATTTAATTGGGACTGGCTTACAGGTACAGAGGTTCAGTCTATTATTATCCAGGCCAGAAGCATGGCAGCATCCAGGCAGAGATGGTGCTAGAGAACGAGCTGAGAGTTCTACATCTTGGTCCAACTGTAAGCAGCAGAAGACTGTCTCCCATGTAGCTTAGAGGAGGGTCTCAAAGCCTACTCCCACACTGACACACTTCCTCCAACAAGGCCATACCTCCCAGTAGTGCCACTCCCTGGGCCAAGCATATTCAAACCACCACACCCTGTCATTTCTATATCAACACCAAACTTATATAAGCATTCCCACTTCAAACAACTCACACTCCACATCCTGTACATTTTTGCATTTAGCTTCAAAGAGACTCTGTGATGGAAGCAGCTCCCCTGTCTTGTAGACTTAGTACATTTAACCATGGATGGCATATGCTTATTCTGTTGTGAAAAGGGCAGGCAGCTTATCCTTGATATGATCTTAATATTGCCTTGTTAGCTTGGTAGTTTGCAGCTAAGAGCTTGGTGCATTAATACAGAAAGAAAGAAAAATCAAAGAAAAATAGCTTTAAATTTAAAATTTGTTGTCAAAAAAGGCTTCTGAAATCATCATTGTGTTAAAATAACAGAAGCTTTTTAAAGTTTCTTATATGATTTGGAATCATTTTTATTTTAAACTACACTGGATGTGATACATTTATAATTTTTTTTAATTATTCTTTGGAGCTTCCAGAAGGTTCCACTTAGTCCTGTGCAAATCTAAAGATTTTTCTGTAAAAAATAGTGGCTGTTAGCTAGTTGTGTTTGCTAATATTTTAGGAATTTAACTGAAAGTCTCAGGCAGTTGGGTTGGGGTTATATCTGAGCTGGTTTGCTTTTCATAGTACTCAAATTCAGTTTGTAACTTGGCTCTCTTGATTGCTTTGAAAGCTGGAAATTTATCAAAATGTCATCCATGTAAAAGAACTTGTGGCATTTGTTTAAATCCATGAAACAGCAGTCATTTAAAACACTGAGTTAGAAAGCAGACTTTCTTTTTCTATCTTTGTTTTTACTCCTTTGATTGAAAATAGATTCCTTTCTCATACAATATATCCTGATGACAGTTTCCCCTCCCTTCACACCTCCCAGACCCTCCCCACCTCCCCTTCTCTCAGGATCCATTCCCTTTCTGTCTCTCATTAGAAAAAAAAACACACTAATAAGAGATAAAAAACAGACATGACAAAATAAAATGAAATAAATAAAAAATAAGATAAAACAAAAACTGTTACATCAAGGCTGAACAAGTCAATTTAACAGAAGGAAAAGAGCCCCCAAGGCAAGTGTAAGAATCAGAGACCCACTCGATCGCACACTCAGGAGTACCAGACAAATACTAACCTGAAAGCTGTGGTGCGTACACAGATGACCCAGCACAGACATGAAGGCACTACGCTCGCTGCTTCGGTCTCTGTGAGCTCATATGGGCCTTGCTTGGTTGATTCAGAGGGCCTTGTTCCTGGTGACCTCCACCCACTCTGGCTTTCACATTCCTTCCATCTTTTTTTTCCGAGGGACTCTCTGAACACTCGGGGGAGGGATTAAATGGAGACATCCCATTTAGAGCTGATCTACGAGTACAGGAGAATATCATTAAGAATCATTTTATTAATTTTTAAACCAACAGTATTAAGCTCTGCCCTAGTCCCTCTGGGCTATCTCGTCTCTTGGTCACCCAAGCAGTATTGGGTTTCCTTTTGTGGAGCAGGACTTACGTCAACTCAGACAAGTTATGCCCACCACCATTACTGGAGCATATCTTGCAAAGACGACAGATTGTAAGTCAAAGGCTTTGTGGCTGGGCTGGTGCTTACATTTCTCTTTTGATAGCCGGAGGAGTTCCTTCCTACAGCAAAGATACTAGAACTTAAGGGTGAAGGCTCCATGAAGGCACCAGCTAGGCTTCTCTGTGTTCAATGAGTTGTGTGGGTGTTGTCTTCAACAAGGATGCCCCAGAGTCAGTTTACAGAGATCAGCCTGTTTTGGCAACAGCCTGGGTTGTTTGGGAATTTCCACAGGACCCACTTGGGCAACAACTCAGCTGAATGCAACCAGGTCCTAATACTTCATTTGATGACAAGAGATGGCCAGTTCCCCATTATTGGCCACTCCCCATTATCAGGAGACTTTCTTAGAACCGTCTTCATGTATTTTAGGAAGTTTCTATTGCACCAGGTTTCTATACCATCCCTCAATTCCAGCTATCTCTCTCAGGATTCTCTCCCTCAATGGCATCTCTCTTCTCTCTCCCCACCTGATTCTCCCATACCTGTCCACCCCACCTGTCTGCCTCTAGTCCACCTATAAGATCTATTCTATTTCCCCTTTCTCAGGAAGACCCAAGTGTCCTCCTGTAATGCCTTCCTCTATCCCTAACCTCTCTGGGTCTATGGACTGTAAGCTGGCTAACATTTATTTAATGACTAATATCCACATATAAGTGAGTTAGAAAGCAATCTTGCCACCTCCACCAGAGCTCAAGGAACCCCACCCATCCTTACAGTGCCAGAGAGTTGGATGTGGTAACTGTGATGCTCATTTCGACATATTTCCATGGCTTGCACATTTTCTAGACCTTTTTGTCTTTAAAGGAAATATCTGGGGTGTAGAAATATATCTGCATGGGTAAAAAACAGTTGTGTACAGGCGTAAGGAACTGAGTTCAAATCCCAACAACCATGTGAAAGGCTGGGAGTGGATCCATGCACCCGTAACCCTAACACTGTGGGAAGCAGAGGTAGGTAGTTTTCTGGGGGTTGCTGGCTGCCTAGTTCCAGAGACTTGTCTCAAAGGAATCAAAGAATGGTCGAGCAGGACACCTAGTAAGATCCTCTGGGAGGTACACACATCCAAGTAAACATATGACTATACACCACACATGTGTACTACACCCACACAGAAAATGAAGGAAATGTTTCTTAAAAGAAGCAAAGTAATGTGAAATATCTAAGAAGTCTTTGAATTCAGCATCTTGTCTCTATTGACTTGTAAGACATAAAAATCATTTTAAGTTTTGCACCCGACAAAAAGTTGAGTCTTAATTTTACTTCAGTTTTCTTTCAGAGAATGCAAAAGTGGTAGTTATTTTAAGTCAGAATGCTTTGCATGCATTATTCAGCAATGGGCTTGCTTTCCTAGACAGGTAGCCTGGAAACATTTGATTTTTTTTGAGTACCCATGAGCTTCAAGAAGGCCAAGATGTTTTCAAATATGCTAATTTTGACAATTTTATAAGAGTATTAATCTCTTTTAAAGCGAGTGAAACCAAAGCCCGGGCTTTAGTAGGTTATTAAAGACGTCAGGCATGTCAAGGTCAAGATGAATCACAGTCTCTGGTTGCAAAGCGGCTGCTTTCATAGCTCACGGTTGCACACGTGTGTGCTAGCTGTCTCCTTATTCTTTTTACTCTGCCAATAGGCAGCATAATGCATGAGTTCACTCCCAAAGAATGCATGAGAGATTTTAAAGCAGGTACTCCAGTTCAATGTTCTTTATATATCCATATGTTACCAAGCAATATCACACAAGCAAATCAACAGATAGACTAGGACGTAACAATGAACAAAACTTTAATTCCTGAAATCATCCATTCATCTCCACCTGAAGACAGTTTGTTGGAATTGTGGTTATTACCAATCTCAATACACTGTAATGCTTCATACCATTAACTTGGTGGGATCCAGAACAACCTAGGACCCAGTCCTCAGACACAGCTGTGGGGATTCTAGGCTAGGTTGAAGGCAGAAGGACTTCCCAAACTGTGGCCAGCACCGGTCCACTCTTATTGTTGGGGTATTTTATTGAAGTTACAGAAAAAGTGGCTACTACTATTCATCACCTTAGTAATGCAGAGGAAAAGAAAGGCTTCTTCCTCAACCATCCCCAGTCTCATGGTTGCAATGCTACAGTAAAAGATGTAAGCGGTAACAGAGTGCTCACAGTGACATGCTAAGCACAATATGGGAACTTTCATGAAGAAATGAAGAGTCAAGAGGACACGTAGGCTTGTTATGTCACACGTTCTAATTTGATAAAGAGTAGGCAGTTATAATGTGTATGAATGTGTGTACTTTTTATCATTTTCATTTGTGTACTTTTTATATATCTATCTATATTCATATCATTCGAATATGTATATGTATATGTTTGAAAATAAAAGAATATGGCCTAAAGTTCCAGGAAAGCTACGGCTGTTACACAGAGAAACCCTGTCTCAAAACACACACACACACACACACACACACACACACACACACACACACACACACACACACAGAGAGAGAGAGAGAGAGAGAGAGAGAGAGAGAGAGAGAGAGAGAGAGAGAGAGAGAGATCACACTGGGGAAATGAGAGGGCCTGCTAGCTCGCCGTGTCTTCTGACAGCAAACTGCAGGCATAGCTGTGGGCTGTGCACATATGGGGGAGCGGCACCGATTCATAGAAGCAACCAGGAATCTCTGCATTATTATGTACAGCCCAGAGGCTGGGGCTAGGTAGTCTGGGTAGGCAGTCTGTAGACAAGCATTCTCTGGCTGTGAACATCCTGGAAGAGGAAGCTGCAGCTGATAGTTTTCCTACACACTGGCGAGTCATGTATAAACATCCCTACTTGGACCAATTGACGGCTTTGCCAATTTCCCATTGGTAAGAGGCAGTTGGTCCTTGCCATGGCTGAGCCCTTGTGGACACATTCAAGGATTTTATTCACTCTTCAGACCGACATTCATTCGTGGCTCCCTACACCCGCACAAGCTCTAAACATCTATACCGGGCAGCTCACAACCTCCTGTAGCTCTGGATCTGTGGGGATCCAACCTCCTCTTTTGGCTTCTGTGGGCACTGCACATACATGACAGACACACAGGCACTACACACACACACACACACACACACACACACACACACACACACACACACACAAATCTTTTTTCCCTGCATCTTACTTCCTCCCATTGTCCGAATTCCATTCCACTTCATTTTTACACTTTCTTATATTTTCAGGACACGTGTCACATGCTGCAAATATTGCGTGCACATCTCTCTTCTGCTTATGAAGAGGGCAGTGTCACTGGTATTTAGCACACTGCAGTAATACTCATGACTGAACATTCCTCTCTGCACTTTTCCTTTTCCTTTAATACCTCCTCCTGAGAAGCCTAAACAGGAGCTTTGCATGAAACCCAAATAAAACTGATCTCCTTTCAAAGGAATGACTACAGCTTCTAGGGAAAGAGACCCATTTATACACTTATTGCCTGGTGTCCACCCAGACAGTGAGAGTCCTGGGACAAGATTCCTTCTGGCCCCAGAAGAAATGCCAGTGGATGGTAAGAGAAAAACTGCCAGTTACCTGGGCCACTTAGAGGAGGTTATAGGACGTATGTAAAACCAGAGCTTTCTGGGGGATTGGAGGTGGCTCAGAAATTACACGCACTTGCTGCTTTTGCAGAGGATCCAAGTTCTGTGCGTAGCAACCCCAGTCTGCTTACGACTTCTGCAACTCCACTTCTATATCATGTGCCTCTTCTGGCTCTCGAGGGCACCTGTACTCACATGCACACCCCCACACACACACAGATAGACACATACACGCATGCATACTCACCTTCACAAAACCCCCTTTTTTTGCCTGTAGTATTTTAAATGTTTATACTTGAGAACTTTCTATGTGTATACAATGAACTGCAACCATACATAACCCCATGTCCCCTCTCCAGCTACCCTATGCTTCCTCTAACAGGTCCCTGTCCCTTTCCTCCTCCCAAACCCCCACAGCTAGTTCCAATTAGTGTTGTCCAGTGTGCATGGATGGGAGGGAGACCACGGGAAGGAGGCTGTGCACTGGAGGTGGGAACTCTACCAATTGCTATATCCTCAAAAAAGAATGATTACCTCTCCTTTAACAACTATCTGCTACCAATAGCTCCTCGGTAAGGGCTGGAGTTTGGAGATCACCTAGCCATCTATGCCAGGATTTTGACTAGCTTGTTCTTATGTAGGTCTCAAGCAAGTTCCACAACAAAACAAAACACATGACCTTTCTTGAAACAAGGAGATCACACTACACAAGACAACTGATCACCTGGATGACGGACTTCCTAACTAATGGCCTTCTGAGTATAATTTTAAATGGCACTTGGGAACCAGTCAAGTGCACTTCCAGTGCTATCATCCTAGAGGCTGAGGCAGGAGGATTTCTAGACAGAGCCAGCCCGTGCTACATAGTGAGACTGGCTCAAACCGTAAAATAAGTGGGGTGTATCTCAGTTGATAGAATGTCCCTTAGCAAACATAGATAGAGTCCTGGGTTTGATCCTAGCACTACACACACCTGGCTTTTGTAAGACCTGTAATCTTAGCAATAGGGACATGAAGTAAGAGGATCACAAGTGCAAGATCTCCTTCAGTTACTTGGTAAGTTCCAGGACAACCTGCGATATATGAGACCCTGTCTCAAAACAACAATGACAAACATAAAATAAAATTGTTTATTTTTTAAAGGCATATTTTAATTTTAAAACTCTGTGTGTGTGAGTTTAATGCATTCTAACGAATACTTGTTCACTATTTGTTAGAATGCATTAAAACAAAGAATCCACCGTCTGTTTATTTCTATACTGACACTTCTGTAGCATGTTCCCTCTTCTCTTTCCCTGTACACTTTAGATATTTCAGTAGTAAATGTGAAGAGAGGAAAGACAGCCGAGTTCTTGACAAGAGAACCCCAAGACTTATCAAAGTTCTCAGTGACTATGAATAATAGTGTTCTGTATTTGTGTCATTAAAAAGTATGAAATGGCCAGTCATTCCATTTGCTAACAAGTGACTTTCAGGCCAGGAACTCTTGGGTAGTGTGGATGCATCAGTGTAGGGGTGATCTCTCCGGTGAACGTGTGGATCTGAAGAGAGCATGATGTGAACGGAGCATTCCCAAGTAATGATGGCCTAACTGAAGGTCATGATGCTAGACGGATGGCCATTTTAGCTTGACGGTCACAGAAAGTGTCTATAAAGGGAAAGTGGGGCAGAATTTCTCAGATTCTGTGGAAAACTTTAAAATCCATCCATTTCAGTATATTTTATCATGTATATATAGATATACATAGGTCCTGGGAATTCATGTGTGTGTGTGTGTGTGTGTGTGTGTGTGTGTACACAGGGAATGGGGAGAGAGAGAAGATTAAAGTTTGTTGGCATGGGAACACAACTAACCCACAGAATATCTGTGCAAGAATAATCCAGAAGGAAATAGCATTAGCATTAGCTCTTTGAACTTATTAAAAATGATAGTGACTCTTTCTCAAGGAAAATAAGTAAATACAGTGCCTCCGATAAATACACAGTACGCATGCCTTCTCATGGCGCTGGTGCAGCAGGGAGCCAGAGGGTGGCCAGCCCTGCCTCTGACCTGCCAGAGGAGTAAGTAACCTAGGAAAAGATGGACTCTCTTTAGGGAGCACACAGGTGACTGGGGTCTGGCCCCTCCCTTGTACCTTAGCACGAAGCAGTACTTACTGCTCTGGGAAAGGGGGTAGCAGAAAGTCCAGGGAGCTGGTGAAGCCGGCTGCTGTAACAGGTAGGTGTTTTCCTGGAGAGGGAACAGGCTCATCCTTAAAGAGCATTGGTGAGTCATAAAAAGGGAGAACAGAGCAGGTGTGAGATGGAGGAGAGAAAATGTCATTGATGTTGCTCAGAGGTGCGGATTACAGATAGGTCAGACAGGAGTAACGTTGTTTGCAAGTAAGACCCCCAAGCAGTGATCTAATAAGATCATTTTTTATCATCATCACCATCACCATCATCATCATCATCATCATCATCATCATCATCATCATATAAGAAGATACCTCCGGGTACTCACCTCTCAGTGACTTACATGTCAGGACTGAAGCAAGAGTCCACTTCTTTGTTTAACTTTTATCCCCAAGACAACGTCAGGAAGTTCCAGCTTGCATCCATGTTCTAGGTAGCTCTAAAGAGAAAGGGGTCAAAATGGACACCCGTCACTTACTACTGGACTAGGGAGCCAACTTACCAGCTTTGCGGTCTCGGCACTTTCTGCCTGCTGTGTACTGTTTGCTGAGGACTCGGAGGAAAAACTTGTTCAGTATTTGTTAGAATGCGGTCCTAGTCTAGAAGTCTTTCATAAGTACGATTCTCTTTTATTCTCTTCTACACAGATCCCTGTGTTCTCCTTACTGCAGCTCCTTTTTCCTACGGTGGGCTTTAAGTTGTCCATTTCCATCTTTACTCAACCATTCTCCAAGAACCTCGGCCACGGCTCCAGAGCGAGTTTGAGGCCAGTCTGGGGAGCTGGGCTGTTCCTTCCTCAGTACTTCTGCTCCAATGAAAAGGTCATTTGAGGTGGGTCATACAGACACATGCTCCTTTTAAGCTGGATAGTCAGAAACACGAACGAAGAGACAGCCATGAAGTCATGGTACAACATGTGATTCTGGGGGTTGTCCTTTGTGAAGAGCATCCACTCATGGCTGGAGAAGGGGAGCATCTCAGAGGACATCCTCCTGCATCCTTAGGAAGATCCGGCCACTTCCTAATAAGTCACATGGGAAACAGCAGTTCACATGCAAGAAGAACCTCCCTGTTTCCCCACAGGAGTATCTGCTGCCTTCTCCTTGCATGCAGTGTCCGGCAGACCTGGTGAGGGCCATTGCTTCTTCTTTCTTCAGGTCCCTGGCCCTTAACCCTGTGCCATACACAACCAAGGAGCCCAAGCCATAGATGCACTGTTCAGCACAGACCTGTGTCCCCAGCCACCGCTACCTGAGTCAGCGTGTACACTACGGTCACTTGGCTCCATTTTTTTTTTCTTTGTAAAAGGAAAAGGCAAAAAAAACTTCATGGCTTAAAAGTAGAAGTGTCAAGATGGTGTTACAATTATAGCACCAAAGTCTGGAGAGATGCCTCAGACATGGAAAGCATTAAAATATAGAAAGCTGGCTTTCTAAAATAGCTTTATGGCGCTGACTTAAATGGTTTGGATAGCTCCCCTTTAAAGTTTATTTTACTTTTTCTTCTTTTGATTGTAACCAGTCATCTGAAGGATAACCAGGAAGGAGCCTTGTCGGCTGTAGGTAGGTAGCTCCTCCGTCTTCCAAAACGCAACTGGAGGAGGCCTTTCAGATGAGAAATGTCTCTTTTGTGGCTGTGTTTCCTTTGGTGTGTGCACTGGGGACTGACCGGGGAGCCTTGCTTGTTATGGGTAAGCACTCCATCGCTGAGCTGCTCAGCACCCCAGGCTTAAGGAGCAGAAAATGAGCTATCAAAGGGACATTGGGAAGAGGGGGGATGGAGGGGAAGTCACGTACAATGGTTCAGACAGTAGCTGAATACACGTGAGAAGGGCATTGCGCTCCAGAGCTGAAGGCCAAGGCTATTTCCTTTTCAGGCTTGAAAACAAGAAAAAAAGGAAATTAGGTACCGTGAGTACCCGCACCATGAAACCTGTCACCCAAAGCCTCTCTTCACAGATGAGACATGTCAAGGGTATTTCTAAGTTAATTGGATGCACCATCAAGTATGGCGATCTCAAGTGCACATCCTTCGAAAGGCTTGGGGTTGATGTCTTTTGAGCCAGTGCCTTCATGAAGATCTTTAATCTTCAGGGGAAAAAATGTGTGGTAAGCTCTATATCACTTCTAATTTTTAAATTAGAACAAAGGTCTCCACTCAGGATGGTTGTTGCTACTGGAAGGAGCCACATCACATTGAGACACACGGGAGCCTGATCACCTAGCTGGTTAGCTACTTAGCCAGTGAGCGAAACACGAAGAAGAGCTTGCAATGTTTTCTCCAAGTTTCTACTGCCCTCATTAATGAATGCCACCCACAAAGCAAACTGTAGGTCGTCAAGGAGAAATAGCAGAATAAGCCAGCATCCTAACACCGACAGCCATATCTTCTGACTTTGTATCATTATCTGCAACTTGCATGTAGCATTTCCATTTTCATGAAAATATAGCCTTCCAAACGTGCTCTTATTTTTTTGTCCTATGCCTACACTGCAAAGAGATAAAAGTCAGAAATTTTAGTTTAAAGTTCATTCTTTTATGTTTATGTAACCAACTTATGAGAGCAAGTGTTGTATCCGTAGACAATCCCAGGAAGTCTAGAGATGGTGTACGATGCTGCAGAAGGTGCTCAGATAACGGTGGAATGCACCCTCAGTGATAAACAGTCTTTGAGCCGAAGTGTCAGGCAGTTCAGCTAGCAAAAAGGCAGCTGTAAACAGTCCAGGCAGAGGGCAGGTTTGATATGCATGATGTTGCTTGAAGTACCTGCAGGACATCAATCACCTGATGCAGAAGAACTCCGTGATCAAGCTCCCTCAAAGGAAATTGGCAAATTTGTAAACAGAAAGACTTCAGCTCACTGAAAAATGCAGGAATGTGAATGACAGGGCATTAGGTGCTGAAGGAAAACCCACGCCAATCGTCTGTTCATTCATTCATTTAGCAAAGACTAAAGTGAGTATCTGCTTAAGCACCAGATAACTGCAAAGTCCTGGCATTACAAAGATGGAGAAAACAGGCCTGTGCTCTGAAACTGCTGGGTCTTATTTAAACAGATGCCTTCCATATATGCTCAACAAATTCACACCCATAGGTACAGCAAAGGACACTGCAGAAACGTTGTAATCGCTGTTCCTGGGATTGCACAGATGGAAAACAATGGCAATAAGAAGCAGAGAACCCACAATAAAATCTCTTCAGCAACAGAAATAACACAGCGACCAGGCTGCGGGTGAATGCCGCAGGCGGAGCTGACGTAAGAACATCACGCTACATGAGCCTGTTTATGTAGCATTTAAAGGTGCAAAAAACATGGCACTAGGGCACAGAGTGTGGCTTCCAGTGAAGTGGGGAGTGAGTGTCAGGCTAGTGAGGCAGGGGGCTGGCTGGGGACCATTTTGATTTGTGAGCTAAGCTGTAAGCGCCCAGGTGTGGTTGTTAGAGGTGTCTCTCTGCTCGTAGGTCCTCATCAAGGACGGAGCAAGACTCAAAGAAAGAATCAGTGAGTCCGATTTCTCAGAGCAAAGGGAGATTGTATGCATGCAGATCTGAAGATCCACAGGGACTACCTTTTGCCTACCACACCTATGCTTATTCCCAGCGTCTTCTACATGTTTGCTACAGTGTTTCTCAACCTTTGGGATGTTGGGACCCTTGCAGTACAGGTCCTCATGTTGTGGTGACACCCCAAACATAAACCTATTTGCATTACTACCTCATAACTGTATTATGAATCGTAATATAAATATTTGGCTTGTGACTCCCATAGGAGTTTTGACCTACAGGTTGAGAACCCCCCACTTAGAATATCTTGAGCTAGAAGGCATCTGTTCCTTCTTGCGATTGCTCTGGTCCTTGTGGTCGGCATCACGGCTGCTTGTCTTGAGCCTGTCATTTACCTAGGATGGTCAGGTGGAAATGAATGGATCCACTCCTACTTCTCAGATGACTCTAGGCCTGTCACGTAACACTACCCAAGACACTTTCCTCTCTTCTCCCTTTATTCCTGCTTCTTCTCCTTCATTCTTACTGTGATGTTTTAGATGTTATGCTATTTTGCTGATATTCTGTCAAAATTTGTTTTGTTTTGTTTTCATTATTCAAGACAGGGTTTCTTGTGTAGCCCTGGCTATTCTGGAACTCGCTGTGTAGACCTGGCTGGCCTTGAACTCAGAGATCCACCTTCCTTTGCCTCTCAAGTGCAGGGATTAAAGGTGTATGCCGCCACCACCAGTTTTGTCAACATTTCTAACAAGAACATTTTTAGTAAAGATATAATCACCATATTATTAACACACCTAAAAAATTATCAATAGTTCCTTTGTATTGGAACACAAAGCATTTCTAGTAGTTTTAGATGTCTTCACAATCGGTCAAGAGTTTTCTGTGCATTTGCCTATTTCTTTTAGTTCCTATGAGCCCATCTTTTCTTTTTTTTCCTTTTATGCAACAATTCATTACAGAAACTGGCTTATACCGGCTCGCTTTTACAGTAGGAGGTTCCCCTCCTGAGCCTGCTGGAGTGTTTCTGCTTATCGTTTCTTTGTTTAGCGATGGCTCTCATATAGCACAGCTTGGCCTCCAGCTTACTATGTAGCCAAGGATGACCCTGAACTTCTGACTCTCCTACTTCTACCTCTGAGTGCTGGGAGTTTGGGAATGTGCCTCCATGCCCAGTTTTTATGGGATTTGGAAACCAAAGCAAGGCTTTCGTGCATGGTAGGTGACCATGCAACTCACCTGGCTACATCCCTTGCTTTCCTTCTGCTAGTAAACATGTTTGTTCCTCTGTCTCCTATGGCAGTCCTTTCCACACATTGTGGGGTTGAGTTTCGGTTTAAGCCATTCATCTTTGTTGAGCCTTAATCTTCCTTGCTTTAATATGCTTCGAGACTCTGGGTAGTTTCTTGCCACAGCTCTCTCTCTTGCTTGGTTTTCGCTTCTATTTTACACAGCTCTTAACTCTGACAGTGGCTGCTTGCTCTATTAATGGTCCCCAGACACATAGTCAACTGCAACCAAAACCTCCAAGGTCAAGTTCTGGATCCTTCCCATCCCAGAGTGCCTCTAGGAGAAGACTTCCTTTCCTATTCCTCTTGGGCTTATTATCGTCTTTTGAATTAAGAGTCCCACAGCTGTATTGGAAGACAGACTGGGTCACTCTCCTAGAGGGGGTGTCAGAACACTCACAGCAAAGGAGATGCTTAGCTGTTGCTACAAATGAAAACTCCCCCTACCATTCCACAGCACTTCACAATGTGGACCAACACTAGGTGCAAAGCTAAATGAAATCAACTACCAAGGAATGAACGGCCATCCTGTGAGCCCTCCTATACAGTTTGTAAGTCAGCTTGTCCTAGTTTCACTCTGACGGTCTGAATGACAGTAGCTTTCTAGTATTAACATTTCCTCTTCCCTCACACTAGCAAAAAAGTTAGTTATTATTGAAGTTAGATAAGTCATGGGTACAATAATCCCCCTTTTAAAATAAAATAATCAAACTGGAAAATGATTTTTTTCCTCATGCCTAAGACAGATATGCAGAAGGTGTCAAAAGCTTGAGTTGGTCACTGTCACATTGACTGGGAAAGCTTAAAAGCTATCTTTTGAGTCGATGGCTTAAACAAGCTTCGGCCTCTCCTGGTGCACAAGACCACTGCATTTGATGCTATTTATTACGACTGAACCCTGTTCGTGTGGCATCAGCCTTGTCTCTGCGGAAGCCCATCTATTATCAAAAGCCTCTGCGTGCTTTATGTTCAAAGGACCCAGCAATGGATAGAAAGCCAGTACTGCCCTAGATCAGGGGACTGTCACATCACCCAGAAGCTGCGGAATGATTACAGGGTACCTATCTGAGCTCTGCATGGTCCTGCTGGAGAGAAGCAAAGCACCCTTCAGGTATACTTTTCTCAAATGAAAATTGATCTTGCACATGCAACTGAGGCCTTTAAAGAAAGATGAACGTGGTTAGAAAGGTCAAGTACCTTATGACCAGTGTGGGAAAGATGCTAGGGCATGGGGATGAATGTCAGAGACCAGGCATAGTCACTAACAGGGATCCTGCGCTTCCTGCCAGTGACTTTACTTCTTGGAGTCTGGAGTTTTCATCTAATATTCTTTTGTTTTAATTCCTTTCTTTATTTACTTCTAAGTATGTGGTATGTATGTTTGTATACACATGAGAATTCAGCTGCTTACTCATGTGTGCACGCATGAGTTTGGAAACCAGAGGTCATCTTTTATAGGTGGGGTCTTTTGTGTGAACTTGATGCTCACTGATTGGCTACACTGATTGGCCAATGAGCTCAAGGGATATGTATGTCTCTGCTGATATCCCCACCTAGGCATATCCATTAGCATTATCAGATCCACAGTCGGCTTCTGGATGCCTAGCATTTAATTCCATGGGAACAAGTCAGCCACCAGGAAATATGTTGAATGGTTCTAGAAAATAAAACAAGAAAGTCCATTTCCATACCAAACTGGTGTGTAAAAATAGAACGATCAGATGAGGCAGAGGCTATTACAGAATAGAAAAGACTTAAAAACCTGAGGATCCAGACTTACCCAATCCAACTGCAGACTCTCTCCACAAGCACGATGCATTCTCCATTGTTTGGTTGCAGTCACTCGATACCGCAAGAAGCAAGTGTAGAGCTACGTGTAAGTCACCCTCTCATCTTAGAAGAAGCAGGACAAACATGAATAGCTTAGGTGCAATTCGCTGTTTGATTTGCTCTTTGGGTTTCTTGCACATAAGATAAAAAAAAAAATGACTCAGTATCGAGACAGCTCCTAGCTCTCATCTGTCCCCTCACGTAGGTCAGCTGATCACCTTAATCCATCAAGGTGCCCTCAGTGGGGACAGCCGATCTTCCCTTGACAGTGACCATGGTCAACAAGTGCTGGCCAGGATTATTCCTGTAGCTAGAGCAACAGTGCATTGGTCCTGGTGAAAGACAGGAATTATTTGATTGAATCAACCCTGTGTTCAGATGCTGGAGTAGTGAAATGGCCGAGTGAGTGAGGTGCTTTCCCTCAAGCTTGGTGACCTAAGTCCAATGTCTGAGACCCACATGGTAGAGGAAAGAACAGGTTCCTCAAAGCTGTTTTCTGACCTCCACATGTGTGCCAATCGACAGGGATGTATACATGCATACATACACACACAAACATACACAACAATAAATTAATTGATTGTTTTTTAAATCAGGGAGGAAACATGGCTCAGCAGTTAGAACCCTTGCTGTTCTTCCAGAGAACTATGCAGAGCAGCTCAAAACCATACGGAGCTCAGGCTCCAGGGCATCCAACACTCATTTCCAGCTTTCATGGGCACCAAGACTCACATGACGACACACAGACACATAAATAAAAGTCAGTCCTTTTTTAGAAGCAGTTTTTTTAAAAACCCACCTCTCTTTACTTTGGATAATAAAGAATTATAGTTTTCCAATATTTTCACTTAAATGAATATAAATTACTAAAACTGGATTTCTGATTATGTTTCATATTCAGGGAAGAGTTCAAGACACTGACTTACCTGTAAGTTTTACTTTATGGTATTAAAATATTCATGCTGAGACTTAGAAGCCTTTTGAGAAAGCATTGTAACTACTGTTCAATTTACCACTATTGTTACTTATTTCTCTGTCTTCACTCTCTTCCAGTTCTTCTAATTTAACCACTGCTGGTTATACCTCAGAACAAGTTGAATAAGTTTAAAAACCCATTGTATCCCATTGGTTAATATTTTAACTCTATATTTATTTCATCTCTCTACATGTTATCATTTACAGCAGAGAGCAGCAGGGACCTGAAGTGATGAGAAGTTTAAGATTACATAAACGACTTCCTCTGGAGTCTGAAAGCAGCTGAATGCCTATAACTGGCACATATGTGTGCACATGCATATGTATGCAAATCAATAATGCATTGATACACTTTTCTTGGTGAAATTCTCAGGACCTCTAAGAAGAAAAATTAGATGTGGAGTGTGGGGGCTTTTATCAGAGATAGAGGCTTTTAGTGAACTTAAGGTCTGAAAAACAAAAACAACAGAAAGGCAGAGACCCCTCCCTAATACCGTCAAAGAACAGAGGGGGGAACGGAACATAACAAGTCCGATTTTGTTTATATTTCAATAAATAACAGGCATTGGAAAAATTAACCAAAATCTTCATAATATTTACAGTTTTGCAGGGTGTGCTCTGTTGTTTCATTTACTGCACCATAATTCTTAAGATGGAAGGGGCTCTTTGCAGCAGAGGAAACGGGAGAAGTGGAAACATTTATTTTATGTGTGCCCTACAGGAAGAACCCCAAGAGTGGGAGAGGTAGGGACAGGTGGAAACAGCTGCAGGAAAGAAACCCTGAGCCAGGTCCCAAGGACTCTGGGTAAGAAAGCAATGTGGGTTTCTGTCAGGAGAAGCACTTGAGAGGACTGGGAATGTGGCTAGTGGGTAGAGGGCTCGCCCAGCATGCAGAAGGCCATAGGTTGACCTAGCACCATATAAACTGGCTGAGATGGTGCACAGCTGTACTCCCAGCACTTGGAAGGCCCATAGAAAGTTTTAGATAAGCTTGGGATACATAAAAACCTATTTGGAGGAAGAAGAGGAGGAGGGGAAGGGGAAGGAGAAGGAGGAAAAAGAGGTGGGAGGAAGATGGGGAGGAGGAGAGGAAGAAGGAGGGGGAGGAGGAGGAAGAGGGGAAGGAAGAGGTGGGAGGAAGGTAGAGAGGAGGAAAGGAAGGAGGGGGGAAGAGGAGGAGAAAGGAAAAGAGAAAGAAGAGGAAGAAGAAGAGGAAGAAGAGGAGAAGGAGAAAGAGGAGGAGGAAAACTCTACCCATTTTCTCAGTTGCACACTAGAATCTCCGAGGATTGGCCATTATAGGCCAGACTTCCTGGTAGCTAGCGCAGTACGTGAAAGTGGTGCCAGGAACTAACTGTTTCAGGTGCCCCAGGTGTTTATTGCACAGAATCAGGGTTTAGAACTACTGAGGTAAGAGGTTTTCCTTAATAAGTTTTTTCTTGCCGGGTCAGCTTCTGAAGATGTTTCAAGTTTATTATATGCAATTACTATAGCCTGCCTTTATGTGAGTAATGGCCTCTCAATTCTCTGGGCCAGTGTGTAGGCAGCCCTCATAGATATGCAACAGAAAAAAAAAATATTTAGCACACTCAAATATTTAAAGAAAAAAAAAAACTAACCTGATAAAACAACTGAAAAGAACGACAATTATTTACCCCATTTTAATGGTATTTCTTTATCGTTTGTGTATTCATACATGTGCACCAGTGCATGTGTGCTGCTGACATGTGTATGTGCATATGCAGGTGCACCTCCTCACAAATGGAGCTTAGAGATAAATTTCATCGCTTCCTCTTTTAAGCAATTGATGTTAGGATCCCCAGGGTTGACACGATCTTCTAGTCCTTCCTCCCTCCCCTTTTAATCATGTTGAAATTTATCCCAAAATGTTTTGGAAGTTACGTGTTAGAGGAATGTTTGTAAGAAAGGAATTGCTGATGATGCTCTTCTACAGTGTGGATGTAGGTCAGTACATTACATTGGCCATATCTGAGACCTCAGAAGATATAATTTTCTAGTCAAAGGAGACTGCGGTAACTGGGAGGGTTGAACTGGAAAAGTGGCAACTGTTGTGGGCTAACCTGTCAGCACTAACTACTGTGGTCACGTGGCTGACGCAGGCCGAGATCCCAAGACTTCCCTCAAGCCCAGGATAGACTGAACACAGACATGATGATACTGCAGAGGAATGACATGAATTTTGTCTGAGTGCAGTTAGCCGGAGGCTGCAGGCTGGAGGTGCCTGTGGGTGGTGGGACCGCAGACCAGGGTGACAACCAGCCGGTGGGAGCTGCATACGCTGAATGCCTTGTGTCTTCCTGCAGCCCAGCCCTCACAATGAAAGTGTAAGAGAGATCAAGGCCAGCCTGGTCTACAGAGTGAGTTCCAGGACAGCCAGGGCTACACAGAGAAACCCTGTCTCAAAAAAACAAAAACAAAACAAAACAAAAACAAGGAAGTGTAAGAGATGAATGAAGGTTTGAGAAAGTGTACGGCACATTTAACAGTCCTAGGGCCTTTTAAATATATATATATATTTATCTTGTGTGATGTGCAATGTGTGTCTGAAGGAGCTTGCAGAAGTGCAGAAGCCAGGAGAGGCCTCAGAGAAGTGAAGTTACAGATGGTTGTGAGCCATCATGTGAGTGATGAGAAGGAAACCCGTTCTCTGTGAGACTAGTAAGTACTCTTAACCAGTTACCAAGCAATCTCTCTGGGTCCTTAAACTAATTCTTAAAATAACTCTAGGCTTTGCAGACGCCTGTTGCTTTTCACCTCTTGCTGCAGCCACAGTTCAACCCCACCATGTTCTCCGACATCACGGCTGATGACGAGCCCCTGGGCCGCGTCTCCTTCGAGCTGTTTGCAGACAAAGTTCCAAAGACAGCAGAAAACGGTCTTTCTCTTAGCACTGATGAGAAAGGATTGGTTATAAGGGTTCCACCTTTCACAGAATTATTCCAGGATTTATGTGCCAGGCTGTGACGTCACACGCCATAATGGCACTGGCGGCAGATCCATCTATGCAGAGAAATTTGAGGATGAGATCTTCATCCTGAAACATACAGGTCCTGGCATTCTGTCCATGGTGAATGCTGGACTAACACAAACAGTTCCCAGTGTTTTATCTGCACTGCCAAGACTGAATGACTGGATGGCAAGCATGTGGTCTCTGGGAAGGTGAAAGAAGGCATGAACATTGTGAAGCCATGGAGCGTTTTGGGTCCAGGAATGGAAAGACCAGCAGGAAGATCACCAATTCCGACTGTGGACAGCTCTAATTGCTTTTGACTTGCAGGCATTTTACCCATCAAACCATTCCTTCTGTAGCTCAGGAGAGCAACCCCACCCTATCTGCTCGCAATGTCCTGTAATCTCTGCTCTCACTGAAGTTCTTTGGGTTCCGGTATTTTCCTCATTCCCCTTCAAGCCTAGTTGGATTGCAAAGTTAAGTTTATGATTATGAATAAAAACTAAGTAAAAAAAACTTTAAAGAGTCAAGTACTGAAAACCAACCCATATTTTTCTCAGTAATCTTTTTTTGTTAGTAATTAGTGTTTATTTTCAGCTTGGATATTCATAATCACACTCCTTTAAAGCATTCCCCTTACCCTCTAGGTATGTATCTTGGAGACATGTCTTCCGTCAAGTAGTATATTCCAAATGACTGTATCTAAAAGAAATCTCTACTTCTGGAGATAAAATAGAATATTTGTCCACTTGGTAATAGAGATAAAAAAATTGGCATACTTTTGCATATTCAAATCAATAGGACATGTCTATTCTGATATGCCTGTTATATAAAGAATGCACTCATTTCTATTATTTAAAATAACATTTCAGGGCATGTGAGAGGGCTCAGTGGATAAAGCACTTGTCACAAAATCCCAACAACTTGAGTTCAGTTCCTAGAGTCCATAAAAAGGTAGAGAAAACTGGTTTTACAAAGTCATCCTCTGACCTCTGTACACACACACACACACACACACACACACACACACAGAGAGAGAGAGAGAGAGAGAGAGAGAGAGAGAGAGAGAGAGAGAGAGAGAGAATAAGTTAAAAAAAACAGAGGAACTGGAGAGGTGGCTCTGTGGTTAAGAGCTCATGCTGCTCTTGCAAAGGACTCAAGCTGAGTTCCCATCACCTTCCTACAGCAGCTGACAGCCACCTCCCACTTGAGCACCAGGGATCCAATGTGTCTGGCCTCTCCTTGGACACCTGCATTCATGTGCACATAACCATACAGATACATAGGTACACACGCGCACACACAGGCATACACGCAGAACTAAAAATAAAACAAGTCTTTAAAATAATTATTGAATTGATCCCAGCACTCGGGAGGCAGAGGCAGGCAGATTTCTGAGTTCGAGGCCAGCCTGGTCTACAGAGTGAGTTCCAGGACAGCCAGGGCTATATAGAGAAACCCTGTCTCGAAAAACAAACAAATAAACAAACAAAAAAATTATTGAATTGGAAATTTATCATTTCACAACTTTAAAAAACCAGTTCAGGGGGCTGGTGAGATGGCTCAGCGGGTAAGAGCACCCGACTGCTCTTCCGAAGGTGATAAGTTCAAATCCCAGCATCCACATGGTGGCTCACAACCATCCGTAACGAGATCTGGTGCCCTCTTCTGGAATGTCTGAAGACAGCTACAGTGTACTTACATATAATAAATAAAATAAATCTTTAAAAAAAAAAAAAAAAAAACCAGTTCAGGCAGAATGCTCAGTGAAAGCTAAAACACGTTGTGTAGTCTATTACTACTTAATCTTGCAAATATTTCTTTGCAAATTACAATTACAAAGAAAAGGTGGTAACTTGATGGGGGTTGTGGGGAACTGCCAGACACTAGCTCAGCTGAAATAGAATGGACAAACCAACATTGAGTTCCCTGATGTTAAGCTCTGAGAGGGACCCCTTGGTACCTGTGTGATCTGCTCACCCCAATGCACTAGGTCATTAAAAAAAATGAGCCCATCAAGACAAGAGACACGCTGAGCTGCTGATGTAGAGCAGCAGTAGAGTCCTTGTCTAACAAGCATTAGGCTTGTGCTTCAAACTTCAACACTGCACATACCTAAAAAAGACATTCTGTAATTGGCCTGTGTCTCAGTTAGGGTTTTACTGCTGTGAACAGACACCATGACCAAGGTAACTCTTATAAGGACAAATTTAATTGGGGCTGGCTTACAGGTTCCAAGGTTCAGTCCATAATCATCAAGGCAGGAACATGGCAGCATCCAGGCAGGCATGGTGCAGGAGATGCTAAGAGTTCTACATCTTCATCTGAAGGTTGCTAGTGGAAGACTGACTTCCAGGCAGCTAGAATGAGGGTCTTAAAGCCCATGCCCACAGTGACACACCTATTTCAAGAAGGCCACACCTCCTAATAGTGCCACTCCCTGGGCCAAGCATATTCAAACCATGACAGCCTATATGATCCAAAATTGTTCAACCTGTCATGAAAAGTTGAAGTTCTGTACAACAAAAGATTAAAGAACACAGAAAACAAATGCAATGCATATTCCTTGGTCAAACTCTAGATATGGAAGAGAATTGCTTTTTCTATAAACTGTAGTAAAAGGGGGGATGAGAAATCTGTATATACGTTGGATAGAATTGCATACATGTTAAATTTCTTGAATTGATTTCATGGTCATAAAGACATTGTGGAAGATAAATACTTGAAGTTATACTTAGGGCTATAGAATAGTGATGTCTAAAATAGGTCATCAAAAGTAACAAAATAAAACAGGTAAGATGGCTCAGTGCAGACAAGTTTTTGCTTCTAGGCCTGACAACCTGCCTGATTTCCTATCTCCAGAACCCACATAGCACTTCTGCATGATGTCCTTTGTCCTTCTCCCTCCCCCAATAGTAAATAGATAGCTTTAAAAAGTAATACACTTTGTTAAAAATTAATAAACCCAGCTGACAGGCATAAGAAGTTCATTGTACTATGTAAGATCTAGGGATTTTTTTCTCTCAAATAAAACACTAGTAAGATCTATATAAATAGCATACCCAAGAAGCCTGTTAGCAGACATCGTTTGGGGGAAGGTCCCTCATGTGTTTGTTTGGTTTTCACTTCCTCCTCCATCTCAGCCCTCTCTGAACATTTTAACAAGTGTTTAATGGGTTGTGAAGAGACAATAAAGCTCTAGGAAAGAATTCAATTTAAAGGAAATCATTTTAAAAATTGACAAATCCATTTATAGTTCAATAACCATCTCCTAATTTATTGGGTTAATAAATTCAGGATTTGGAGCAGTTAGATTTTCCTGGCGTTTTTAGTGTAGTAAAACATATGTAGCATAAAATTTGCCATTATAACCAATTTTTGATGGCATTAAGGACATTCACACTGATGCAATCATCACCATCATTCATCTCTAGAACACTCCGGAGTGTTTCATCAACTGTCCCAAGCTCTCAACATCAAACACGAACTCCCTATCCCTCCTCTTATTCATTTTCCACAGTCTAAATATGTGTCCCTTACCAGACGTGTCCTGCAAATATTCTCCCCCATCCTATAGGCGGCCTTTTTCCTTTGATGCACAAAATTTTCAAGTTTGGTGCTGGTTTTGCAGCTCAGTGGCAGAACATTTTCCTAGTGCACATAAAGAAGAAGTGTTTTAATTTTCATAAAGAACGAAGCTCAGTTTGTCCACAACTGCTAATTCCCAGAAGCATTTCTGCTTGGTGTTTGGAGTACGGAACAGGAGTAGCTGGTTTGTTGGTTTATTTGTTTGTTTTCTTTTTGCATTTTGGAACAGTAAGGACAACCATCACTCACCTTTGAAGAAGGTATAATTGACAGGCATCACACTCGGTACTTTTTGAAACTAAAATATATTACTGACCCTTTTGCATAATGATTTCCCATTAAATCTTCCTTTGAATACTTCTGGATATGTCTCAGAAGGACAACCTTGTGTGCTCCAGAACAAACGCCTTGATCCATTTTTGTTTTTCCACTTCAGGCTTCTTTATTTTGCCTGGGCTGCCGTTGACCCTCATGGGGTTTTAACATCGCTGATGTCCTCTAACTGTGCTTGGCTTTTGAGGCCTCTCAAGTGTCCTCTCCATCTTGAACCAGGCACCTTGGGCTCCCTTGCACAGAAACCAGTCACTTTCCCACCCTGGAGAAGTCACAGAGGCTAGCATAGCCCATGATGGACTGAGTGCTGAGTTGCAGGTTAGGGACCCAAAGTACTGCTAAAGAAAATATTGACACATGCTAAGTGTATAAAAGACTGTGTTCAGAACCACTGTGAAAGGTGTCAAGATTATTACAAGTGGGGAGAAGACTGGGCTCTCCTCCAAACACAACAAGGGCAGGATTCATAACCAAAGAGTGGGTGCTTATGTGAACAGAAAGGCCAGAGAATGGAAAATTACATAAAGGGCTCCTAGTTAAACTGACTCAGTAAGATTCTTGTAGAAGATGGGCTATAGTTATCAGGTGCCAAAAGGACAGAAGGAGGAATTTAATTAGATAGTCAGATTGCCTCTAAATGACTCAACTTAATTCTTAGAACAATGAGTGCAGGTTAGGAACCTGGGGGCAGCCTGCTAAAAAAGAAGAGAACTTGACAAGAAGCCTGACTATAAAGTTCATTCCAGGAGAGAACCTCTGTCCATCCCCCCCCCCCCCCCCTTCAAAGCAGGAAGACCCAGTGCAGCCCAGGGACAGTTTCCTGTGTCACATAAAGTTTCTCTGTGCTTACTCTACTCTGATACTCTGTTTGCAAAATAATTCTGGTCTAATTAGATTTGTCCTGGTCACTACATCAATAAAACACAAATTGTAAAGAACCACATTGGTATTTAGAGTTTTCTTGGCTGGTATTTTCCATATGGATTCAGATTATAGTTTTTAAAAGCTTCCTAAGAAGTTAGGGAAACGGCTCGGTGAAGTAAAGTTCTTGCTATGCAAATGTAAGACCCTAAACTGGGATCCCCAGCATCGGTGTATAAGTGGGGCAAGGTAGCTTGTAATCCCAGTTCTGTCAAGGCAGACACAGGAAGGTCCATGGACATGCCTAGCCAGCCAACACAGTCAGATCTGTGAATTTCTGGCTTCTTCGTAAAAATACTATGGGACCAGACTTGCCTCAGCGATTGAAGATGTCTGCTACCAAGCCTGATGACCTGAGTTCAGTAGAAAAAGAGAACTGATTTCTGTATGTAGTCTTCTGGCCTTTGTGTGCCTAACACACACAGACACTACACACAAAGCCCCTTGACACTAGGAAGCCATACCAGAACAAGGCTTGGGACTAGTTCTTTCTCTTGAATGCTTCTTTTCCTAGTTGGCACAAAAGATACACTGCCCTTCTCCTGAATACACTTTCAAACTCCCTTCACCTTTCTGATCCCTGTTGGGTGCTTTGTCAGGGAGGTGCGTTAGGGGAGGCGACCCTAACCTAAGGTCACTTCACCCAGTTCTACAGTAAGTTATTATAACCATGTGGTCATATCTGATGTTTCTACCACTTTCTTGTTATACTCTGTCACAAAGAGGACGTGTTCTCAACTGAACGTGTGCAAATAATAAGATTACCATGGAAATAAGAATATTCAATCAGAATTTCTGAATTTGGAAAGGATCAAGCAAAGGAAAAAAATGTGTTTCATTTCTGTTTACAAAGGTATAATCATTGCCATGAGTTATAGATAGCTTAGGATAAAAAAAAAGTTCCTTATAACTCCCTCCCCCAACCCCGCTACAAAAACATCAAAGAATTAGAAAATACCCAAACTAAAAGCAATAATCCCCCTTCATCAGTTGCTTACTGCAAGGCAGTTAACCCGTGCTTGCTCAGCTTGACCTCAAGTCAGCAGTTTTATGAGATGAGCTTCTTGCTGTAGTTGGAAGTCCTAACTGTAGGGGCCAGTCTCACAGCTACCACACTGTGAATCCTGAATGCTTGCCTGACAAGTTCCTTTCCTTGAGTCTCTGAAACATTCCCTGTTTTTGAAAGCAGGAGCTCATTCTAGAGCTATAGCATAGGCTGGCCTGGAACTCTGTGTATAGCCCAATCTAGCTCCAACCCCCCCATGTACCTGCCACCCTGCCACTGCTGAGTGCTGACCATGCACACATATACCACCTTGCCAGCTCACTGCCAGTTGTTTTTTGTTTGTTTGTTTTGTTTTGTTTTGTTTTTTGAGTATTGCTCAGAGCAGATTGCAGTAGATAATCAGAGTAAAACAGTAACTATCTGTGGAAGGCAAAACTTTTAGCATGGTCATGCTTAAAGACCTAATGAGAGTTTGTACAATAAGAAATTTAGGGGGCTCGGGAGATGGCTCAGTGAATAATAGTACTGGCTGCTCTTCCATAGGGCTCAAGTTCAATTCCAAGCACCCACATGGTGGCTCATAACCATATGTAACTCCAGATCCAGAGGATTTGATGAACTCCTCTGGCCTTCTGGGACACCAAGCAAGAATGTGACAAACAAACATACATACAAAATAATCATATGCATAAAATGTATGAATTAATTTTTATAAGAAACTTAGTTATTTCTCTGAAATATTTTATTTTGTATTTCTGTTTTATTTTTGAGACAAGGTCAGGGTCTCTTAAAGCCCAGAGTAGCCTCAAACTCTCCACGAAGTCTGAGAATGACCTTGAACTTCTGATCCTCCCACATCCATGGGTGTTGGCTAGAGCTGTGTGTTTCACCATGCCTGGTTTTGGCAACCAAAAGATTAGTTGAATCCAGGACATTCTGGCTGCTGGCCAGCACTGTACCAACCAAACTACACCCCCAGTCTTTGTTTACTATTTTTTTCTAATCTTTTTTTGAAACAGGGTTTTCAAACTGACCTCAAATTTTTCTTTTCTTCTTTAGGGTTTTCCCCTTTTTAAAATATCTAGTCTTTTTTTTTTTTTACAATTATTTATTTATGCATTTTATGCATGTCAGTACAAAGTTGTAGTCTTCAGTCACACCAGAAGAGGGCACTGGATCCCATTACAGATAGTTGTGAGCCACCATGTGGTTGGTGGGAATTGAACTCTGGACCCCTGGAAGAGCAGTCAATGCTCCCAACCACTAAGCCATCTCACCAGCCTTTTTTAGGATTTTCAAGATGGTTTTTGTAGCTCTTGCTGACCTGGAGCAAATTGTGTAAACCAGGCTGGCCTCAAATTCTGAGACTTGCTTCCCTCTGCCTCTGCAGTGCTGGGATTAAAGGCGGGTTCTACACACACACTGGGCTCAAATTCAGAGACCTGCCTCCCTCTGCCTCTGCCTTTTTGAGTGCTGGGATTAAAGGCTGCTTCTACACACACACACACACACACACACACACACACACACACACACACACACACACACACACACACAGCATTGACCTCTAACTTTTCAAGCCCCCTCTACCCCTTTCTAAATTCTAGGACCACAAACTTTGGTTAACCACGTTGCTCCCGGAGGGTCGCATGTGCTCGCTTCACTCCAACCTCCCTCCCCCCCCCACACACTTGTTACTCTAATATGCCTTTACTTGCCCAAAGGCTGAGCAGTTCTAATCCTTCCGGCAGCTAGCAAACACTCCCCTCCGGTACTCCCGAGTAAACATCTTTTAAAATCTCTATTTCCCGGTGTGGCCTCTTTCCCTGATTCTCACATGTCGGCCGGCCTTTAGGTCCGGTATTTCTTCTTCCCTATCATGGCGAACTCATTCTCCTCCCTCTCTCCCGGTTCCTCGCCTCCAAGTCCCGCCTCAGTCTACCTGCCCAGCCATTGGCTGTTGGTTCTATATTGATTGATCAAAAGCCAATTGAAGACAAGGACCTTCAGGGTTTGGCCCTGCAGATTTCCGATTTAGGGGACTGAATTAATTCAAAGCATTAGAACCAATTCCCAACAGGTATGTGTCAAGCTATGCACACATTTTTAACATAACAACTCCAAAACTAAAATTATGGTTGGTAGTATGAAACTGAATATATAATGAGCAATGAGAAAATTAATTATCTATGGATATCATGTAATTTATGAAATATTTATATCAATGCTTACCTGTAAAATATGACCTAGGGTTGTCTTTATTGAGATGGGGAACTTGCTGATTGCGGAGGCACTAGTCCTTGGGAAGGGGATTCTGGGTAGTTTAAGAGTGGAGAACACAAGCTGACCTCAATCATGTGAGCGAGCCTTCCTTGAAGTCGGCTCTTGACTGCAGATACAATGTTATCCCAAGCTCCTGCCTCTGTGGTTCTCCACACAGTTCCACACCAGAGCTGTGTGCTAGAACAGACCCTTTCTCTTCTATGTTGCTTCTGTCCGAGCATTTTATCACTGAACAGGGAAAGGAACCAAGACATAAAGAGCCATCAACTTAAAGAAAATCAAATTCTGCTTTTGCTCACAGCCGTGTGCCTCTGCGGTGCATTTTCACCATTGTTTGGTGAAAATTTTCCCTTTAAAAATAAAACCTTGCCATGCAGTGGTGGCGCACGCCTTTAATCCCAGCACTTGGGAGGCAGAGGCAGGCGGATTTCTGAGTTCAAGGCCAGCCTGGTCTACAACTCAGAAATCCTTGGCCTTGAACTCAGAAATCCCCCTGCCTCTGCCTCCCGAGTGCTGGGATCAAAGGCGTGCGCCACTACACCCGGCCCACTTCTCTTTTTTCTTGAGGAGCAATTGGCCATTTCAATTTAGGAAAAAAAATCATTCTCTTGCCTCTTTAACAGAAATAAATCCTGCATTCTCTGAATGATTTTTCTGTGACGTTATTTCTCTTCACCTTCATTTTTTTCTAGTGTTTTTATTTATATGTGCTGATTTTAGTTTTTCACAGTAAAATACGAAGTAGTGGAAGTTGTGAGTTGTTTGTTACAGACCAGCCTTCTGCGGCAGGCTAGTGGATGGTAGGACCGTGAGCCATCTGATGTTGTTTACAGGTACATGCTTTTCACAGTACAGCTTTCTAACGTGGCAAAAGAATATGTTTATTAACATAGCCAACTAAAAGTATTCTCTTAGTCCCATATGAAAATAAAAAGCCAGCACAGTGTCTCATGCTGGTAATCAGATCATTTAAGCAGTAGAGTCTAGAGGATCAGGAGTTCAAAGTTACTCTTGAGTGCACAGTGAGTTTAAGCCAAGCCTGGGTTATATAAGACTCTGTCTTAAAAGACTAAAGACTCTCTCTCTCTCTCTCTCTCTCTCTCTATATATATATATATATATATATATATATATATATATATATTCTTCTTTACATATTTTCTTCTTCTTCTACATGTTTTCATGCTTTATTTTACTTACAAACAACCTAGCTGTTTAGTGAAAACCTGTTACTTAGTGTGATGGTTGACATATGCTTGGCCCTGGGAGTGGCACTGTTGGGAAGCATGGACTTGTTGAAGTAGGTGTGTCACTGTAGGCATGGGCTTTAGTACCCTTGTCCTATCTGCCTGGGAGTCAGTCTTCCACTAGCAGCCTTCAGATGAAGATGTAGAAATCTCAGCTCTGCCTGTGCTGTGCCTGCCTGGATGCTTCCATGCTCCTGCCTTGACGATGATGAACTGAACCTTGGAACCTGTAAGCCAGCTCCAATTAAATGTTGTCCTTTATAAGAAAGACTTGCCTTGGTCACGATGTCTGTTCACAGCAATAAAACCCTAACTAAGAAATTTAGTATAGGGCTGGTGAGATGGCTCAGCGGGTAAAAGCACCCACTGCTCTTCCAAAGGTGATGAGTTCAAATCCCCAGCAACCACATGGTGGCTTACAAGATCTGGTGTGTCTGAAGTCAGCTACAGCATACTTATGAATAATAATAAACGAATCCTTGGACCTGAGAGACCGACCGGAGCGAGCGGGGCCCACTGGAGCGAGCGGGGCCCACTGGAGCGAGCGGGGTTGTCTGGAGCGAGCGGGCCTGGCCGGAGCAAGCGGGCCTGGCCGGAGCAAGCGGGGACGACCGGAGCGAGCAGGGCAGAGCGAGCAGGGCTGAACGGAGGTGGCTGGAGTGAGCGGGGCTGGCCAGAGCGAGCAGGGTTGACCAGAACAAGGGGGGAAAAAGAAATTTAGTATAATCCGAGGCTACAAGTTACCAACAAGATTTTGGAAACTTCCAGGAAGTCATTTCATTGAGCTTGATGATGCTATGTATTGATTGTTTTATCACATATACATACCAGACAAATATACTCAAAACAAAAACCTAAATGAGCTAAATTCTTGAGAGCTGTTCTTACCAGTATGGCTGCCATACAGGAAAAGGTACTGCAATCCATCTTTTCTATATCTTTACCTGTGCACTTGTCTCAAAATTAAATTTATTCCCTAGATATTTTAACACCTGATAGAAGGTCCTTTATGTCCTTAGTAACCTCTGTGGGGATAAGAACACGCTTGCTTAGCCGGGCATGGTGGAGCACGCCTTTAATCCCAGCACTCAGGAGGCAGAGGCAGGCGGATTTCTAAATTCGAGGCCAGCCTAGTCTACAAAGTGAGTTCCAGGACAGCCAGGGCTAAACAGAGAAGCCCTGTCTCGAAAAAACAAAAACCAAAAACAAAAAAAGAACACGCTTGTGTAATGTTATAACCCAGAAGTAGAAGACACACCCACTTCTTTTAAACCAATAACGCCAAACTAGGCTCATCAAAGATTTTTCCGTAAAACTTAACACAGTGTTATTGAGAAGACTAGGCTGACTCCATGACAGGCTTCAAATTAGCAGTTCAGAAGACAGCCTAAATCTCTGTTTCCAAGAACTAGGCAAGTCCAGGCAAGTCCAGGCAAGTCTAGGCTCAGAAGCTGCCCTGTCATTGGGCCTGAGGCAAGGCCAATAGGTCAGCAGCAGTTTCCAGACCTTCCCAGCAACAGTTAGTTTCCAGATGGAGGATAGAGGTCACCTACCCCAGAATCCCCTAATGTGCTTTAAATCAGGCTTGAGAGCTCATTTGGTTGTCTCTCTACTTTGCTAATGAGGAGACCCCAGCAAGCTGGATTTCTGCAGAATAAAACACTCTTTGAGTTCACATACTGTTTGAGTCGGGGTGTCGTGGACCCTTACATTAGGCTCTGCATTTCTAAGTGCTATGATCATTTTCAATATTTATAAGCACTTATTTATTTCTAAGTATGTTTAAATAGAACATCTAAATCCTTCATGACATTTTAGAAATTAATTGATAATACTACCTAGAGGTATAAAAATGCATATACATATATATATGTATATTGCAATATATACATATATATTACACATATGTACATATGTAGACATCAAAGAGATGCAAACAGAGAACTCACAGAGCTTTGCTCTAAAATTCAGCCACGAAGCAGTTAAATACAACAATACCCAAGCACTTGGTTTATAAAAAAATAGTTGGCACTCATCTCTGCTTCAGTTTATATTTTTATCTGAATTATGTTTTTGGCAAATGGGACTCGCTAAGGTTGAGTACACAGTAGATGGTTCAAGATTTTTATAAGTGTTTGTAGAAGGAGCTTTTGGATTCTCTTCTCTTTCGGCCTTACAAAGGCTGTGGCTTACAGCTCAGGCAAAGGCTGAGGAAGATCAAGTAGCGATTTGCTTGTCCCCAAAGCTCATCTGAGATAATACAGTGTCCTCTTCCTTTGCAGCTTCAGATAGTGGTTTACAGGGGTCTCTAAATCCCTTGAAAACCCCATTGGGGGCAGGGCTTAAAGCTCTACCCTCAGTCATAAACCGAGAATGTGGGATGAAAACACGGAGGCCTGGGTTGAGTAGAGGGATGAAAGCAGTAGGGGCTTCTAGGGATGAGTCACAGGACTCAAGGAAGTAGAGGAGGGGCAGGAGACAGGGTGAGTGAGGGTGGTGGTGGCAGAAGGGAGAGGAGTGGGAGGGGCGAGGGGGAAGGAGGGAGGGGGATCGGTGACAGGAAGAAGGAGGAGCTGGAAGTAAAGAGTAGCCAGTTGGGGAGAGTTTAAGTTCCGGGTTATGCTTGTAGAAGTATACTACAAGGAAGGCAACAGGGAACTGCAGCTCAGACGCTTGCTCGCTGCTTGTCCCGTGAGACGCTCTGGGCTGTGTCCGGAGTACAAACTGTGCATCGTGGGCGGTGGTGGCACACGCCTTTAATCCCAGCACTTGGGAGGCAGAGGCAGGCGGATTTCTGAGTTCGAGGCCAGCCTGGTCTTCAAAGTGAGTTCCAGGATAGCCAGGGCTATACAGAGAAACCCTGTCTCGAAAAAAACAAAAAAAAAAAAAAAAAATTTTTTTTTCGAGACAGGGTTTCTCTGTATAGCCCTGGCTATCCTGGAACTCACTTTGTAGACCAGGCTGGCCTCGAACTTAGAAATCCGCCTGCCTCTGCCTCCCGAGTGCTGGGAAAAAATTTTTTTAAAAAGCCCAAAATCCCAGATTCAGGAAGCAGGAGGATGAAGAGTTTAAAGGATGACTTCTAGTACATAGCAAGTCTGAGGCCACCAGGGCTACAGGAGATACAAAAGAGGGAGGGGGAGGGCAGCAGGGAGGAAAGGGGGCGGGGAGAGTCCAGTCGGGGAGGGCCCATTGAAGGAAAGCAAAAGGAGGGGGAAGGGGAGGGGAACAAAGGGTGGAAAGTACAGAGGTAGGTGAGATGAAGGGAATAAGGACAGACAGACAGGTAAAGAGTCTGTGCAGCAATAATGGAACTTAGAAATTGAAAAAAAATCTGTGAGATGCCCCACCACCACAACCGCCTCCACCCCCCACCCCACTCCAACTCTGCTGCTGCCGCTCCTACTGCTTCCACATCACCCCCAAGGGAGGAGGGGGCGGCGACAAGATCAAACAGAATATAGAGATCTGCCTGCATTCAAAGAGTGGGTCCTTACTTGAAACAGCCAGGCAGGATTTCTGGTCCAACAGATCCAACCGCAGAAAGTACAGTCAGCGCCTTAGGATTCAAAATCTGTCCCCACAACACACACCTCAGCGATCTGCCTCATCAACTCGGGAGGCTGACTCACCAAAGCGATCCCAGAAAGCTGGTCATGGATACAGGCAGGCTCATCAAGGGCACACACTTGAACACAGGGATGAGGTTGATCTTACCTACACCACTGCATCCTAACCATGTAGGGGAAGCTACTCTGATACTTAACCATGATCTAACTGTACCGAGGATGACTTCGTGGGGAACGCCAAGAGTTTCTCAGATGTGGTCCAGGCTGTAGCTCAGTTGGTAGGGCGCTTGCTCGGAATACTTGAGGCCCTGAGTTGGATCCCTAACACTGTATAAACTGAGGCGGTTGTACACACTGAGATATCAGCAGTCTGGAGTTGAGGCTCAATCCTGAAAACAACAGGAGCAAGAGGGGGGTCCACAGCCAACGATCAACATCACGGGATCCGTGGATGAGGTTACTTAGATAAACCCTCAAGGGAAAGGGGATTTTGTTGTTGTTGTTGAACTGACGTATCAGAGTGACTGCTGACTTAACAGGCTTCTTTCTGTAAACAGGTTTCCTCCTGGCCCAGCTTAAATGGACTTTGTTTGAAAGCTCATTGAGATGTGGATGCAGAGGATCTTCACTGAAGTTCCATCAGAAGAGTCTGTCACTCCTTACAATGTTCTGCTGTTGAGGAGACCAAGGAGGACAGGAACAACTGTCAGTGTGTCCAGCATTTCCCTCTCATCTTTTGGGTTTGCTCTGGCCTTCATTTTCCTTGTCAGTCCTGTGTAGAAGCAAGCAGGTCCCACTCAACACAGCCTGGGTGTCCTTCCTCGGGGATTCCGGTTTCTCGGGTGCAAGGCAGAGAGCGGTTTAGTCACCACATCTTCTCCCACAATCTGGTGTCCTGGTCACCAAATAAACAAAGCCGGGCATGGCCTAGCACAGACCTCTCAGGAAGAAAGTCACTTTTAGGCAGGGAGTAATTGAAATACAGATCGGTCAGAAGAGATATCCCCTTCCCCTGGAGAGGCCTGGTTTGTTCAGCTGGCAATACACGGCTTGAATTGAGCAAGCAGCTGTCTCCTTTCAGAACTATTTGGATTGTGGCTTGTGGCTTCCCTTGGGGGTTGGGGCTAACTGACCTTAGATTCATATTACTAAAAAATGTAGGGGAGAAAACAGAAATGACAAGTTGACCTAAGGACAAGTCTTAGTGTTGGGCGCTGACCCAGAAGTCGGATGCAGTATTGGTATTTTGTGACTTTAAATACTGGGGGATCCTTCCCTGCCTACCACTGGGATGTTGATGCTAATGCGCCTTGATTTTCACTGGGGCTTACAATGAGCACTTCACCTTTGGCACACTGTCCTGTCTTCTAAACCTGCCTTCTTCCCTCCTTCCCTTGGAGAACAGAAGAAACCATGGAATTATAAGCAGGAAGTTTTGTAAAAATAAAACCATTTCCTGATCTCTCCCTTCTGGCTACACCTGAAATACTCACAAAAACACGTCATCTTCTGGTCTCTGACTAAGGGTAACAAATGGATTGAAGGTCGACTCTTCCCATTCTTAAAAACATACTGCATTATGAAGCCTGATCCAGACAGCTCTGGGAGAGAGCATTCACATCGCAGTTGAATCTCCCTTTTTTCAAGATAATTTGCTCCTTGCTCCAATTTCATGTTCTACCATTTCCTTCATTTCTTTTAACCTTTTAGCATTTTATCAGATCTGTTTAGTTGGGGAAGACATGACCTAGAAAACTCTTATAAAGGACAACATTTAATTGGGGCTAACTTTTACAGGTTCAGAGGTTCAGTCCATTATCATCATGGCTGGAAGCATGGCAGCATGCAGGCAGGCATGGTGTTAGAGGACCCGAGAGTTCTACATCTTTGTCCAAAGGAAGCCAGGAGCAGACTATCTCTTCCGCATTGGGTGGAGCTTCAAAGTCCACCCCAACAGTGGCACACTTCCTCCAACAAGGTCACACTTACTCTAACAAGGCCATATCTCCTAATAGTGCCACTTCCTGGGCCAAGAATATTCAAGCCATCACAAGGTCCAACATCCAGTTGACACAAACACAGAGCTTGGCAGGGGTTCTTTTTGGTTTGGTTTTTATGTTTTTGGTTTGGTTTTTATGCCTGAAAATGGCATTGTGTCTAACATTTCATTTAGTTTCAAAGACTCCACTTAGTTTCACAGACTTCCAGGCCTTACGCTCAGAGTAGCAAACAGATTTCTTCTAAAAAGATGAGCCCGGGTAAAAAGATGAGCCCCGATATTCATCATGACTCTCTAGATAGAACTGAGAAGTGTTCTAAGGGCATGCATGAGATCAGCAAAACAGAAAACATTTGGCTTCCTGGGTTTGGACTTTAGTTTGACCCCTGAGACCAAAAGGGTAGAAGAAAACCAAATCCTGAAGGTTGTCCTCTGAATGCCAGTTATCCGTGCACACACAAATACACTCACACAAATATAAAACTAAAAGTTAAAAGAAAGGTTAGCGCTGGGTATGGTAAACCACATCTGTTAATACTAGCCCTCAGGAGGTAGAGGCAGGAGGATTACCACTTCCAGCCTGGGCTGACAGTGAGAGCCTACCAGGAGGAGGAGAGGGACAAGGATGGGAGAAAAGAATGAACAGAAGCAGGGAAGAAGGGAGAGAGGAGGAAGAGGAGGAAAGAGAGGAGTGGTAGCAGGAGGGGAGGGAGGGGTAGAGGGATGAGGAAGAGAGGGAGGAGGAGTGGATGGTGGAGGAGAGGGAGGAAAGAGTGAAGGGAGGAGAAAGAGGATGTGGAGGGGGAGAAAGTTGTTTGGGTTGTATAGTAAGAAGTCTTGCCAGTACATCTAAAATTTCACCATGCCTGTACTTTGGCTTCTAATTATATGTCCCGGAAGCCTTGTTTTTGTGCTTGGCACCTTTTGCTGTATGAATCCCACATTTGGATAGATCATAGAACATCTTATAAAAGATACAGGGCAATTATGTCAATTGTTACCTTTTAAACGAGCCAGGCTGCTCCATTTTCTGGTACCCACGCCTCTACAGTATTGCATATTTTCTAGAACTCTGTGTTAGAGCAGAAAGAATGGACAGAGGTCCAGACCAGAGTAGGCTGTCACATGGGTTTGAAGCTCCAGATTGTCCCGTGCTTTCGAGCTGGTGGCAGGCAATGCTCTTGAGGTAGAAGGGCAAGACCCATGTCCAGGTTCACGGCAACACTGGTGAGAGGCGGAGAGGAGACACGGTTCAAAGACTGGAACAGCTTAAAGCTTGTGCCTTGTGTTGCTCTACTAAGCTCTGCTTGGTCACAAGGATCTTTGTGCAATCTGAGAAGCAGCTACAGGGGCTGGGGAAAGAGTTCAGCAGTCAAGAGCACTGGCTGTTCCCCCAGAGGACCCAGGTTCATTCCCAGCACTCACATAGCAGCTCACAACTGTCTGTAACTCCAATTCCAGAGGACCCCACTCCATCTTCCCGCCTCCTTTAGCACTACACAAACACAGCACACAGACAACATGCAAGTAAAAAATTTTACCCATACACATAAAATTAAGTTGAATTTTCTTTTTTTGTTTTTAAAAAATAAGCAATTTCAGACTGTGGTGATTAATCTTGATTGTTATCTTGGTAGGATTTAGAATCATCAGGAATACACATTTCTAGGAGTGTCTGTAGGCACTTCGAGATTGGGTTAATTAGTGTGCAAAGAGCCACCACAGGTGTGAGTGTCAAACATGACCCTTATAAGAAGGACTGAACAAGAAGGAAAAGGGGAAGTGAGCATCCTCACTAATTCTTCTGCTTCCTGACTGTGGATGCAGTGTGACCAGCTGCCTCAGCACCCTGCCACCTCACCACAGGGCCCCTTCCAGCCGTACCTTCCCATCTGCGGTGGACTGTACTCACACTGTGTGCTGTATACTAGTCAGGGATCTCTAGAGGAACAGAGAACCATGGGATATACATGTATGCATCCATAATACATATATACATACGTGTGTGTGTGTGTGTGTGTGTGTGTGTGTGTGTGTGTATGAATTCATTAAATCGGATGTAAAATGGTAACCCTAGCAAAATCCCGCCTGAGAGCTCAGCGTCTGGTAGTTGACTTGATCTTCGAGCCTGGGTGCCTCAGCAGTCATGGTTGTCCCACAACAGTTGTCTCTCACTTTAATGGTGTCAACAACAACCAGTAGGGTCACACAGCAGTTGTCTCAGTGTTCTTAATAGATACCTGAAGTCTGGAAGGTTCCTGGAGAGTGTCTAGTTCTTAGTCCACAATAACTGGAAGACCTGGTTCTGGCGTCAAGGAAGGAATCAGCAGCAGCAGGGATGTGGCAAATCAATTCATCAGCAAGAAAAAAGGCCAAGCAAGAAATGGTCTTCCTTCTGCTACACTTCTCTATTTTTTTTTCCTTGTTCCGGTCAACCCTGCTCGCTCCGGTCGGTCCCACTTGCTCAGTCCCTGCTCTCTCCGGTCCAAGGATTTATTATTATTCATAAGTACACTATAGCTGACTTCAGATGCACCAGAGGAGGATGTCAGATCTCATTACGGGTGCTGGGATTTGAACTCATCACCTTCGGAAGAGCAGTTGGCTGCTCTTACCCGCTGAGCCATCTCACCAGCCCTACACTTCTTTATTATTATTATAATTATTATTATTATATTTTTTATTCATTTTGCATCCTAAGCACTGCCTACCTCCTCGTCATTCCCTCCAACAATCCCCCCTCCCTATTCTCTGAGCAGGTGGGGACCTCCTGGGTATCACCCCACCCTGAAACATCGAGTCTCTGTGAGACTAGGCACATCCTCTCCCACTAAGGCCAGACAGGGCAGCCCAGCTAGAAGAACATATCCCATGTATAGGCAACAGCTTTTGGGATAGCCCTCACTCCAGTTATTGGAGACCCACATGAAGACCAAGTTGCACATCTGCTACATATATGCCACATTTCTTTTTATCTGGGCTACCAGAAGGTGCCTTCCACAATCATGATGGGTCTTCCCACAGCAATCAAGACAATCAGGACCCTTCTTTGGATAAGGCTCTCTACTCCAGTAATTCTAATTTGTGGCAAGCTGGCATTGAAACTAGCCACTAAATAAGCCAAAACGAACCCTTCTCTCACTAAGCTGTCTTTGTCAGTGATTCAGACAGCACTGGGGAATGCAGCTAACATCCATCTTCCCCAGTATTGGTTTATTTCTCTAAACTACAGGGAGGATGTCTCTCTGACGTGACTTTTGCTGTGATGTTGGAGCAGCACGCCTTCCATGGATCTGGTGGTTGCTCAAAGTCACTCATCAGTGCTCAGTTGCCCAGCTGTGCCACTCGCAACCTGGGTTCTTCAGCAGATTCCCACTGAGCATGAAGCTTTAGATGGAACGGACAAGGAAGAGCGGCCTGGCTCTGGTTAAAGATTCCCAGAATTACAATTTTGGTTAGGTTCTCTCTAAGCTGCCTTTGAACTAAGTTCAGTTCTGAGAATGCATTCTAGAGACCCCAAGGATGCTGGGAGTCCTAAAATCCATCCACCAACTAGAGACTCAAGCCTGAAAGTCAATGGAACACCTAGGGTGTATCCTGCCTCTGGAATTCTCAAGGCAGTTTTGGTTTCACCCAGAACTCACAGGGAAGCAAGACAATAAAGTTACTAGGTATCTAAGGTAGAGGACTGAGAGTGTGGCACCCAGGATTAGGGATTTGTCTCAGTGGTACAGGGTTTGTGTATCATGTCCGAAGCTCTGAGTTTGATACCAGCAAGTAGGTACTATGTTGAAAGACATTAACAACAACAACAAAAAATCATCATAGTCACATTGAGATGGCAATGTGACACATTTTACATTTTTTGGAAGACTCTAAAAGGAAACCTCTCATCAACAATGGCTTCTACAACAGGCAGGGATGCTTGACAATTGCCAAGTTGCTTAACACTCAGGCTTTTGAACTATGTATGTATCAAAGTATTTGTGTAAAATGTAACCATGAGTCATTCACTAAAAGATATCTATAAACATTTTCATTTTCTTATAAATAATTACTAGAGGAGAAGGAGAGCAACTAGAAGAAAGGAAGGCAGCACCCTGAGTGCTTGTACCTCATCCAAAGCTCCTCATAAAGGCTCCATGCAAGAAGCACGAGCAAGATTTTAATGGGCTGGGTGGGTGCTTGCATTCCCAGGGCACAAAGCAGGAGGTTGGGAGAGCTCAGTGCTCTAAACCCAACGTACTTTATACAATTATTCAGAGAAGAATGGTTGGGTCTTAATTATTTATGATAATAGCCCTCAGTGTACTAGTAAATGTCCTTCGGTGCATATTTTGTAAAATAATGAAGTCTTTGTGATATGGGCTTTCTCTGAAGCTATAAGCAACCCTCTCCTCACTAAAAACCCAGGGTAGCAGAGTGTGTTTGTGCTTGCATGTAAGTGTGCATTTAAGTTGTCAAATTGAGGTTTACCAAGGTGCCATTAAATTGGACTGGGGATTTCTCATCCTTCTCATCCCCCGATCCTCCTCCCCCAGCCCTAGAGTTGATAACTTGACCAAAGGAAACCTCACCACCAGCGAGATGAGCAGACTGTCTGAGTATTTGTTTCTGATTTTTGCACTGCTTGCCTGTTCCCTTCTCCTGCTATGCTCTTACAGTATTTCAATAAAACAGAGCAAGACAGTCAATCTCCAGGCCCCTCTCTAGTCTAAGTTGTACTTCACACACTTTGTGAATACATCATACTATGTCAATGGGCTTCCTCTCCGTTTCCTGCTTGTGCCTTTTGTTCTTCTTTCCTGTTCCCTCTGCTGTAAGGTTAGATTATTTTTTCCTCCTTTAAGAAATTTCAGCCGGGCGTGGTGGCGCACACCTTTAATCCCAGCACTTGGGAGGCAGAGGCAGGCGGATTTCTGAGTTCGAGGCCAGCCTGGTCTACAAAGTGAGTTCCAGGTCAGCCAGGGCTACACAGAGAAACCCTGTCTCGAAAAACCAAAAAAAAAAAAAAAAAAAAAAAATTCAGTGTGCTAAAATCAGAGTTCACAGGACCATGTCAGCTGTGTGCCATCCCATTGGTTAAGAGTTCACAGGACCATGGTTCAAGGTGTGTGTCATCCCATTGGCTTAGAGTTCACTGCATCAATTGTATGTCTCATTCCATTGGCTGAGAGTCCACCATATCAGTTGTGTGTGTCATCCCATTGGTTGATAATTTTAGTTTGAAAGGATAAAACCACCAACATTTAAGCTTTTTTTTAATACTATTTCAGTAACCAAGATCATTCTCAGGTGTCCAACCTTTATAATGATAGTGACGAATGGTCACTTTACAATGAACAGAGCAAACCCAAGCTTCATTTGAGCAACATTTGTGGCTGTGCTATTTGCAGGTCACCTAAATGGTCCTACTCTGTTGCGGTTTATATAGGAATTTCTGTTCTGTAGAGGTTTTACAAAATTATGGGATAATCTCTGTAAATAACGTCACACAAAAAATAATCGACTATGCTTGAAAGCTGGTGGGCAAGCCTCTTGATAAACAGAGCTCGTATTACTCGTGCTGGAGACTTGAGCTTTTATGAAGTGTCTGGACGTAGCCCTTGAGATTTTACCACTAATAACTATTCACTTAAACTGCCCAACATCTTGTAAGCTCCATGAAAAGGCTACTACTTGAAAGCTATCTGTAAGAGTCTCTTTCTCAGATGAGATTGCAAACAAGTTGTAGTCACTGAGACAGGAGAAATTGAACCTGCTAACATCAAATTTATTCACCTACAAATTAAACATGGCTTCAGGGTGAGTGAAACACGCTGACCAAATTTTGCTTGAGTCTCTTCTATTCCCAGAACAAAGAGCTTTCTGACATTTGAAGTAAATAAATGGAGGATCAATAAGTTAGTTGAAAGGTATTGGGTTAAAAAAAATCCGATTATCTGGGGGCTAAATCTCAGATTATGTAAGGTGGACTCAAGTGCTGGCAGAAGGATCTGTGGGGGCCATGTCGGGGTGCTCAGACACTATGAGGGTTTCTAAACCACGTAACAGAACCCACCTGGCTGTCAGGGTTAGAATGTTGGTTTATGGATGTGACAGATGGAACCATGAGAATGACAGAAGATTTGCATCCGCTGGGCTGGTGGCATTCCTAGTGGGGCTGAGGAAGGATTATAACGTCAAGATCTGCCTTGCTATAGAATGAATTCAAGGCCAGCCTGGCAACTTAGACTCCGTTTCAAAATAGAAAGGGAAGAGGGGGCTGAGGATACGGCTCAACAGCGAGGTGCTCGACAAGTGGGTTGCATCCCCAGTGCTGCCAAGTGTCCAGGGATTGACACTTCCGTCCATGTGGAGGACCAAGGCAATCATTTCTTCATTCATTGCTCCATAGTTCATGTTTAGTAAACATCATTCATGCTTGAATTCCTTAGTTTGCAATGAGAGTTCTACCGCCACAAAAGCAGACACATAATTATGCATCATTTTCAAACCACGTGAGTGAAGGAAGCTGGCTAATTTAAAGTACAGTTAATAGAAAGAATTAAGAACTTACCCTGGCCTTCCACAGGATCCACATGTCAGTATGCATAAAAGTATTCTAGCTAATGATGAAGTAATAATTTTCAGAAAATCGATACTTATAACTTAATTAACTACTGACTTTAAGTTAGGACTGCCGACATCTGATGGTATCACAGGAGAAATCAGTGAGTAAATGGCATGTGCCCCCTTACAATGTGTGCAACGTCACCCTGGAATTCACCTTGGCAACAAGAATTTAATGAGGGCCTAAGATCTAACTACTATTTCATGAGATACTAGAACAGTATAATATCTTTTCTTTTTAAAAATATTTTCTCTTTATTCTTGAAATTTTCATGCATATATGCAATAAAATATAATCATAACTGCCTCCCATTTCCCCTCTGTAACTCACCCCACTTACTTCCTAACACATCACCTCCCAACTTTATTTCATCTCCTCTTCTTAGTGCAAGCAGTACTGCCCAAATGTACATGGGTATAGGGCCATTCTCTGCACCATGGGAAATATACCATGGGTCACAACCTCAAAATAAATGACTCTACTTGCTCCACAAGCCACCACATACCTCCTCAGTTAGGGATGAAGCCTGGAGTGCATCTTCCCCATCTACACCACAATTTCAGTTGACTAGAATTTGAGCAGTGTCCTTAGTTAGGCTTTTACTGCTATGAACAGACACCATGACCAAAGCAAGTTTTATAAAGCACAACATTTAATTGGGGCTGGCTTATAGGTTCAGAGGTTCAGTCCATTATCTTCAAGGTGGGAGCATGGCAGACACAGTCAGACAGAGCTGAGAATTTTACACCTTCATCTGAAGGGTGCTAGCAAAATACTGACTTCCAGTATGTACTTTTATGCATACTGACATGTGGATCCTGTGGAAGACCAGGGTAAATTCTTAATTCTTTCTATTAACTACTTTAAATTAGCCAGCTTCCTTCACTCACGTGGTTTGAAAATGATGCATAATTATGTGTGTCTGCTTTTGTGGCGGTAGAACTCTCATTGCAAACTAAGGAATTCAAGCATGAATGATGTTTACTAAACATGAGCTATGGAGTAATGAATGAAGAAATGATTGCCTTGGCAACTAGGATGAAGGTCTTAAAGATCACATCCACAGTGACACACCTACTCCAACAGTGTTCTAAAAGTGCCACTCCCTTGGCTGAGCATATACAAACCATCACAAGCCGGTAACTAGAGATGCTATAGCTCAGGAGTACAGCCACAGGCTGTGTGCAGAAGATAGCATTTCATAGCATGTATCCCTCCTCTGGTTTTTACCCCCTTTCTGTACCTCTACCCTGAGCCTTGTTGGGGAGAGTGGTTTATAAAAGTATCTGGCTTAGGGTTGAGTACTTTGTATCTTATAGAATGTTTTCTTTTTAAAAAAATGAGACTAGAGAGGCGGCCCAGGCGTTAAGAATGCTTGTTGCAGCCGGGCAGTGGTGACAGACGCCTTTAATCCCAGCACTTGGGAGGCAGAGGCAGGTAGATTTCTGAGTTCGAGGCCAGCCTGGTCTACAGAGTGAGTTCCAGGACAGCCAGGGCTACACAGAGAAACCCTGTCTCGAAAAATCAAAAGAAAAAAGGAAAAATGAATGCTTGTTGCTCTTGCAGAGGACCCGGGTTCAATTCTCAGTACCCACATGGTAGCTCACAACCATTAATCACTCCAATTCCAAAGGATCCGAGACACTCTTCTGACCTCTGCAGGCAGCAGATACATACATGATGTACAAACATACATTCAGGTAAAGCACTCATACATATAAAATAAATAAACCTAAAATAATACTTTAAACCACTATAAGGGTTGAATCAACAAAATCTAGACCGAGTAAAGTTAAGTGGGAAAAAGTTCTTAAAGTTTAAAAGTATTTGGAGATAAAGCAAAAGAGGCTATGAGATGGCTTAGTTGGTGATGTGCTGTCTGTCTGAGTTGTGGCAACATGTGTAATCCGCCTGAGAAGGCAGAGGCAGACCGTCCCTGAGGCTCACTGGCCAACAAATCTAGAGGGATCATTGAGCTGCTGGTTAGTAAGAAATGTAGTCATCTCCAAAAAAAGTGAGGAAAATAGTTAGACACCTGACACTGTCCCCTGGCTTCCATGTGGACCAGCACTTGTGCACGCATGCCTTTGCATACAAACACAAAAAGACAAGAGTTATAGCAATGAGAAGGTGGGGCAGGGAGCCTGACAGGACTGTCAATCAATTGCTGTGCATGACTCTCACTTAGAGATAGGGAAACTGGAAAGAAGGAAAAATTGACAGCTGAAGCAGCATAGACACGTGTCTGCAGGTATGGAGAAATTAAATAGTGGGCCAGTGAGATGATTCAGTGGATATCAGCAATTGCCACCCAACGATACAGGCCTGACAGCCTGAGTTTGATCCCCGGGATCCGTGTGAAAGGGGAAGAGAAGAACTGATTCTATAAAGTAGTCTTTTCACCTCCACACACACACCACTGCACATGTACCACACACACACCATGGCACATGCACCATACACACACCTTGGCACATGCACCATACTCACACCATGGCACATGCACCATACACACACCATGGCACATGCCATCATACACACACACACACACACACACACACACACACACACACACACACACATCACGGCACACGCACCCATATACACACCATGGCACATGCACCCACACATACATAATATGCACAAAAACTCATAATAAAATGGAACAAGTAAAAAACAGTTTTAAAGCAATTACATTCTGCGCTGGGGCTCTAGGTCAGTGGCAGGCACATACCCAGCATATGCAAGGCCCTGAATTCAATCTCCAGCACAGAGGAGAGCGGGAGACTAATTTTTTAGGTAAGAGGTTATGGTAATTATGTCTTTCAAGAGGAGGCCTTATCCTTTCAACATAACACTGAACCACGTACCAGTGAAGCAACATACTGTCTAAGATTTCTTCAAAAAACCAAACATTGAGCCGGGTGTGGTGGCGCACGCCTTTAATCCCAGCACTTGGGAGGCAGAGGCAGGTGGATTTCTGAGTTCGAGGCCAGCCTGGCCTACAAAGCAAGTGCCAGGACAGCCAGGGCTATACAGAGAAACCCTGTCTCGAAAAACAAACAAACAAAAACAAAAAACAAAAAAACAAACATTGTAAACAGAGATATAGAAAAGGAAAAAAAAAAACCCAACCCAGACTCATTGGGCAATTTACACTTTTATGACAATTGTACATGTTTTTAAAATTCCATAATCGTTTTAATATATAAAAGCCACCATGAGAAAGGAAATATTATCAGCTCTGAATCAAAAAGAGAGGACACAGAAGGCTTGGGAGAAACAGAACATAGCAGGAGCCTAGTGAGGGCAAGTGGCAGAGAGAGATGAACTGTCATCTGTTTGTAGCTTTCTGAACTCAGCAGCTTTTTGCAGACTACTGAAATGTAACCTCCACTGACAGCCTTTGGTGGCTGAGGACGACCTTGGCTCGCCCCTGAGAGGCTGGGGAGTCTGTCTTGCCGGAGGTGTGCCTCCTAAGGAGCCGGAGTTATATTGGGAGTTGGGACATCTTTTGACAGGGCAGCTTCGACAGCTGGCTAGGTTAGCAGTTTAGTTTGCTGTCACAGAAGAAAGCTGGGCCAACTGGGACACAGGAGGAAGTAACCTGAGCCCTTAACTCCAACCTGGGAGCTGAGTTGTAACTTGCCTACTGTTGCCATGGCTGTGTGGGGACAGAGGAATGCTCTATAGCCTACAGGGCAGCCTCTGGACTCCAGTCCAGGAGAAACCAGTCTTTCACAAACTTGCGAAATACTATTTGGCAAGGCCTATGAGGGTGACTTGTAGCCTAGTTGAATGGAAATACGTGTCAGAAAAGGTGGAAACAGGGCGGAGAAGAAATGTCAGCAAGATGGCCCTGGCTAGTCACTGTTTCAGAAGGGGTAGGAATCACAGAGAAAGACAAGTTTCCTTTCCCCTTCTCAGCTTTGTGAACTTTAGGTTTTTAGTTGTCTCATTTGTTTTCTGATATTTTTCCTTTCCGTGTGTGTGTGTGTGTGTGTGTGTGTGTGTGTGTGTGTGTGTTTATGCGCGAGTGCACCTCCACGAATGTGGAAAACATAAGACAACCTCCAGTGTCCTCAGGTGTCCCTACCCTGTTTTTTGAGACAAGGCCTCTCCCTGGTCTGGAACTCACTACTTAGGCTAGGGCCGGCTGGCTGGCTGGCCAGCAACCCCCAGGGTCTGCCTGTCTGCCTCCCCAGTTGCTTGGCTCACAAGTGCGGTGCCACCACATCCTGCTTTTCATTATATGGGCTCTGGGGATCGAACCTTGGTCCCCGGCTTGCAAGCACTTTGCTGAGCCCCAGATGCCTCCCCAGCTGCCTGCCCTTTATTTCTCTCTCTCCCTCTCCCTCCCTCTCTCTCTCTCTCTCTCTCTCTCTCTCTCTCTCTCTCTCTCTCTCTTCAAAGCATAACCCTGCTAACTGCCACCCACTAAGCATAACATTAACTCCCACGCTTCTCCCTGGATACGGAGCTCGCGCCTTTCGCATCTCCATGCCTGTTCCTCCTACCTTTTTGTCAAATCTTAAGAAAAACAGCCTCTCTCCATTTCCCTCTGGATCTCAGTCTCTTCATTTCCTCTGAGGCTAGGTGGCTTCTCCTTGGTTCTGACCCCCCCGCCCCCTGGAGCACGCAACCTCATTGAGGGGCGAGTAAGAAGCTCTCAGAGTGAGGTCGCACTGTGTCAGCCCCCGGTTAACTGTTTTACTGGGTGAGGTTCACGTCTCTCTTTAGCTTCAAGGTGCTGTTACTAGGATCTTTCAGCATCCTGCTAGGAAAAAGCTGTCAGGGCTTTGCGGGGTCACTTGCCCCCTCCTTCCCAACTTGATTCTGTTACCATCTAAGGAGCATCTGGTTAAAGAGGAGAAGAAGGAAATCAGAGCAAGAAGTAGAACGAGACGGGAAGTGACCTGCGTCACCCGCTGAAACCTAGCTTAGGTACAGTTGGGGAACTGATATCCAAGCCAGGCTCTAGGACTGCAGAGCCAGAATGCTTCTAAAGTGGGTGCAGGAGAAAGGGGTGGGGGTGGGGAGGAGGGAGGAAAAGAGGGAAAGGGAGAGACAGTAATTAATATCTCAAATATTGCAGATCGACTGACCTCCACACTATTTAATTGTGTAGAAATATCTATTATTATTATTATTATTATTATTTATTATTATTATTATATAATGCCAGCAAAAGTTACTGTATCAAAACTATTCTAATTTCCCCCGTGCTTTGTCAAAAAATGGGGTCAAGTTCCATTTCACCTCCATTTTTCAAAGTGAGAAAACAAAAGGTCGGAGAGGTGGGGGCTTTTTGTTTGTCGGTTTGTTTTGTTCTGTTTTGCTTGGGGTTGTTTGTTTGTTTGTTTGTTTGTTTTTGGTGACCGTGCAGCCAAAACTGGTTGTTCAGGGATCTGACTAATGTTTTGTCTCTTCGGGGTCTTATTGGAGTTTCTTGTTTGCTTGCTTTTTGAAAATAAAACGTTTGTTTTATTTATTTGTGTGTGTGTATGCGTGTATCTGTGGAGGTCAGAGGACATCTTGGACTGGTCCTCTCATTCCACCCTGTGCAAGAACCCTGGGGCTCACAGTTAGCTCATCAGGCTTGGCCACAAACACCAAGCCATCTCACCAGCTGTAGGCTGTCCTTTTTTTATCCTCTGGTATTTGATGGCTATAGGGTTGTTCATTAAATCAATTGCTATTGCATTTGAGGCTTTACAAAATAACTTTTATTTTTTCAAAAGAAAAGCAGCTTGCTTTTTAATATGATAACCTCAGAGAATCATCTTTTTGGCAGGTGTGGAAAGACAAGCATCTACCTATGGAAAACTGGCGATGGGCCATAGAAATAACAATGCCAAAAAAGCTGCCAGAACTTAACAATTAACAACTGAAAATACCGGGCCTCAAATGTCAGGGAAGGTCATCTCAACAGTCTATTAGCAGTCGGTGTCTCTCTCTGTATAGCACAGTCTGCCCTCAAACCTGAGAGCCGCCTGTCTCAGTTTCCCAAATGTTAGAAATACAGGTGTTTCTCACCACACCCAGCAATCAGGTTTTAAGTAGAGTTTGATTTCCCATTATTGTAGGAGGAAAAAGATGAGATTAAAAGTACTGGCAACCTAGAATAATTTTGTCCAACTGTAATCACACTTCAAGATTTCTACCTGGTATCTTCAGCTTGTGGACAGGGGGAAACCAAACAGAGGTGGGGCCCTGACAACAGAAGAAAGTCCTCAGCTCTTAAGGCTCATTGCTAAAGCGCTAGCTTCTACTAGTATATATAATGACTAATACATGCTTATGGCTGAATTTTTGTTCACTTCATGATACCAATAAAGTTATAATGAAGGCTACTTAACAGTCATAATTTTTTTTAAATAGTAGCAGTAGAAAGCATAAGAAAATTGCTACATCATAGTCTTCAGAGAAAATGAATTCATGTGAAAAGATATAAACGTTAAAGTTTTTACTTATTTATTTATTGTCTGTCTGCCTGTTTGTTTATTATAACATAGGGCTTTAAATAGTACAGCTGGTCTAGAGCTTGTTATGTAACTAAGAATGACCTTGAATTTCTGATCCCCCTACCCCATCTCTACCGCGTAAGTGCTGGGACTGCAGACATATACCACTACGCTGGGTTCTGCTTGGTTCTAGGCAGCTGACTCCTGGGTCATTATGCATGCTAAGGTAAGCATTGCAGCTTACATCTGAGATAGACCCTCAGACCTCTCTAGGTCTCACACTGCAGCACGGGTTGTCCTGGAAGCCTGAACTCATCACAGTCTTCTTGCTTCGGCCTCCCAAGTGCTGCCAGTACAAGAGTAAGCTCTCATACCTGGCTTTTAGAAAGAGAGAGTCTGTCAACCTCTAAAAATCCCAAGAAATCAGAACATATGTACTGGAATTAAATGAGTGAGTTTAGATATCCAATATGCAAAATTTAACTGAGAAGAATTTCAGGGCAGAAATGGAGAGCCATTACCCCGAGTGTCCTGGGACGCACGGGAACTGTCAAGATGATCTGGGCAGATTCACCTGGGCTGGTGGCAAGCATGTCTTCCAGAGGCATAAACCAAGTAAGGAATTGCCCCTCTCAGAGGATTACTAGCACAGCGTTCAGGTTTCCTGAAGGAGCCCAGGAGAAGATCCTGGAGTCCCGGTCTCGATAAGCCCTGCTGAGCCTGTAGAGAAGACGGCTCTCTGCTGCTAGGAACAATAAATTGTCTAAAATCTTATAATGACTGGCGATGAATCTGCTGGGACAGATGAGCGATTACCAGTTCTTCTGTGTCACATGTCACAATCAAATCCTCCATCATTAGACTTTCTGTATCCATTTCTGAGTAGAGGAAAAAGCTGCTCGCGCATGCTTTCCCGGCATGCTTTGTGGCATGGGTTGTTTAGGAGTCAGTGGAGATCCCACCTCATGATTAAATAGTCTTTAATCGCCCCAAGGGCGATTCCTGCGGGGCGTAAGGGTGTCTGAGGCTCCTCTTCAGTGATGGAGGCTTTGCCCTGATATTATGACTGACTTGGGGGTTTGTACCACAGCAGTCCAGTACGATTAACTTAGAGTGCAGAACACTAGCGTGCATGTCCACATGCCTATTTTTCTAATTCTATATCAGAAGTATCCAGATTTTTTTTCTGTTTCATTTCATGATTTTTTTTCCTTTTTCCTGTTTTATTTGGGGGAGACTAGGCGCTTGAGGAATAGAGAATTAAAGTTTAGCCATGTAACCGGATCGGTCCAAAATTCACGGTCCTCCTGCCTCAGCCTCCAGAGGATTATAGGTGTGGACCACTATACTCAGCTTTCTTTTTTTCTCTTTTATATACCCATCAAATCTGAAAGCTTCATTTAAAAAAAATTGGCCAATTTACATGATTGTGGTTTTTTTAAATGTAAGCATACATAATAATATGTCTTTTTCCCCTTTCTGTTCCCATTCTAAACAATTACTTCTTGATCCTGCAAACAAGCCAATGTTGCCGAGTTTCCTGTGATCTTCCTTCCAGCCATAGGTTACATACACACAGGAAAAAGTATACTCCCGGGGTCCCCTGCATCCCTACTTATACAAACGACAATTGATTTTGTATACTCTTGAGCTGATATTTTTTCAAGTACAAATAAATTATGAGCACTTTGAAGACCTCCTCTGCCTTAGCTAGCTCCCCTTTCTAGCCCTCATGCCTCTCACCCCTAATAGGCATTTACTTTGCACTTCTGTAAGCTAGCAACACATTCCATTCCCTAATTAGTGGTAAATCTTATACAGGCTCATCCGCTCAGCACTATTTCAGTGTAAGCCTCTCGATGATGGGATACACACGCTGAGCCACTCCCCGCCCCCTTTGATACAGGATCTAACATAGCAACATGAATAATTATGAGTTTAATAAATGCCTTTTTATGACTCTGACTTCTGATTTTCTTGCCACCCACTTAGTATTTGGAAACCAGTTCTATCCACTTTTGCAATTCAATTACATTCTAGCTGGTTATCAGTCAGATAAATAACACGGATTGGCCAGATTCTGAGAGAAGAACCACAGGTTTATTCCTTTATTAAGTCAGTATGTTAGGAAAAGAGCCACAAAGTGGTTATACATCTGTCCGTACTTTCTAATTGTATCTATGTGTTCAGTATAAATCTAATCATATAGGCAGCTGGATTTCATTAAGAACTTGATAAATATGTCTAACATGTATACGAAGAAGATGCATGAATAGTTAATTTGACTTTTAAAAATAAGAGCAAGGGGATATTAATAAATATGTGAAAACTTAATAATACGGGCCAGACAGATGGCTTTATTGGTTAAGAGCATTTGCTGCTCTTGCAGAGGATTTGAGTGTGATTCCTAAAACTCACATCAGGCCATTCCTAACCACCCGCAACCACAGTTCTAGGTCATCCAACATCTCCTTCTGGCTCCACAGGCGTCAGCACTCACTCATGCATAGACCCACACACAGACATTTACATATGCACACAGTTAAAAAAATAAAAATATACCTTTAAATAGAGGAAAAAATATTTAGGAGTAAAGGCTGGATTTGTCGGCACAGGAAGAAATCAAAAAACAAAATAGCCTAAAGCAGTCAGAATTCCTGTGTTAATGTTCGTTCAGCCCCGAAGGTGGTGATACTGAGGTGCAAGGACTTGCGGGGTGTTTGGCAATTAGGGGAGGAACCTTCATGAGTCAGATCACAGCTGTTGAAAAGGAAAGCCAGAGAAAGCCCTTCCTCCTTGGTCCCAACTTCTCACAGTGAGAAAATGATTCTTTATGAGGATCCAGACACAACCTGCTTCTGCCCTGGATTTTCACCTTGGAATCTCAAGAAGTAACCTTCCGTCCACTTCACAGCAGCTGAAACCTAGCCCAACACCCATTTAAGGAGGTCCCTGTTTGTTAAGTTTGTGGCTCCACAAAACAGTAAAGAAAAGAAACGAAGCAAATGGTTTTGGGGAAATCAATACCTGAGGGGAAATAATACATTTAGGCCTCTGCCTAAACCTACACATCTGAATGGGAAAAGTACAATTATTAAAATTCATAAAAGAAAATATAGGAAACTTTGCGGCATAAAGAAAGAATGTGATTTTAAATATTAAAAGTTGTCAAATATGGAGCTGGGGATGTAGTTCGGTTCAGTTGGTAAGAGTGCTTACCTATCACATTACCTGACAAAACAGGTGTGGTGGCTCATGCCTGGAATGCCAGGACTCGGGAGGTGGGGGAGGGGGAGGGTCACAAGTTCAAAGGTCATCCTCAAATACACAGAAAGTTCTAGGCTAGCCTGGGATACAGGAGACTCTGTCCAGAGAAGGAAGAAAGGAAGGAAGAAAAAAAGAAAGGAGGGAGGAAGGGAGGGAAGGAGGAAGAGAGGAAGGGACCGAGGAAGGGAGGGAGATTGGTTTCAAATGTGTCCAAAAGTAGAAAAAAGTGACTATGGCCGGGTGTGGTGACGTACGCTTTTAATCCCAGCACTCGGGAGGCAGAGGCAGGTGGATTTCTGAGTTCGAGGCCAGCCTGGTCTACAGAGTGAGTTCCAGGACAGCCAGGGCTTTACAGAGAAACCCTGTCTTGAAAAACAAAAAAACCAAACAACCAAAAAAAAGTGACTAATGGACTTCCATGCAGTTATCACATAAATTTTTAAGTTCACAAAACTCTATTCCAAATGCCTTTTCTCCTCACCCACTAATTTTTTTCTTTTAATTTTGACATATTACATCCTGTATTACAATATCTCTTACAAATATGTACATACATTTTATATGAGCATGATGCCACCATCGTAACAGTAGACTATAAGAATAATTAATTAACTATGTTTAACAACTGAGCAAAGGTCATATAAACTCATAGAATCTTAAGCAGAAATCACATGGCCTACCCAGGTCTGCACCGGGTGCTCAGTGTATATATTATAGTTTTTAGGTTAGCGCTTTTATGGGACTCCTCAATATGTGAATGACTGGGTCAATTCTTGTTCCTGTTCTTGGGGAATCTTTTCTTTTTCTGTTAGCTTGGCTTGTCCAACTTTGATATGGTGGTCTTTGTTTTATCGTATTATAATTTATTTTGTTATGTTTTGCTGTTATCTCCCAGAATCTGGGTCCTTGCTAATGAGAGACAGAAAAGGGGTAGATCCAGATGGGAGAGAAGGTGGGGAGAAACTGGGGGGAGTAGAGGGAGGGAAACTATATTTAGAATATATTGTATAGGAAAGAATCTACTTTTACTAAAAGAGGGGAGAAGTAACTAATTTTTTAAAAACATTCTAAAAGATTTCAAAACATAAACAACCATTTGATTATCTAAGAATTAGAATTGGGGAGAAAAGAACAGAGAGTGAAGGCTATATTAAGAGATGACTATCTAGAATATACAAAGAACCCTAGCAAATTGGCAAATGACAGAGACTTTAAAGAAAAAACTGGACATAGACTACAATAGGCAACTTAAAAAGAGGCAAATCAGAGAACTTGAGGAGTAACCCTAAAGAAATTAAAATAGAAATAACGAAGAATCAGTATATACCAAGTAGCCTGGAAAAAATTGCTGGTTAATGCCAAGTGTTGGTGGTGATGTGTGCTGGCGGAAGGCAGATTGGTGTATTCTGGGAAAGCAATCTGTCTCTATTTAGTTAAATTAAGTATAAAGATATTCTGGGATCCAGCAGTTCTGTTCCTGGATATGCATCTCAAAGAAGCTCTTACCCTGAGCCACTCAGCAATACACAAGTGTGTTCACTGAAGGGTTATTCACTGCGGGGGTGGGTGGGGGGGGAGGTTACTCATTGTCACTGTTGTGGACAGATGGAGACCATTTGATAGTGAATAGGTGATACACAGAACACCAGTCCACAGGCAGAGGCCAGGCACCAATGCACACTCAGTCACATGTGCAGGTGCTCAATATGTACTTGAGGAAAACAAGGGAGTGCTATAATACGTCATCATTTCAGTTAAGAAAATCTAAGCCAAAACCGACATCTATTTTGCAAGAATACATACAGCAGCTGGGGAGACAGCTCAGTTGGTAAAGTCTCTTGGGTCCTCATGCTTTCGAGGCATAAGGATCTGAGTTCAGTCCCCAACACCCACATATAAAGATGGGCAAGCCCAGCAGAGACAAGAGGATCCTTGGAACTTACTGGCCAGCCTGTCTAAGCAAATTGGTGAGCTGCAGGTTCACGGATGGATCCTGTCTCAAAGACTTATGTGGGAAAAACAAAACAACAAAACAAAACAAAACAAAAAAACAAAACAAAACAAAACGGAGTGGAAGAGGAAAATACCCAGTGCCAGCCACTGGCCTTTGAATGCATGGGTGCACACACATTCAAAAATATATATGTATATACTACACACACACACACACACACACACACACACACACACACACACACACACGCAGAGTTAAGAAAATATGTAAACAAAATGATATTGTGATGGTATATGCAGTGATTCTGGAGGCAGGGAGAGAGGCATCCAAATGGAGTAGTGGAGTAGGGAGGAATACATAAATAAAAGCAGTTGCTGGCACAGACTAATGATAATACTGTACCCGGAGCTGAGAAATAGCATTACCTCATCTTTCTAGACCCAAGTGAGGGCTAAGGGTGAGAGGTAGACAGCAGAAATGGCTCATATCTTTGAATGAGTCTAAATTGATTGGCGCTTTCATCACAAGATTTAACAAACTAGACTAAAATCAAATCAAATCAAATCAAACAAACAAAACTCTTCTCTGCCTGAATCTCAGTAGTAGAGACTGATCAAGTGGTAAAGGGCCACGTTTGGGGTATGGCTCTGTTGAGAAAGTACGGGCCTGGCATGACCCCTGAATTCAGTCTCTCCGCTGAATAAAACCAGTCATGATGGTCCACACCTATAAGCTTGGCATTTAGGAGGTAGAGCCAGGAGGACCAAAAGTTCAAGGTTACTCTCAACTACATAGACAATTTGAGTCCAGCCCAGATTGTGTGAGACTGCATTTTTAAAAAAGAAGAAAAACGGGTCTTGGAAGTCAAAATCCAAAGCACACAAACCCGAGAAAACTGACTTTAAAGGGCAGGGGAGGTGGGAAGAGGGTGCCACGGGGAGACATGGGCGCACGAGGAAGTCTTATGAGCAATGTGGAAGTAATTTAAGCATAAAGTTGAATTTTTGCTTCAACATGTAAATATCCATGTACTTGCATAAATGAATGATGGAATAAATTAATGAACTAACAGAATACAAATAATTTATAGCAACACTCTGCCCATCCTGAGGAGCACAGACCCCTCCCCAACCCCTGCAGTTCTAGGCTTTGCTGCCATAGAGCAAAAGATGTCCCTACTGTGCATTAGAAGCTGAGTCATTGCCTGGAGGCCAGGGATACCTTAACTGACTTCGAAACTTAGAAAACCATTATACCAGGCTGGGTCTCAGTTTCCCTCCCTTCCTTCCTTCCTCCCTCCCTCCCTCCCTTCCTTCCTTTCTTCCTTCCTTCCTCTCTTTCTTCCTTTAACACAGAATCTACCATGTAGCCCAAACATGGCCCTACCTTGTGGTAACCTTCAATAGCCCATGTGCATACGCAGCTAGTGTTGGTCATTAACCCTTCCAGGAGGCTGGGGTGGATCACATGAGCTCAGTGTTAACTTGAGGGCCTAGGTTTGCATCCTAGCACTGAACGAAAAAAAAAATCAAACAAAACAACCAAAGAACTGATATAGGATAGAAGTGGAGAGAAAGAATCATGGACAGACAAAAAGCAGCACCTGCTGTCATAGTAACGGAATCTAACTTAATGTGCATGACACTGCAAACAGCTGCAGTAGCATATACCTACAGTCCCAGATGCTCAGGAGGCTGAGGCAGGAGTATCATCTAAGCTCATGAGTGAAATTCTCTCAATACAAGAGTAAAATTCCATAGATAGATAGATATAGATAGATAGATAGATAGATAGATAGATAGATAGATAGATGATAGATAGATGATAGATAGATAGATAGATAGATAGATAGATAGATAGATAGATAGATAGATAGATAGTTGTGGGATATAAAACCATGCCAAGAAGTTTGGTAAGGTAGAGCAGGTCAAGACCCAGAGACTCGGTGGGCACACACCTGAGGCTTAGGTGACTCCCAGCTCCCTGCCTGAAGTTATGCTTCTCACATAAAAGAAACATGTCCTATGGTCACTTAGGCTCAAAACATGAGTCTCCGGCTCTTAGGTCTCCACGCTAATGAGGTAGCTAGAGGTCTGGAGGGCTTAGCCAATAAGCTTTCCTTTGCAGACATTCCTTCCTGCAAAGGATATTTGATCTCAGGCCCACCTTGAAATTTAAGCATCCATTTTCCAGCATGACAATAAACTGTTTAGAACTATGGACTGTCTCTTTTCATCAAGATCATGAAGAAGGCCTTTGCCTACAGAGCTGCAGCGTAATCTCCTGTAGAAGGCCTCTCTGCACTCCCAGCCACAATCTCCAGGAAGGCTGCCACCATCAAGCTAAGGACAATCATGCCCATTGGGACAAGCCGAATTTCCCCTTGTCTCCCAGGGCCCCAACTCCATTCTCTGCTCTTCCGAGATTCCCAGCGGCACCTGGATGTCCAAGAGTCTGAGAACCTCACGACCTTGTTGCAGGTCTGGGACGCCTGAATCAGCCCCGGGGACCTTGAACCAGATCCGACCTTCCCACAGCTAAGACTGTCCTTTCCCACCCCGGAGTGGTGTCCTCAAAGTACCAATGTCTGGCTTGTAAAGTGGTTCAACGGGTAGATGCTTCGGCTGCCCTGAGTTCAATCCCTGGAGCCTACATAGTGAGAGAGAACTGATTCCTGAAAGCTGTCCTCTGACTGCCTGGCACACACTGTACTGTGCTCACCTTCCAAGTAAATAAATATAAAAACAGAGAGAAAGAAAAAAACTTGTCAACATCTTTGAATAGAGGGGGATTCTGAGAGACAGTCATAGCCAAGAAGAGCTAAGGAGACCGCGGCAGCTCAAGTCAACTTGTGATATCCTGGACTGGAGAAAGAACATTTGCAAAAGAAGGAAAAGACAGTAATAGTTAAGGAAATACTTTAGGTGTTAGTACCGTGCCAGCACTGTCTCATTGATTTTCACATCTCATGTTAGTGTGTCAATGACTAGGGGAAAGCTGAGAAGGTATAGGACCCCCCCATCCTTCTGCTAAGCATGTCTATTAATCTAAAAGTCTTCTTTTCATGATAGTAAAAATAATTTCCTTTTTAATATATAATACATCTTAGTCCTTTTTTTTTCAAAAAAGATGCCATTTTTACATAGGTGTATTTTCTGTGTATGTGACATGAAGGTGTTCATGGAGGTCAGGAGAAGGAATCTGACCACCGTAGGTCAGTGGTTCTCAACCTGAGGGTCACAACCCCTTTGGGGTTGAAAGATGCTTTCATGGGGATTTCTGAAGACCATCAGAATACACAGATATTTACAATGCAGTTCATAAAAGAAGCAAACTTACAGGGTTGGGAGTCAGCACAGCATGGGTGGCAGCCCCAGGAAGGTTGAGAAACGCTGCCCTAGCTGGAGTTAGGTGGACAGTTGTGAGCTGCCCCAAGCAGGTGCTGAGAATAATGGGGTCTGCCGAAGCATCAGGCAAGCTGGATTAGTGCTTTGGTTAGGTAATGCAATGGCAGCCCGTAACTCATTGAGTTTGAGGAGAACCGCAAGGTGGCAAATGTGCACTGGTTCCAGTAGCATCTAAATGTTAGAGCAGAGGACCGATCTCTTCATAGAGCTCAACCACAAGCAATTAGTAAGATGTTTTAACCAGTCTGAAGTTACGACAATGATTCTCAAGTTATGGGGTTTTGAGCAAAAAAATGTCGAGAGGGGATTATCTCTGGGGTCCCATCTTACCCAGGTCCTGACAGTCAGTACATACTTAAGAGATGTTCTAGTTGGGTGTGGTTCTGCTCACCTTCAATGACACCACTCGGATCATGATCAGGAGGAATTCAAGGCTGGCCACAACAAGTGAGAAACTTGAGGCCGATCTGGGCTATATGAAATCCTCGATAATTAATTAATTGACTAATTAATTAATTAATTATTAAAATCAGCAGGAGTTCACTAAAGTTATGGCGGCATGCCTCAGAATTCAGGGTACAACTGCAGTATTTTATATACATCTTTCACAAAACAAACAGCTATATAGCCTATCTGGCAAAATAATCAAATAAAAAGAATGCACTATATATTTTCTAGTTAATGACATTTATCTGTTCTTGTGATTTAAGTTCCAAGTCTCTGAGTAGAACTATGCCTTTAACTCTGGGACTATTGGGCCATGAGTCACTTGCAAGGTATCTTCTCTAAGTACGTATTAATGTGCTTCACAGACTAGAAACTGGCCTATCAGGTTTGTTTAATGTTTCTCTGGTGAAGAACCTTGAAGCAATTGAATGTTACAATTTTTTTCCTGTGCGTTTTTTATTAGCTACAGAACCTTGCCAAGTCACTCAAGCTAATCTGCAAGTCCTGTAATTATCACAAAAAAAACTACTCTGGCAAATTAAACCCACTTCTCAATGCAGGCTTAATAGGCAAGAGGGCTGTTTGGAAAGCTCAGTGGATTATAAGCGCTACTTTACAAAACACACCGCAGCACACTTACACTTGGAGACGTGGCCTTAAATAGTTAAACAAGTCCATTGATATCAACCGGGTACATTTGCTTTGTTTATTTTTCCCAGAAGACTTCATTACCTCCAAAGCACCTGACTGAATAGGAGCAAAAAGGCCTGGTGGAATTGCGCAGCTCAGATGGAGGGAAGCAGCGAACCCCTCATGTGGAAAAGTTAGTGGACGTCACTGGCGCTGAGGGCTGTCAGCACAAGCACTGAGGGAGAGAATGACACTTGGTTACAGTCAGGGGTCACGCGGCACAAGAGTCTCTGAAAGACAAGATAAAATAAGTACAAAGTAGAATCAAAACAAAGTCTTAGGCGTTTGATCAGCCAAGTTGAATGTTGAAACAATACGGAGAGGGGTAAAAGCTTAGTTCTCCGATAAGTACTTGTCGGACTCAGTGAAGAGGGATCGGGTCTGACGTAGAACTAGCTTTGGAAAAGATCTCTGTATAATCAGGATCATTTTAAACTGAAATAATCAAGATCTCCCAGGGAGTCTAGGTCCTGCCTAAACTCCTATCATCAAGGCTGACATTTGTGGAGGGCCAGTCCGCTTACAAGTCTCCTTCTTTCCTGGGCTGATTACTGAAGGTTTCAGTAAGGCTGCAGAACAGAGCCCAAGCCACGCCCCTTTAAACAGAGCTCCCGGGTCAGGAACACTGGAGGAGCGATTGAAGTGACTAGGGCAACTCCAAGTGTTTGGGGAGCTCAGGCTCAGAAGGACTGAGATAAGGAAACAGCCATTAGTCACCTCTTTTAACTCACTCTCTGAAGTTGGCTGGTTTCACTGTGGACCCGGGTGATTAACAGGACAGAGATAGCTTCTGCAATTCAGCTTCTTCAACTAGAAAGAAATTTGAAGCTTCCTCTGAGCGTTCATTTCCTATTTGAATGCTTCAGATCAGATCTCCACCATCAGGAGACTGGTGGCTGCCTCTCATCTTGCACACATCCTGGAGAAAAGAAGAGGCCTGGGTGTGTCCTACTCAATGGACTCACAGTGCAGGACTTCCCACTGCGCCTCTCAGGGAGCAGATGTCAGAATACCTGTCAGCCCTGGTCACTCCACTGTGGAAGCAGGTGCGGCTATCATTGCAGACAGGGATAAAACAAAACCAAGAGCAACAAACAAGAAAATCAAAAACAAACAAACACCCTATTTTTTTTTTTTTGAGAGAAAGAGAATTGGCAAATCAGCTGAAATTTGCCAAACACTGCTTTATGCACAAATAACTCTTAAAAAATGTTTTTAAGTATTATTCAAATAAAAGTTAAGAAAGTTCTAGCTGGGCTGTGGTGGCTCATGCCTTTAATCCCAGCACTGGGAATCAGCGACATGCAAAATCTCTGAGATCAAGGCTAGGCCAGTCTATAGAGCAAGTTCCAGGACACCAGGTTGACACAGGAAAACTATCTTGGGAGGGAGGAGGAGTCAATATTGGGTAACCTCTCTGTCAAGCCTGCTGACCTAAGTGTGATCATTGGGGTCAACATGGTAGAAAAAAAAAAAACAACTCCTTCAGTCTGTCCCTGACACATACACATGCATACACACACACACACACACACACACACACACACACACACACACATTTCTATACACTAAATAAATAAATGAATGTAATAAATTAAAAAAAACAAAGAAAATCCAGTACTTAGACTGATTACCTCTTCTCTGTTTGATCCTTTTTCTGATGCATAAGATGAATTCTTAAGTCTGGGCAGTGACTCCATTTTCAAAGATGATAAAGATAAGGAGATAGGACCCCACACCCCACTCAGCTGTCAAACGTGAAGTTTGGGGTCAGGCTTATTCTTGTCTTCATTTACTCCTTTCTCCCAGGCATCAGTTCACTCTTTATTGTATTTTAGCTCTTATACTTTCTCTACCCTTATGGTGCTAACACACTCTAACTCATGGTTATGACTATAATAACTTTTTCCTTTCTTTTTTCCAGGTAGAGCCTCACATCTCCCAGACTGGTGTCCAACTTCATATGTAGCTGAGGTTGACTTTTGAATTTTGATACTCCTACCTCTACCTCTAAAGTCATATGATTACAGACATGTGCCATCACATTCAGTTCCTAGGTCAAACTCACGGTCTCAAGCATGCCAGGCAAACATTCTACCAATTGAGCTATATCTCAGCACCTATACAAAAGCCTCTTCAGTAGAAATTCCCCACGATCCATCTTATGTTACTAAAGAGAGAATTAAAAAAAATCTCTGAGTTCCTGTAAGTAAGTCTTCAATGGCCTTTTTGTGATGGCATACATGGTTCCTCCTTTATTATCTCCCAACCTCATTTCCTACAAACCCCATGGTAGCATCTTCCCAAGCTGTCTATGTAAGGCAGCCTTTCCCTCCTTGGCTGGTCACAGTTATAGGTAATCTCTATGTGTTTTGCTTACCGCATCAGTGATGTAAAACTTCTTGTTTCTTAGTAGAGATGCTTACAAGTGTTTTCCTACCTACAGCAAGCACTTGGGACAGGAACCACATTGGTCCAATAATGCTATTATATCTGCAGTACTTACAGCCACGTTTAGAACATGGTAGATGGTCAGTGAGTGTTTCCTATTGGGATGAAAAAGAGAAGGAAGTAGGTGATTGGATATAGGAGTTGGTAAGTTTCCGAAAAGAAGCAATTGATGAGTTGAGTTCAATGCCCACAACCCACATGGTAGAAAGAACTAACTCCTAGCCAGGCGGTGGTGGCACACGCCTTTACTCCCAGCACTTGGGAGGCAGAGGCAGGCGGATTTCTGAGTTCGAGGTCAGCCTGGTCTACAAAGTAAGTTCCAGGACAGCCAGGGCTACACAGAGAAACCCTGTCTCCAAAAACAAAACAAAACAAAAAAGAAAAGAAAAAGAAAAGAAAAAAGAATAACTGACCCCTTCAAGTTGCCAGAGGCCAGGCGCATAAAGAACAACAACAACAACATAAAATATCAAAGAATATTTTTAAAAGAAAAACAAAAACAAAAAGGAGCAACAATAACAAAAAAACTACACTAGATTGTCTGTCTTCATTTATTTTCCTGTTACCATGATAAAAATTCTGACAGAAGTAACTTAAAGAAGAAAGGGTTCATTGTGACTCGAGACTCAAGGGTACCCTCCACCATGGTGGGAAAGTCAAAGCAGCGGGAGCTTGAAGAGGCACTCACAGCACACCCACACTCAGAAGCCAGAAAGCAATAAACTCTCAGTGGTACTCAGCTCCTTTCACCATTTACACAGGCCAAGCTCCCAACTAGGGAATGGTGCCACCCTCAGTGGAAATAGGAATGGCTCCCATAGGCTTATACATTTGAGTGCTCCATCATCAGGGAGTGGCATTACTTGAGAGGGATTACAAGGTGTTGCCCTGTTGAAGTAGGTGTGGCCTTAAGGAAGTCTGTCACGAGGCTTTGGAGTTTCAAATTCCCAAGCCAGTTCCAGTGTTTCTCTCTTCTTGTTGCCTGTGGACTTGGCTGTGGAACTCTCAGCTTTCTCTCTAGCACCATGTCTGCCTCCATGCAGCCATGCTCCCAACCGTGATGAAAATGGACTAAGCCTTTGAAACTGTAAGTCTCAATTAAATGCTTTCTTTTATAAGAGTTGGTCATAGTGTCTCTTAACAGCAATAGAGTGCTAAGAGAACACCTCAAAGCAGTGAAGATAAGCCCCTACTGGCCGATCTCCCTGGTAATTCTAGATCTGTCAGGCTGACAGTATTAACCATCACACTTGCCAATTCCTAGTCAAAGACAAAATTACTGCCTAGTTGTCTCTAGTTGTGTCCAGCTTTTGCATATATGCCCAAACTCCAGGGTGAAGTAGACAGACTACAGTAAATGTATCAGTTGCAACACTTTTGCCCACAGTTTCCTCTCAGAAAATCCAGGCCACCTGCAGCTGTGCTGTGGTTCTTACTGCCATCCAAGTCATGACCATTTGCTCTGAGTAACTCTGTCAGGTGACCTCTATGGAATCAAGAGTTACGACATGAAGCCGGGTGTGGTGGCGCACGCCTTTAATCCCAGCACTTGGGAGGCAGAGGCAGGCGGATTTATGAGTTCGAGGCCAGCCTGGTCTACAAAGTGAGCGCTAGGACAGCCAGGGCTATACAGAGAAACCCTGTCTCGAAAAAAAACAAAAACAAAAAACAAACAAACAAACAAAAAAGAATTATGACATGAAAATGAACTGGTATAAAATACATGAGAAGATCCACATAGCAAATCAAAACCAAACGGAAACTGAGGTTCCCAAAGAATAAGTCAGTTGCTCAAGGAAGGAGACACAAAGACCTGAACTTCCAGGATCCCCAGGGTGTTGCATAACTGGCCATGGATTCTGTATGACGTGTTCTATGTCTCCTACTAGCTGTGCCTTGTTCCTGGAGACTTGTTGTGTGTTATATCTCTCCTTAACTATCTCAGTAAAAGGATTCTAGTTCCTGACCAGAAAAGTGGTGGACCTAAACAACCAACACACATTCATTTAACAAATTCATTTAATAAATGATGATCACATTGAGACATAGTAGATTTGGTGGAGAAAGAGATACAGATGATAAATATTACTGAACATGTCAGATATGGTCTGGTAAATGCACTAACAAAATATATGTGTTTAAGATTGATTGATTGATTGATTGATTGATTGATTTATACTTTGAGATAGGGACTCCTATAGCCAAAGCAAGACTCAAACTCACTGGATAGCTTCCGGTGACCTTGAACTTCTGATCCTCCTACCTCTACCTCCTGAGTCTTAAGATTACACATGTCATTTGTCAAACTGTCTGGAATATGCACTGCTAAGGATCAAACCCAAGTCCTATGTGTGCTAAGCAAGCCCTTTACTGAGTGATCAAAATCCATGGCCCATATCTAAGAATTTTTAGAAATTCAATTTAAATTCATTTGTATAAAAGAAAATGAAAGCATATGCTAAGGAAATAATATGTGCTATTTCAAAAAAAAGTCTCAGTGGTGAATTTTGATAAATAAAACTGTTTTGATCAAAATTATACTTTGATCTACATATTCGAAGCACATTTTAGCAGAATTTCAAAACTAATAGCCACAAAGCACATCTCCTCACAAGAAAATAAACCATTCTAATGCTCTTTCACAAGGAGCTGATGGCTATCCTCAGAATACCCAAGAAGCATTTGAGCTCAAGGGCAAAGGTCTAGATGAAGTTCCTGGTGTGTCTAAAGTGCCAACTTGGTGTTTCCTCAGTATGGTATTAAAAAATGTACCATCTGAACTGTCTCGGTGCTAACACAACTTTGGCTCAAAAGGGCAGTCTCTGGAGACTGCCCATGTGAATGTATGAAGAGATGAGTCTTTCCTAAGACTTTTTGAAATACCTTTTATGGAGCTAGGCAGATGCTCAGTTGGCTGCAAGACAAGAGAACTCGAGTTCCAATCTCTAGCACCCACATTAAAAGACTTGCTGCTCTTTTAAAGGACCCCAGTTCAGATCCCAGTAGCCACAAGAAATGGCTTCACAATTGCCTATAACTCCATCTCTGAGGGATCCAAGGTGCCAGGCATGGTGACACACATCTACACTCCTGGTTCTAGAATACTGAGACAGAAGAATCCCTGGAATTCTTGCTACAAAAAAGAAAAAAGAGCAAAACAATAAGTAAAAAGTGGAGAGTGACTTCTGGTCTCCATATCCACATATACAAGAGTGTGTGTGTGCTCACCTTCATGCATACATGTGCACACTTGTGAAATAAAGTCAACAGGGCCAGTGAGGAGGTTCAAAAAAGACAGAGAAATTCATTATCAAGAAAATCCGCCGGGTGTGGTGGCGCACGCCTTTAATCCCAGCACTCAGGAGGCAGAGGCAGGTGGATTTCTGAGTTCGAGGCCAGCCTGGTCTACAAAGTGACCAGGGCTATACAGAGAAACCCTGTCTCAAGCTGAGTTGGATCGCTAAAGCGCATACAAGGATGCAAAGAGAGAGCTAACTTTACAAAGTTGCCCTCTGATCTCCACATGAACATACCTCCCCCAAAACCAAATGTGATTTACACATTTTTAAACATGTATGTAATTTTTAAAAAAAGAAAGTCGGGGCTGCACGAAGGGATCAGCGGTTAAGAGCACTTGCTGCTCTTGCAGGGTTGGCTCCCGTTTTGTTTCCCAGCATGTGTATTTGGGCAGTTACAGCTCCAGAGCATCAGCTGGCATCCATTCGCACGTGTACACACACACACACAGAGACTTTTAAAAATGGAGTCTGAACACAGTATGCTTTGGTGCACAATGCAGTCAACACAGATTATTACATGAAAATCTCAATGACGGGGGTAGGATTCTGTCCTCTGAGTTAGTAGGACAGCTCTAGAGGCTTCCAAAACAATAGAGATTAAAGCTATTGCTTTTGGTTGGTACGTTAACTACTTTTCTGTTGCGGGAAATATTTAAAAAATGAACCCGCCAACTCTCTACGGGACCAGGCCACGCTCCCCCGCCAATCACAACTCTCTGGAGCTAACCCCTGCGTCATGTGATCTCACTCGCTTTGTCTCTGTCTGCTAACTCGCCAGCCCTGCTAGGCCACATGGCTCCCACCAGGCCATCTCTCAGACGGGGGTTACCCGAATTTCTCTTGCTTTCACGCAACTCCCCGCGTACCCCTGGTTAGCCATCTCAACACCTAATTACTCAGTAGAATCAAGACTCTTACTGCTTAATTAGCCAATCAGATGTATGTATCAATAATAACACAATTTACAAGATGCCAATACAAAAATTTCAGAGTCAAATGATAATGATAAAGCTTTAACACAATTATTCTAACCTTTGATAACACCACGTCAGCCTCCATTTTGGCTCTCCCTCTTCTCCTCAGACCTCTCTGTCTGTCTCCTTAACTCCTCCCTCTGCCTCCCTTCTCCTATCCAATCACAAGCCTCCCACTGCCGTAATGTGATTGGACAGGATCCTGCGACATTTTTTTTCTATTCCCGTGATTTAAAAAAAAAAAAAAAGACCAAAGCAACTTAAAGCAGGAAGGGTTTATTTGAGCTTATGCTTCCAGAGGGATAAGAGCTCATTACTATCATGGTGGAGAGCTATGGCAGCAAGCAGGTTGCTGCAACAACAAGCTTGAGACCAAGCATGAAGCGTAAAAATAATAGGAAGTTCCATGAGCCTTTAAATTCTGAAAGCATGCCTCAAGTTTCATACTTCCTCCAACAAGGCCATACTTCCTAAATCTCTCAAAACAGCACCATTAACTGGGGGCCACGGGTTCAAATCCATGAGGCTATGAAGGGCACGCTCATTCAAATCAGGACAGTTGCCCACCAGAACTACACAGTACAGTAGTGGCAGGAAAGTTAAGGAGTTTTGTCAACTTGCCATCTGGTTAGATTTGTGGACTCTTCCACAGGAGGGAATTCATGCCTGATACTGAAAACATGCCCAAGAGTTCCCCAGCTTGGGAGGTCATAGAAGAGGATCAGCCCAGACTAGCACACCAATTTCAGGGCTTCCCCAGTCTGTTTCTGCTAAGTGATTGCAAGCTTCCGATTTGACGATGCTATCTATCTATGGCTATTTATTCTTGTACTTTTGCTTGCTACACTTAATAAGTTCACTCATTCAAAACTAATTGCATGGCTATCATGGATTGCTCTCTGGACCGTACAGAACAACATGTGACCATGAGTCTATCTGTAGGAAAGCTAGAACAGGGACATCCATGGGGACAGCCAGCTGTGAGGGGTAGTTTTGCCTGTGGATGTTCCTCTCACTGCCCACAGCCTTCTTCTTCTTTCTATCTATTGCTCTTCTTGTCATTCTGACGAAAACAGCTCAAGGAAGGAAGTTTCCATTGACTTATAGTAGAATTAAAAACACAGTGCATCATGGTAGGGAAAACGCCATAGCAAGAGCACGCGGCTGGTCACATTGCATCCACAGCCGGAAGCAGGGAGAGATGAATGCCACTCAGTTCTTTCTATTCAGTCCTGGTCCTCAGCCCAGGGATGGTGCCACCCACACTCCAGGTGCAATTCCTCCCCAGTTACACCTCTCTGGAAGTTTGTAGCCTATGTAAGTCTAAACCATTACAATCACTATTAATCATCCTTCTATTTGAAGACATCTTAGGACATACAAAGACTAGGGACTGAGTCAAAGAAAGTACAAGGCACAATATTATTGGTCATCTCTAAATGCTAGGCATGGATACCCAAAATACCACTATACCTTTTTACCTATTGTTTTTAACCCCAAATGAAAGAAAGGGTACAAAAACACATGGCATCTGCTTAGTGTGGTGTCAAATGAAGAAGCAGGTGGATCTCTAATTTATCTACATAGTGAGTTCCAGGACTGCCAGAGCTATGTAGAGAGATCCTGTCTCAAAAACAAACGAAACACACAAAGCATAAAGCATATGTAGCTGATGTTGCTTCTCTTAGAAAGCAACCTGCAGAATTAATCCCAGAGCTGAGAAGAAAAGCAACAGGCCTTAGCTCCAGGAGTGCAGTTCCAAGTAAACGAAGGGTCTGGGACTCCAGAGAGCAGAAGAAAGGTTCAAGTAACCTTTGGCTGCAGTGACAATGTGGAAAAAGGGTAAATGAAGTCCTTTCTCAGGGCCCATCCAGGCAGAAGCAAACACCTCCATACCCGGGGCCCATCCCAGCAGCAAATCATCTCTGAGTAGTTAATTGATCAGTATCTCCAGGAAGCTCTTTCTCAGCAGGCCGAAGCTCCAAATGCTGGAGTCACATACAATGCTGGCCTCAGTCAAGACAAAGGCAAAAGGATGCCACCCCGGTCCTCAAAGAGCTCATTGTCCAGTGGGAGCACTGAACAAACAAGTAGACACTGTGCTTTCAGATAACTGCTGTGATAAGTAGGGCTGTGGGAGCACACGAAAGGCCAAGGGAAATTCCACTGAGGGTCAGAGGCAGCTTCCTGTACCCACTTGGATTGGATTGTGAAGAAGAAGGGATAAGGGTCAGCCCAAAAGATAAAATCTTTGGACTTGGCAGAGATCCGAGACCACCCCCAGGAAGGCAGAACCACCCCAGGAAGGTAGAGCCTCCCCTAGGAAGGCAAGACCACCTCTAGGAAGGCAGGACCACCCATAGGAGAGCAGAACAACCCCAGAACAGTAGGACTACCTCCAGGGTATCAGAACTGCCCCCAGAATGGCAAGGCCACTGCCAGGATGGCAAGGTCATCCCTCAGGATGGCAGGACCTCTTTTCTAAGATACTTGAAAAAGCTTAGCTTCTCCTTTTCTGTCCTTCTCCGTTTCAACTAAGCCTAACATGCGGGCTTTCTTACTCTTACTCCGATGTCCCTCTCCCCAGCACAGGGCTGGCCTCTTTGCCAGCTTCCCCTCTCCCCTTTCTCAGCTCCATTTTCTTCCTCCCAGAAGCTGTCGAGATTCTTTCACATCCTTCTTGCTCTGCGAGTTTCCCTTTAAACTCTAATAAGATTGTCTTCTAGCTTCTAGTTGAGTCCAGCTTAGAATTCCTTTATTAATGAGACTACCATCCTGATTCCCCCAAGCTCAGCAACCACCAAGGTGACTCCCCAAGGTTTCCAGTAACAACACAAGCCATAGAAAACCCCACTTAGGAAAAGAAACTTCCCTAACACTCGCGGTGGGGAGAGGCTGGTATGGGCTAGGGAATATTTCTTCAACATTTTGGTTTCAGGAACCCCCAGACGCTTGAAAATTATTAAAGGCTTCAAGAGAGCCATGTTTTCTAACATTACATACAGACTGGCGTGACAAAAGAGAAGTTAGCCTTTAATTCATTCTTCTGTTTAATGTAGCTCCCTTGAGAGAGTGCTCACTACCATGCATGAAGTCCTAGGTGTTGTCCCTAGTATCAGTAAATCATGTGTGGTGGTGCATGCCTGTAACCTCAGCACTTTGGAAGTGGAGGCAGGAGGGTCAGAAGTCCAAGGTCATCTTGGCTACAAAGCCAGTTGGAGGCCAGCCTGCGATACTTGAGACCCTGTGTCGGGGAGGGGGTGCGTGGAGAAAGAAAAGGAAGAAGCCAAATAATCCCTCCTCGGCCATCCTCAGCTGACTCTCTCCCAGCGCTTAAGCTATTCGTGGGAGATGAGGAGCATCCTGTTTGGCTCCAGGGAGGCAGGCGTGTGCCAGTGTCCAGCTTGCACTGAAGCTTAGAGAGCTTGCTTCCAGCAAGGAAGAAAGTAGGGAGGCTGGTGCTGACGAGCGAGCAAGCAGCTGTCGATAGCAGCTGAGGACCTCCCGGAGCAGAAGCTGCCAGCCGAAGCTGCCCGGGGTTTCCTGGTGACACCTTAGCACAGGATGCTGAGGCACACCGAGGAGAGGCAGAAGAAGCCCTGAAGGCCACAGAGCAGGACAGAAGAGTGGCTGGGACAGTGGCCTGACTTTACCGAGGCACAAGGAGGTCACCTGGATGTTTCTAAACCTTAGCTTTCTCATCTACCGAGCGGGGGAATCCATGTCGTCTAGCTCATTAGTGTTATTATGGGGGCAGATGAGACACGGTAAATATTTTAGCTAGCACGGACACTTAATAAATTAAGGCTGTTAACTTATTAGTTTTAGTGTTAGCAACAATCTGCTCCGGAGATGAAAGATAACCAGATGGAATAGAAATGAAGGGAGAGGAGGAGGACATTTACAACAGCACTGAGCATAAATATCGGGAAAGCCTTAAGGACTTCAGTGATAGAGGGTCCTGGCAGAGTCGTCTCTGTCACACTTTCAGCCACTGTTGTCTCACAGTGGCCAGGAAGTCGCCTAAACCCACAAGACTGTATTTACACACATTCCAGCCAAACCAGTTTCTTCCCCTTGCCATCTTTTGCCACTGACTGCGGGATTTTCACTCCCTCTGCGCGCTGGGCCTATTTATTGGCTTTAGGCCAGAGGACTGGACTGGACGGATCGATCCGGATCGTCAATCAGTTCTTCTTTCATCAGATGGCCTTTCTGTTGGTAATGCTATCTATATGTTGATGAGGAGGCTTTGTGTGTTTTGTCCACTCTTATAAATTATAGCAGCTACGTGATAGGAACATTTAGAAGAAAAGCAAGTTTTCTCTAAGTCCATTTCAGGAAGTATAAATAAAAACAATTATACATATTTCACATACAATCATGATGAGCAAGTAAATCGTACACACACCTACTACACACCTAGTAGTATCTGGTATTTAGAGAGTGCTTCTGTCTTCCCATTTCCTTCCTGTCTTCCTCTCTGTCTCGTTGTTCTCTTTCTTTCCTTTTAAACTCCTTCAAAATGTTGCTTTAACACATTGCCTACTAATAAAGAGAAAGTACAGATAGAAGAGAATGGAGCACTGGGGTTCCCACTCCTTCTGTCTCCTAGAAGCCAGTCATCACCACACATTGTTAAAAAAAACAAAAACCAAAAACAAACCAAAAAACTCAGCAACTCTCTATAGTGCTCACAGCCAAGCTTCAACCAAAGATAAGACATTAGAGACCAGGAGTTGGATGAGTTGGGGCGCAGCTCTGTGTGTAGTGCTTGGGCACGTACAAAGCTCTGGGTTTGAACCCTGGTACCAATCAAGCAGGCACGGTGGCATACCCTGGTAATCTTAGTATTCAAGAGGTGAAGGCAGGAGGATCAGAAAAACAAGCTCTCTCAGATACATAGCAAGTTCAAGGCCAGCCTGAGTTATAGGAAACCCAGTCTGTCAAAACAAACAAACTCTCAAACAGCAACGACAAAATCCCCATTAATTTGAGAACTAAAGCAATGCCCCTCCTTTTAAGACCTAATGAGCTCTGTTACTTGGGTTTTATCCCCTTAAGCTAGAGTCTCCATTTTCCAGAAAATTAACTGTCTTACACGAACATCAGGGAAAAACAGTTAGAAAAACCTTTCTGGACTGTTGCTTTCCTGCCGGGGAAACACACATCACATCCAAACACACATCTGCCAGCCAACATTGATTAAGGCCTTGCTGTGTGGCAGGCATGGTTATGAATGCTAGAGATGGCCTGGTGAGCAAGCAGATAAACTCCGTGCTCTCACTGGAGAGAAACACCCAGGGGGAAAAACACATGAACAAAGCAACAGTGGAAGCAAGTGTGACATGGAGTGTTTGAACAAGTGACAAGCTACCGTGGGACTGGATGGCTCTTTTTGACCAGGTGGACAAAAAATAAAGCCCTTCTGAACGGATGACAGCTGAGCCTGAATCACAAGAAAGAGCCAGTCACACTAAGATCTGAAGAACATCGCACAGAGAAGAAATATGAGTGTGAGCCCTGATGTGGGATAGAGTCGCTGTGTTCAGAGGACTGGGAGGAGGGGCTGTGGTGTGATGATAAAGCAGGAGAGCCAGGGGCAAGGTCACGTGCCATGGCCTGTGAATGTCTCCCAGGGAGCTGCGGAGACCCATAGCCCTCATCCAGAGAGTCCAACTCACTCGATCAAAGGTTTCCCCGAGGAGTCCCCTGTGTAGCTAAGTTGAGACTTACTGAGGTCTGGATTTTACTCACCCTGGTAGGCAGCTTGGACTTTGTCCTTTCAGGTGGGAAGAGAAGCCATGAACTGTTATTAAGCAGAAGAGAGGTGAGACTTGAGTAATTCACTTTAAAGAGCCATCTGGCTGCCCTGTGTTGATCAGATTGTAAGAAGCTGGGAGAAGGAATGTGGCTCAGTGATAGTATCCTTGTTGGCAACCCGGAGACCTGGGTTCAAAACCCATATGGTTCAAAAACGATGTGAAAAGGTAAAAAAAGAAAATGAAAACCAAAAGGCGGAGGAGAAGCAAACTATTGTTTCTTTGTTCCTCTTTTTAAAAAAAGATTGCTTTTGCTTGATTTCGCATTCACTTTGTAAGTTTGTGTGTGCTTACCAATAGATAGACACACACACACACACACACACACACACACACACACACAGACACACACACACAGGACACAGTCTGAGGTCAGAGAACAACTTGCAGGAGTTGATTCTCTCCTTTCACAATGTGAGATCTGGTGACTGAACTCAGCACCTCAGGTATGGTATATTCATACCACACATAACTTCATTTCTCTCTGAGGAAAGGAAGGAATGAAATTTTAGTAATAGTCGAGTAACAGAGGTGAATAGCTCACTGTGCATGACTGTGCACGCCTGTGATCTCAGCCCTTGGGAAGCTGACACATGAAGATTGCCACAAATGTGAGGCCAGCTTGGTCTACGCAGTGAGTGTTAAGCCAGCCAAAGCTACATATTGAGACCTTGTCTCAAAAAAGCAAGAGTGAAATAAAAACCAACCCCAAAAAGGGGCAAATAAACAAGCACGTCATGCCCATGCAATAAAATATTACCCACAGCACAAGCCAAGAATCTGTGACATATGCGAGAACATGGATAGATCCCAAAACTATTATGTTGAGAACCGGGGAAGCTGGCAGGCCTTGGGGGCTTGGTGGCTTACAACAATAATTGTAGAACTTGCAGCCTGCTACATGACAACAACAAACAAAGAAACAAGCAAGAATGGGAGGGAGGAGGGAGGACAGAAAAGAAGGAGGAACAGAAAAAGAAGAGCAAAAATGCAAGAATCCCAGAATGTCTGCCTCTCATCATGGGAGGTGACTGAAAGGGTTTTGTCTTCATTTCTTTGGCTGTTGCTGTTTTGTTGTTGCAGGGGATCCAGTTCCTCAAGGTGGAGAAGACATGGTAGCAGGCAGTGGGGGTGGGGAAGCTGGGTGGTCACATCGCATCCCCACACAGGAAGCAGAGAAAGTGATAAATGCCTGCTCTTTCTCCATTTATGTAACTCAGGCTGCCTCTCCAAGAACTGGTGTCACCTCTGTGACTTTAATGGAGACTGTCTCCCATAGGGCTCCGTAGATCAGAGAAGCCCATCTTCTGGGGGATTCTAGATTTGGTAAAGCTGATAAGTAACTGAAAAATTATCATAGGGGGTAAATAACTAGGGGTCTTGGGGGGGGACAGAAATGTTTTGCATCTTAATTCATCACTGAAAATAGCCATTAGAACTCCAAGTTAGATACTTAGAATCAGAATATTTCAATACATGCTTCAACCGAAACCAAACCCTAAACTAAAGCAAACCAAACCAAAACCTAGTATATTGAGATGACTTAAAATATTTTAGAAGGGCCACCAAGATGGATCACTGGGTGTTTCCTGCCACACCTAACAGCCTGACCGCTGTCCTTGGAACCTATCTGGTAGAAGGAGAGTACAAAGTTGTTTTCTGGTCTACACACACATACACACACACACACACACACACACACACACACACACACTAAATGGAAGAAAACAGACAAAAACAGTACGAAAAGCTAGAAAAGACAGGAAACTGTTGCTATCGTGAATTGCTGGAGGGAACACAATAAGAAAAGACAATTGGGGCAGGGTGTGGTGTCTTCTCTTAGTTAGGGTTTTACAGTTGTGAATAGACACCATGATCAAGGCAAGTCTTATAAAAGACAACATTTAATTGGGGCTGGCTTACAGATTCGAAAGTTCAGTCCATTATCATCAAGGCAGGAACATGGAAGCATCCAGACAGACATGGTGCAGGAGGAGCTGAGAGTTCTACATCTTCATCTGAAGGCTCCTAGTGGAAGACTGGATCCCAGGTAGCCAACACAAGGGTCTTAAAGCCCACACCCAAAGTGACACACCTACTCCAACAAGGTCACATCTCCAAACAGTGCCACTCCCTGGGCCAAGCACATTCAAACCGTGACGTGGCTCATGCCTTTAATCCCAAAACTCATGAGGTAGAGGTAGGTGGGTCTCGTTCAAGTTTAAGGCCAACCTACCAAGTGAGTTCCAGACACAGAGTAACCTTGACTCAGAAACAAAAGAAAACAAACAAACAAACAAACAAAAGAAAACTAAACTAAATGACAATTGTTTTAGAAACTCTTTTGGCAATTTTTTATATAATTAGGTATTTACCAATGAATCTAGTGATTGCCTTGTAGATAGCTACCTAAAAGAAATGACCCATGCCACCCAAAGACTTTATGTGACACGTATAACCATTTTATTCACAAAAGTACTTCAGTATGGAGCCCATAGACATGGAGGTATGATCTAGGGTGTGGGGAGAGGGATGAAGGGACAGTATTGAATTAGGGATGTGCTCTGGAGAGTTCATCTAAGGCACTGATGATGGTATAGAAGGACTGATATGATTCATGGTCTGGGGTTCAGGGACAGAAAGTGGGCTTGTCTCAGAGGCACAGAGTCTTGGGTTCAACCCTAGCCCTACCACATACTCTAGGTGTGGTGGTATATACCTGTAATCCCAGAATTTGGGGACAGGAATGAAGGTCAGAAGTTCAAGGTCATGCTCAGTTATATGGCAAAGTTGTATCTGGACTGAATAAGACCCTCTATTTTAAAAAAGTAACAAAGTGGGTAGGAGCGAGGCAGAGGTGGGAGCGAGGCAGCCTAATGGCTCAGCAGGTAAAGGCATTTGCCACTAAGCCTGGCTGACCCAAGTTTGACCTCTGGGACCCACATAATGGAAGGAGAGAACTGACTCCTAAAGATGTTTCCTGGCTTCTACTCAAGTGCTATGGTGTGTGGACAAAGTAAATAGACTAAATGTAATAAAAACTTTTTGAAAAAGAATGTCTCTTACTTTTTTTGGCACAGGCAACCTACTAATAGATGATAGTGTCATTCACAGTACTGTGGATTACTGGAAAGGTCTGGCTTCAGTCCGAGGGAATCCAAATCTCTATCTTTTACCATGTAGAAGGCAGTGACAGCCGCTGGACGTAAGGACATGTTAGCAGTAGATTTCTGGCAAAGGTGTTTCCCACTCAAATAGGAAGTCTTGGAGCTGCAGAGATGGCTCAGAAGTTAAAAGCCCTTAAGTGCTCTTCCAAAGGACCCAGCACCTATGTGGAGACTCACAGCCATCTGTATGTAACTCTGTAACCAGGAGATCCTATGACCTCCTCTGGCCTCTGTGGGCCCCTGGCACACAAGTGGTATACAGATACACACACACAGGCAAAACACCAAAATGCACGAGATAAAATAGAATAAAATAAAATACAAAGCCTTAATCTGGTCAAGTGGGAGTGGTTGTAATGAGAGGGGCCAGTAGAAGGGTCAAAATTAGTTTTTTCCAGGTACCACCGTACTCAATATAATTTTGTGTATCTGTGGAATTATGAGAAATTATAATAGCAAGGATGAGAAGGTCAGCGAGGTGGAGCTGGAACCTGTGGGTGTGTGTTTCATCTCCAGATCTACGTAGTGGAAGGAGAGAATGCAAGTCTGAAGGCTGTTTTCAGACCTGCACACACGTGCCAAGAGACTTGTGCACACAGAAAGAGAAAATGTAAATAAAGGACAAATTCATTTTTTATTATTAAAAAAAATAGAGCAATAGAGAGAGTTCCATGCAGTTTCAAAGCCAAACGAGCCCATGTCCACAGATCCCCAACTCAAACCAAACCAAGCAAACAAGAGAGAAAGACTTTGGGATTTGGGGATGATGTCATAGTTTTGATTTTTTTTTTTTTTAAACAGAGAGGGTCTTGCTATGCTGCCCATGCTGGCTGGCCTTAAACCCACAATCTTCTGGCTGCCACTTTCTAAGTGCTGAAATCACAGGCATGGGCTGGCACCCAAGTCCCACGCAATGGTTTAATCAAGCAAATGGTGTTAGCATATGAGTGAAGGCTGATAGGAGCTAATCGGCCTCGAAAATTACATAATACAGTTTAGATTTAGGGATGTGCATTATTTATTTCTGCGTGCCCCTCCCCCGCCCTACGCTGAGATGTGTGTGCTTTGCACCCCTCTTCCCACCCTGTGCTTTGTTTTGTGTGTGTTTGTGTGTGTGTGTGTGTGTGTGTGTGTGTGTGTGTGTGTGGCAGTGTGCCTCACTCCAGGCCTTGTTATGTGGTTGAGGTCAGAAACAACCTGTAATTCTCCTTATACCACGTGGTTCTTAGGGATCAAACGCAGGCCTTCGGGCTTGGTACCAATAGCGTGTGCCCTCTGAGCCTCTAGCCAGCCCTACGTGACCATTCGTCAGCTATTTATTGCTATGTGATAAATAAACTCCAAAATGTACAACAGGGTTTTTCTAGATAAAGAATTTGGAAGAGCTATATTGTTTGAGATATCTGTGAGGGGAGAAGGAGATAAAGTTGGTTAGTTTTGAATCAGTGTGTCTCAGGAGGCCACTGTTGAAATGTGGGCTGGGGCTGTGCTATCTGAAGGTTTGCCTGGAGCTGACGAATCTGCTTTTCCAGATTGGCAAGTCGAGAACAAGCTGACTGTGGGTTGGAGAAGCCAGACCCTCGCAGACCACAGCACAGGAGAGCTAATGACCTAAGACTGCAAGGCATAAGCGCCAGTGTCATTTATGACCTGACTTCAAAATTCACGGCCACCTCCACAATATCCAGTTGGCTACGCAGGGAGTGACGGCGGGGCGGTGAGAATCACTGGGAATCCTTGCAGAAGCTGACTGTAAGTCCTGTCTGTTTTATGTTTGCCACACAGTAAATGTTGAAGGCAGAGGGGCTACACACTTGATCTGACAGACTCAGATGCTAACCTTGGCCTTTAGCCTAGTCCATGCTTGAGATGTTCCTGTGGCTGGGGCCATGTTGATCTTCCACTGCTCAGACGTGGTCCTGAAACACTACAGCCTAAAAGTCCAGGCTTTTTCATATCTGGTGATTAAAAACAAAAACAAAGGGTCTGAGGGAGTTGGTGTATAACTCAGTTGGGAGAATACTTACCTAGCAAATATGAAACCCTGCTTTCCACCCACAGAAGTGGAGAAGCTGGGTTTGGTGGCACATACCTGCAATGCCAACACATGTGCAGGAGGTGACACATGATAATTAGAAGTTCAAAATTATCTTTCACTACTTACTGAGTTCAAGGCCATCGGGGATACACAAGACACTGTTAGAGAGAGGGAGGGAGGGAAAGAAGGAGGAAAGGAAGGAGAGGGAGTAAGGGAGTAGAGAGGAAGAGAGCGAGAAAGAGAGGGAGAGAGAAAGAGGGAGACAGGGAGACAGAGAGGGAGAGAAGGAGAGAGAGAGAGAGAGAGAGAGAGAGAGCATCAGGCACAGTACTTCATGCTAGTAATCTCAGTACCTGGGACACTGAGATAGAATGGTTACAAGTTTGAAGTCAGCCTCAACATAGTGAAGTCCTGTCTCAAAACACGAGGGTGGTGCACACCTTTAATCTCAGCACTTGGGAGGCAGAGGCAGGCAGATTTCTGAGTTTGAGGCCAACCTGGTCTACAGAGTGAGTTCCAGGACAGCCAGGGCTATATGGAGAAACTCTTGTCTTGAAAACAAAACAGCCGGGCGTGGTGGCGCATGCCTTTAATCCCAGCACTTGGGAGGCAGAGGCAGGCGGATTTCTGAGTTCGAGGCCAGCCTGGTCTACAAAGTGAGTGCCAGGACAGCCAGGGCTATACAGAGAAACCCTGCCTCGAAAAACCAAAAAAAAAAAAAAAAAAAAAAAAAAAAAAAAGAAAACAAAACAAAACAAAACAAAACAAAACAAAACAAAACACAAGAGGGGAGGGGAGGGCAGAGGAGGAGAGAACACAGGAGAAAAAGACCTATGTGGGCAATAGTGTCAGGAGCAAAATAGCCCATGTCTGTGGCTGCAGATTAATGAACAATTTGATTAGTTTGGAAAATAAGATGAAAATAACTTGAAAAACAAACTTCAAAAATGCAGTAACATTTTTTTTTAACACTGGGAAGATTTATGATGAATATAAATATTTAAGTAACTCACACACATTGTATTAGTACATTTCTGTAAAGAAATCTGTATATTTAGTGACTTAAATATCAGTAATATTTCAAAGAATGTGGCCTCTTGAAGTATGTTAGACATTCAGCCCTTATTTAAAATGTATAATCTAAGTAATTGATTTACATTTGTGATTTTAAGTGGAACTATTTCAAAATGTAAATGCAATATTAGACATGTATAAGAATGTAAGATTAACATATTTATAAGATTAATTTATTGGCTATATATGAATCACTTAAGTACTCAGAGATTTGTTAGTCACGCAACTGAAGTACTCAACAAAATAAATTGAATATATTACATTTATAAATGCAGCTAAAATATTTAAAGTAGGCTAATTAAGGGAATTTGTAAATGTGACCAAACATCAATCAAATGTCCTTTTAAAATGATTGTTTAAATTTAGCCACATCTATAAAATGTATGTTTAATTTATAATCTAACAGAAAAAGTCTCTAGGGTTTTGATTTTGTAAAGTTAAGACACCCTTTTCAAAACTAAGTAACAGGTTGGAGGGACGCTCAGTGGATAAGAGTACCTGCTGCTTTTGCAGAGCCTTGGAGGTTGGTTCTCAGCATCCACATAAGGCTCAAAACCACATGCAAATCCAGCTCCAGGGGCTCTGAGACCCTCTCTTGGCTTCTGTGGGCACCCAGGGTTGTACATGGCACTCATTCACACACATCTACATGAGTAAAAAGACATTTTTCTTTAAAAAGACATTTTTAAAAGTTTATAATTAATGTTTTAGAAAACCACTAACTAATGGGAAAAAAATCCCAAGTAACTTTTGAATCATGTTTTTTTTAAATTTGTTTTTAATTACACGTATTTATATGGGGGATGGTGCATACTACAGAGTTCTAGTGGAGGTCAGAGGACAACTTCTGGGAGCTGGTTCTTTCTTTCGACTATGCTGTCCTGGGGATTGAACTCAGGTCTATGCGGTCCTGGGGATTGAACTCAGGTCGTAAGACTTAGCAGCAAGCACCTTTACCCACTGAGCCTTCTCACTTTTATGAAAAAATTTTGAATGTATGAAAGTCACCCAGAGGCTGTAGTTTGGGTGGTGGAGCGATGGCCTGGCGCGCATGTAGTCCTGCGTTTGATGCCCGGCACTGGAGTCCAAGTGTTCACCCTGGAGTGAAGGTGGGATGATTGAATATGACACCAGAAGCTACAGCCTGTTATGAAGGGAGGAGAGATCTTCACTGATGTTCTAGGCCTGGACCCAGTATGCTTCTCCTGGCTTTCTCCCCAAGGCCAACGTCAAGGGATTGGGGAAGAGAAGCTGGGAGTCACTCCCTTGCCTGGCTGTCTGTGATCCCACCCCTTCACCAGTAGGGTGCCTATGTAGGTAATAAGTGAGACACTTGCCTCAATGCCAGCTTACAGCCTGGTGTTTCCTCTCCCCTAAAACAACCAAGCATATGGTCTAATGGTTTTTCTTATTGTATTTGATGGTCCAGGGGACTCCTAACTGACCTACGGGACTAGTTGTGGGTACATTCAGCAAGTACAGTAAAAATCTGCAGAGTCCTTCACAATAAAGGTGTCTGTTCATTCACTGTAGTCATATGGCCAACCACTTACGACAAAAATATGCCTAGGCACTGGTTGATGGTGGGTACAGAGCCACCATTTCATTTGCGGTTTGCTATGAACTCCCTATCCAGCTGGGCTGTGGGTAGGAACGTTCTTGAATCCCCTGTGACCTGTGCTTTTGTGTCTTCTGTTGAGCGTCCAGCTTCTGGCCATGGTGCTTTCCTGATGCAGATAGTGTCTCAGAAGTCTGTGATGTCTGGAGCAAGGAGTGACTTTGATTTGAGGTGATTCATATCTGCACAGACACCTAGCATCTGCCCATTTTCATTGCCCAGCCCGGATGCCCTTTAATCACTTAGATTTTAGAATCCATCACAACTTCCCACTTGGGATGCCTCCTGGGAACCTGTTTTATCCTCAGCCCTGTGGGGGCAGCTATCTGTGGTGCAGCACTGATATATCACTGCAGCCTCCAACCTCAGTGGTCCCCAGTGTGGTCTAAGCAGTGGTTATTCTTCTAGAACCTCACCCAGGGTTCAGGGTCAAAGTCCTGTAACTTCCAACCGAGCATCACTTTTGGTTTGTTTCCTAATAATGGGCCTAGCTGTTTATGGAAATCTTCCTTTCTCCTTAATGTTCCCTTCCAAAGTCTCGAGTGTCTACACAGCCACCAGCCTTTGATTTCTTAGCATTTCCCCTGCAGCTTGGGCAAAGGACCCACAGTCTGTCATCATGATCCGCCACAGTAGTCTAGGCCCTTCATTCCTCATCTACCTCTGTCTCCCTCTCTTTCCCATGGTCTTGAACAGCTGGGATTCTGGGAGTGACATCTTTCCCCTGGGTACTAAGATCTAAGTCCCAGGGGTGGTGGTCCAAGAGAATTGTTCTATTTTGTGTCTTTTGGCAAGATATGGTTTGGGTCCCTGCTATGTTGGTGGAGTCGGAGGAACTGCATACATAGGGTCCAAGATGAATTAATATATGTTTCCATATATCCACTGAAACTAACTTTACATGTTGTGAACTGGGTTTTTAAGGGGGTGAGTGGTTTCTTTGCCTTCTCCCTTGCAGCTTGTGGTTTCTGTGAGAATATCAGAAGGGTGACATGCTCCCACCTGCTGACTAGTAAATGCTAGTAGACTTCTCACCCCAGAAGCCCAAAGCTTCTCCCTTGGTACTCCTTGGAACCACAAATGAGAGAAGGTCGTTAATTCTCTGTGGATGTCAAAAGTAAACTCCAGGTCACTTGATGGCTTTGATCTTGAGAAATAGAGGAAGAGAGAGGAGGTAGGGGAGAAGTAGAAGGAAGTAAAGAAGCAGATACAAAGGGGAGAGTGTCACAGGGAGCAAGTCCTGGTGGCTACTGATTCTGGACCTGCAAGAGCCAGAGAGTCGTTTCTGCCTTTGGGCTCTCCAAAATAAGTTAGGGGCTTTACCATAATCTCTCTTTTTCCTTAAGTATAATTGAGGTGTTTGTTGCTGTTGTTTTTACCCGTTAAAATCTTCTAACCAAGCCAGACCTTATAATCTCAGCTACTTTGGGGCCTGAGACAGAAGGATCACAAATTCTAGGTCTGCCTGGGCTAAGGGGGGTCAAGGCCAGTCTGAACAACTTACTGAGAGATGCTTCGAAACAAAAAAATGAGAGATATAAAAGAAAGGGGGTGGGGAAGACTGCAGATATAGTTTAGCTGTGACTGCCTGCTTAATAATCAGGAGGCTCTGGGTCCAAGTCTCAGGGCCAGGGTGGGCAGGGTGGGGGGAGGTGACAATAACAGCAGACAATGACACACAAACAGGTGCAGACACACGGACAGGGTCAGGACACATCTCACTTGGTGTCTTAAACAATATAAATTTAACCAAGTGTTTGGCACTTGCCTGTGGTCCCAACACTCAGGAGTTCATTCTTATCTTTGGTCACACAGTGATTTTGAGGCCAGTCTGGCCTACAGGGGACTTGACTCAGAAACAACAGAACCAGTATAAATTAATTATTTCAGTTCAAAAAAAAAAAGGTGTCAACACAGCTCTAATCCCTCCAGAGGGCCAGAGGGCCTCTAGCTTTGGGCAGCTGTGTTGGGATTCCTTGTAGCTGGGTTCTTCCTTGCTGCCTTTCCCTCTTGGTGTCTCTCTGTGGCTTTCCAATTCCTCCCTGCCCCGACTTTCTTGTAAAGATACCAGCCCCTGGGTCTGGTCCACCCTCATTCAGCCTCTCAGGGCTGGGGTTAGAGGTGTACATCACTGTGCCTGGTCACTACCTTGATTTTGCTCCTGTGTTCCTTTCTGCTGATTCGAGACTGATAGTTTAGGGAGACAAGAGAGGGGTAAGAGGGGATCAAATAAAGAAGATATTTTTATAGTTGTTATTATGGTTATCTTTGAATTTTATTTGTTTGTGCTATTCCTTGTCCATTGTTACTAAAGTGATCTAGACTGTCATTAAGATGTTAGGAATTCCTTAGTTTTAATGCCTAAATGAAGTTTCTCGTTTTATCCAGGAAAATACAAGGTACCTATTTTGTTACTTACTGAAGCTTCTTGACTGCACTTTCTTAGATATAGACATAGACATAGACATTTGAAAAAATCAACCCTTGCTTCTCATGGTGCAAAAAAAGCAATTCTGATTTGCTGGTGCAATGAACAGTTGGTATTATAATATGTGGCTGGATAAATACACACCCTCCTGCTGCTTCTTATCTTCCAGGCTTTAGCTCTTAGTCCCGAAGCTTGGACGGCAGAATCCTCACTTGAGCCCGGCCTTTGTGTAACATTTTTGCTATCCTTGGCCTTGGATGGCAACTAAGTCTCTTAAATCAAAAGGGGGCCTTGTTTGCTTCAGTGGAATCTGCCCACCATAGTGATCTGGAAGTTAACTAACCAGCCTGTTTCCCCTCATCCCTGCCCCCAGAGGGCTTCCCTCTGCTGGTTCCCTGCCAGCCTTTACTTTCAAGTTGAAAATAGTTCTTTTTCTCTGATTTTTCTAGAACATAGAATTCATTACCCCTGGATCCTGGCCAACAGCGTCCCTCTCATGTATTTTAAAACTAAGATGAATGTTGCAGCGTGACCTGGTAGGCTTGCCCCACAATGGGATGTTGGGCAGGAACATACTGGATATCTACAGGAGTGCTTTGCTCTGCCTAGGGGGGCCGGCAGGCAGGAATGGGATTCTGGGAAACCAGGAGGGCATCTTGGGTGGACTCACCAGGGCTGGACTGGAGAAATTCCATTTAAGTAAAATTTAGCTGAGCTTGCTATTACCCTCAGAAAATCCCTTGTGGTTTTGACCACAGAAAGCTTCCCTTTGGTCATCTGTGTAGAGAGCAGGCTCCAGTGACAGAGAAAGGAAAGAGCTCTGTATTTCCCTTCATTTTCAGCTCCTCATACACTTCTGTTTGCCCCACTTTAACACAGCCTATGGTCTTACGAACGCTTCACTTACCTGGCTCTGTTGATTGACATGGGATCATTCTTTTACCTCTTAAGCTATTTCCTAGGAATGTTTTAGTGTCTTTGTATTTAGCCAAACTTCTAATTTTGAAGGAACTGTAGCTTCACAAGCAGTTTAAACAGGGAGATCTGTGTACCCTCCATCTAGTTTCCCCCATAGTACCATCTCTTTCAACACTACAGCACAACATGACAGCTGGGATCCTGCCACAGATGCAGTCAAGGTTGATGGCAACCTGGTCATTACAAGGTCTCTCTTACAGAGCTGTGCACCCTTCTCTCCAGCCTAGACTCCCGTGCTATCTCTTGGCAATCGCTGGTCTCTTTTCCTTGTCTGTAATGTGATTATTTGGACGGTGCTGCATGATGCAGGCATGCGGTATGGAACCTTTCGGTCCTCTTTCCCCTCAGCACACATCCCCGGAGACTTACACATACACAGGAGCAGGTTGTTACTGCTTACTGCTGAGTGATATCGGTGCTGTGGTGGACTAGTTTGTTTTACGTTCATTCACTGAAGGACATCTGGGTTGCCTCTAGTTTGGGTCGATTACAAATAAAGCTGCTAAAACATTTGCTATTGGCTTTTATAGGAATGCTAGTTTGTGTGTCTCTCGGATAAATGTGGAAGTGTAATTGGTGGGCCATATGGTACTTTTATGTTTGTGTTTATTTATGTATTGTGTTTGTTTGTTTGTGGTGCTGGAGGGTAAAACCAAGGCTGGGAGAATGCTAAGCAGGAAGTAAACCACTTATATACCTCCAGGAAGTCCTTGAAATCCACTAAACCTTTATGCACCCTCTAGAGGATATCCTAGGTCCTGTTTGCTTGGCTTTATTGTATCTTAATTTAAAATAAGTGTTACTTTTCATTTAATTAACATGGGGTTGGGGAATGCAGTTGTGATAACCTATAGGTAGAGGCAGGATTTGCAAGGGCAGCGTTCTCGAATTCTACCATGGAGGTCTCAGGGACTGAACTCTGGTCATCAGGCTTGGTGGCAAGTATTTTTCCCCCCATGTGTCATCATTCTGGCCTGCTTTATCTTGGTAGGAAGCTGCACTGCGTTTTCAGGAGACAGACTTTTTTCCATTCTCACTACAATTAGGAGGGAGGCAGCTAGTGCATTTCAAGAACTTCCTGAAGTTATTTGGAATTGTTTATTTGCCTTAGTACACTTGCCTGTAGGATGAACTGTTTCCATCTTGGGGTGGGGGGTGGACGGCTACAGAACATCCACAAAAAAGGCCTCTCTACGAGGCAGGATTGTATGGATTCATGGCCCTGAAGGGTGTTTCCCAATATTTAGTTTATAATTTTTGTCTTCTGGTTTTCAGAAGCATTTTAATTTTGAGAGATCCAATACATTAACAATTTTCCTTTAAGGATTGTGGCACATGCCTTTAATGTCAGCACAGTAAAGGCAGAGGCAGGTGGATCTTTGTGTTTGAGGCCAGCCTGGTTTACAGAGTGAGTTCCAGGATAGCCACGGTTATACAGAGAAACCCTGTCTCAAAAAACAGGCAACCAAACAAACAAACAAAAAAACCAAAAACCAGAAAACAAAACAAAACAAAACAAAACAAAAGGTTGTGTTTTCGATGTCTACTTTAGGAATGTTTTGACTAGCTTATGAGCCTGAAGTCTTATGTCTTTGCACTTTGCATATATGTTTATTGCCACATATTTTAAATTAGCTATTAAGTCCTGCTTCCCATCTCTTCTGTCTTTGATAAGTCACAGCCTGTGAAGTCCTTGCTGTCCTTACATTCTTTCTCAACTAGCCACTGAGCTACTATGAGTCAAGTCACTGATACCAGGCTGTGCACTCAGTTCCTGATTAGTGTGTGACTCTGACTAGGCAGTGAGTCAGCAGAGAGATGTCCTTAAGAACATGGCCTCTGGAGCCAGGCTGTCTTGGATCAAACCTGGTGCCACCCCAAAATAGCTTTGCAATCTTTATAGCATGTCGCTTAATCCCTCTGAACCTTGAATCTTCACACCATACACATTTTTGTGAAAATCATAGTACTTCACAGGTTTTCCCTGAGAGGTAAACGTAGCAGTATGTGAATTGCTTAGCACACTGTCTGGCAGATAGGTAGAAAGCAATAACAGCCATGAACGCTCTTCTTCCTGAGTGCCCATGCAAAGATCCCTAGCTACTCCCGTTCCCTCACAGTGTTCGTTCTCTCTTCTTAAAAAAAAAAAAAGATTTATTTATTTATTTATTTAATGTATATGAGTACACTGTAGTTGTACAGATGGTTGTGAGCCATCATGTGGTTGCTGGGAATTGAACTCAGGACCTCTGCTCGCTTCAGCCCCGCTCCCTCTGTCCCCAAGATTTAGTTATTATTATATGTAAGTACACTATAGCTGTCTTTAGACACACCAGAAGAGGGCGTCAGATCAGTAAGGATGGTTGTGAATCACCATGTGGTTGTTAGGATTTGAACTCAGTACCTTCAGAAGAACAGTCAGTGCTCTTAACCACTGAGCCATCTCTCCAGCCCTCCTTTTTTCTTCTTTACCTCTTCATACAAATCAGCCTCATTCTCTGAGACCAGTTAAGGTCAGCATTGACTGGACCCTTACTTCCTGTTTCTGTTACAGCTTTTATCTCTCTCATTGCTTGCTACATGACCAAGAGTCTCCGGTGGGCTTGAGGTGCCTAGCCTTCTTCTCTATGCTCTGACAACTCAACCAGTTTGCAACATACTGACACTGGGAGTCTCCTGAGCAATTAAAGTCTTTATTACATTTTAATACACTTTGTCTCTTTAGTTATTTATTCCTAGGTGTGAAGGAGTGGGTCTGTTCGGGGTGTGTGTGTGTGTGTGTGTGTGAGTGTGTGTGTGTAGGTCAGAAGAAAGCTGAGTTCTCTCCTTCCACTGTCTGGGTCTTGGGGAATTGAACTCAGGCTTGGCTGACAGACACCTTTACCAGCTGACCTGTCTCATTCCTTCAACATGTTTTGTAAAAAGCAAATTGGTAAAATAAATCTTATGGAACATTAGACACAAGGCTGGGGATGTAGCTTAGCAGTTCAAAGTTTGCCTAGCATTTGGGAAGTTCTTCCCATCAGAAAATAAACAAACAAACAAATAAACAACAACAACAACAAAAAACCCAAACCCTCAAACCAAAAACCAATCAAACAGAAAACACTTCACTCCCCTACTTTTTTTCAGGACTGGTAAGATATTTGAAAGGAAAAAAAATGTGTGGTAGAAATATTACTCATTAGTAAAAATATATGAGAAATTCCGTGTATATGGTAGAGTATTATACTGTCAATACAATTTTAAACAAGACTATTTCACAGATTATATGACTGTAAAGACATTTCTCTATAAATAGGAAGAATAACCTTGAAGCCCAACCAGTGGATAAATTAAGTTGTTAAAACATAGAATTACAATATGACCTCATTTGTTTAAATAAGAGTCTGTGCATGTAGCTATCTATACAAACACACACGACAGGAAAAGTATGTGGGGGTGGTAATTTCGGTAATAGTCTTTCAATTGGCAATGGTAATAGTCTTTCAGTAATAGGGTTTTTTTGGTGACTTTTCTCCCAGTCATCGCTTCTCCAGGACACAACATTTATTATTTCGACGTGAGAAAGTGAGATTGTGGGCTGTCGAGATGGCTCCATCTCATCAAAGTGCATGGAGCCAGGTCCAACTGGGTTTGAGCCCTGGAACTCACATGGTGGACAGAGAGAAGCCACTCCCACAAGCTGTCTTCTGACCTTCACAGGCAAGCCCGGCACACCCACTATCTGTCTCCCACACACAAGACAAAATAAATGTCGAAAGAAGTTTTTTTTTTTTTTTTTTTTAAGGGAAAATTAAAATGAAGGCTATCGTTCGTTCGTTCACTGTGAGTTGTTGTTGTTTGTTTTGTATTCTTACATGTTTGCCAGGCTGGCCTCCTGCCTCACCCTCTCAGGTGTTGGGGTTACAGGCATGCACCAGGGCAGAGAAATCGAGTCTCTTTCTTACTCTAATTATTTGACTTCTTCATGTGTCACTTTTATGGTCTGTGTCATAATGACAAGTAGAAACATGGCTGCTGTAGCCTTTCTGTTTTTAAGTGTGATTTTTCAGAACAAAGTTTTACTTCCATCCATCCGTCAGGTTAGAGACATAAAAATTGTCCCCTTTTAAAAGCACGTACTTGTCATATCAAACTGATGGGTGTCTTCTGACATTTTTATTCGTGTAAATAGCGTATTTTGATCATGTTCACCCCATCACCCTCTTTTGTGCTGGCTCTCAGCTTCCTTGCATGCTTAAACCATTCACCTTATACTTTTATGTTGCTTTTTTTCTATGCTTTTGCATATTAAGAGAAAGCATGAAATATTTGTTTTCCTGGCTCTGGCTTATTTTGATTAAAACTAAAGCAAGACAGAAAGATGGGGACCCTACAGAGACAGGAGAAGAGAAGGGAGTTGCTCACCCCCAAATCTAGTTGAAGCCTCTAAGTAGCTGAGAATAAGGATTCTAACACAAATAGTATTTGTTTTGGGCGTTTCTTCCTGAAAACCTACAATTTTCTAGGCATCTCAACAGAAACCCCTTTATAGTCAAAGGACATGTCCTAGCTTGCTTGTGCAACCCTGGTGGCTCCTGGTTTTATCTTCCCAGATTGTAATTCCACCCAAGCCACCTTAGGAGTCACCTAGTGATCCCTGGAGATAGCAGAGGGGCGGTCACTTAGAAACCCACTCAACAGGCAAATGTCACAGCCGTCCAAAGTCCTACAGAGGTCATGGTGATGACACATGTGACTCTCCTTTGGGAAGCTCACGCATTCTTCGTAAGTGCCGAGACCTGTGTTAAAATGTCTTTAAACAATCTCCAACTGTGTCCTAATGGCTAGTCCTACAATTCTTTTCTCTGGCAAAGACAAGTATCCACCCTTTCTTTAGTAGAGGGACCACAAAGACTGCTAGTGGCAGTCCTCAACTATGCCTCCTGCTGTGTGGCCATAGACGACGTGGGGTCTCTAATTCTATCCATTTTGTCACAAACAACATGGGTTTATTCTTTATGTCTATATGTTGTGTATATATAGATCTCAGATCTTTTCTTTTGTTGTTTTCTTTCTCTCCTTTCTCTCTTTCCTTTCTTTCTTACCGTCTTTCTTTCTGTCTTTGTTTGTTTGTAGATAGGGTTTCTCTGTGTAGCCCCGGTTGTCCTTGAATAAGCAGTCTAGTGTGGGCTTCACAAACATGGAGAAAAATGAAAATCCAGAAATAAAGCTGAGACCCAAGGAGGCCTAGAGAAAGCGAGGTTGACAAGAATGACCAGGCGTTTCGTCATTACATTATACTGACTAAGAAAGGCTGTGAAGACGGAAGAATGCCCAATCTCAGGTTTGAGAGTTTGCAAAGGCTCGGAAGCAATGGAACTGAAGAAAAGTGAAAAGGCCTTAAACAGGGGAAGCATCTAGGTGAAAGATGAAACAAGAGAAACACAAAGTCCACCAAACACAATCCCCTCCCCCGACTTTGTCAGGGTTTTTGGACAGTTGTATTTATTGTCACCAGTATAAGGAAAGCTGGTGTGGTGTCAGGACCCCTGTGGTGCTGTCCCTTCCAGACTGGCTGCAAGTTGGAAGGCCACCCCCCAACCTCCAGTTATGTAATAAAACTGTGTCTGAAAAAAATCAAACAACAACAAAAATCATAAACATAACCAGGCAAAACAAATGCCGATTGTTTTCTATATAATGACCATTTATGACAATGATAAAACTGCATGGATTTTGCTCTGGAAAGATCATGCTGATCTCTGAGTGGGGGTGGGGGGAGGATTGAGTCATGGCAGCCAGGCAGCTAAAGTGACTGTGCTGATGGCAGTCAGGGACAGAGGGAGGAGCCTCAGCTTGAATGTGATGTAATGATAGGTCTGGCTCTGGTGTAGAGGAAGAGGTGCTGGAAAAACAGACATCAGTGTTGACCTGTTGACTCATGTGTATATCAGTGGCAGGGATGGAGGCTTTATATATATGACGTATTTGTTTTCGTGTGTGTGTGTGTGTGTGTGTGTGTGTGTGTGTGTGTGTGTGTGTGTGAGTGTTTGCCTGCATGTACACATGTGCACCATATGCACAGAGTGCTCGTGGAGGGTGCTAGCCTTCACCTGGGTACTAAGAACAGAGCCCAGGAGCAGCAACTGTTCTCCACCACTGAGCCATCTCTACAGCCCAAGGGATGGAGGGTTTGTTTTGTTTTGTTTGGATTTTGAGACAGGATTTCAACTGTGTAGCCCCATCCAGTCTGGAACTCACTTTGTAGACCCAGCTGGCCTCAGAGTGTCACTCACATAACTTTGCCTCCTAACTCCTGGGATGAAAGGTGTGTGTCACCAAGGCTAGCTAACTAGGATGGAGCTCTTTTTGAGAGCCCTCTACTCAAGCTTAACTTCATGATGCTCAGTCAAGCCATGCGTAGAATTTGAGGACAAACCAACATAAAGCAGAGTTGGGATTTATTAAAAATCGAGAGTAGGGGCTGGAGAGATGGCTCAGAGGTTAAGAGCCCTGACTGCTCTTCCGAAGTTCCTGAGTTCAAATCCCAGCAATCACATGGTGGCTCACAACCATCCATAATGAGATCTGATGCCCTCCTCTGGTGTGTCTGAAGAGAGCTACAGTGTACTTATGTATAATAATAAGTAAATCTTTGGACCGGAGTGAGCAGAGGTCCTGAGTTTAATTCCCAGCAGCCACATAATGGCTCACAACCATCTGTACAGCTACAGTGTACTCATATACATAAGTAAATAAAATAAATCTTAAAAAAATAAAATTAAGCCGGGCGTGGTGGCGCATGCCTTTAATCCCAGCACTCGGGAGGCAGAGGCAGGCAGATTTCTGAGTTCGAGGCCAGCCTGGTCTACAAAGTGAGTTCCAGGACAGCCAGGGCTACACAGAGAAACCCTGCCTCGAAAAACCAAAATAAATAAATAAATAAATAAATAAATAAATAAATAAATAAATAAAATTGAGAGTAAGACACACTGGAGAGCTGAGTGTGGACTCTCCTTTGAGGGGCTCCAGAGGTGATTACAGGTAGGTTTGGGTTTTCTGAGTTACATTGTTCAGCGGTTTCTAAGGCAGCCTCTTCCTGGTCTTTACTTCCTTTATCCATTCTTGAGATTATAGAGTGGCTCCAGCGGGGCCTGGGGTAGGATTACAGTCAGATAAGAGAAAACCAGAACCCTGACCAAAAGTCAGGGTTGCACAAGAGGATGAGGACACGTCTTCTCTACGGTAGGTGGAGCTTCTGTTAAGAGTCCTGAAAACTGCAGATTCATGGCCAGAGTAGGAGAAGGGCCTTCAGCAAATGTCCCTCATTGTGTTGGAATTCTCCGTTTCAGCTGGCGATAGTGATAGAGGCAAAACCAGGTCTTTAGGGGTTTTGTCTCATTGATAAAAGAATTTAAGAATAGACTCAAATAAAAGCTCAAGGGTCGTTTTATTAGTGTTTAAAAGAAAAAAAACCCAGCACAAGCAATCTATAAACCTCAGCAGCTGCCTGGAGAAGGACTGACGAGAGGGAAGAGAGGGAGGAGAGAGGGGGAAAGAGCTATGTCATTGAAGCTGTCATGGAGGCCAGACATGTGGCTGATGAGCGGCCCAGTTGTGAGGAGGCAAGTTTTAGAGAGAGAGTCAAGAACTCTAAATGTGGAGAGGGGAAAGCCCGCGCTGTTAAAGAAAGTTGCTAAGAGAGAGAACGAAGTAAAGTTATGTTTTAATGAATAATTTTAATAATTTAGAACACTGGCCAGACATCACCCTTATGTGGCTGTGGTACATAGGTTTTGCACTAAAGTAGGGGATGCCGGGAAGGAAAGTGCAAGTTTCTTATTAAAGGGCTGCTTCTTCTTCTTCTTCTTCTTCTTCTTCTTCTTCTTCTTCTTCTTCTTCTTCTTCTTCTTCTTCTTCTTCTTCTTCTTCTTCTTCTTCTTCTTCTTCTTCTTCTCTCCCCTTACCTCTCTCCATGGCTTAGGGTGAGCTATCTTGTAGGGGTGGTCCTGGGAATGAACTGAAACCAGCCCAACTGCAAGTCTGTTCCCTTGGCCAGGAGTTTCTCTGCTCTCACGAGTCTTCAACTAGCTTCCAAGGGAAAGAGTTCTTTTCCTCCTCTCTCCCCTCACATTCCCATGCCCCTTTATCCGGCCTCAAATCTTCAGATAGTAGTATCACCAACTGAGCGAGAGAAGAGAGGAAGTCATGAAGTGGGAGGAAGATTCATCCTGATTAGAGGAGGCTGAGCTTGGAGGTGGTGTTTAAGAAGCTACTGAAAATACAAAATGAATATAGTGTTGTGGCCTTTAATCTGTGTGCTCAGGAAGCAGGGCAGGCCAATGTCTGTGAGTTCAAGGCCAGCTTGGTCTACATAGTGCGTTCTAGAACAACAAGAGCTACACTATAAACCTTTTTAAAAACAAACAAACAAACAAACAAACAAACAAAAAAACATCCCCCCAAACCTTAAAGATTAAAAAACCAAACAAACAAGGTATGACTTGAAGGTTGCGTATGACCCTGGTTTGGAGGATCCTGGGAGACCTCACTAATAATGGGGAATGACTTTGGGTAGAATTCTAAAGGAAACTAACATTTATGCGGATCAGAAAGAAAATGGGCTCAAACTCAGTCCAGGACAGAGTGGTTTTTGTGTGATATAATTTACAACTCCTTCTAGGAAGTGATTAGCATTCTTGGTCAAGTGTGTGAACAGTTTTCTGACAGAGTTTAATAAGACCAAGATCTCCTTCTGGGACGCCAGGGTTACCTGCCCGGCTGACTGACTAGCTTAATAATCTTCAACCAGATGTTTTCTTTCCTTATCTTTCTTGTGTCCATTATAAACCTCGTGAGCCAAACATTCTTTTTTTTCTTACAAAATTTCTCAACTAAAATTACTCCTTCTTTAGATTCTTTCCCAAAAGCCACTGGTCATGTGTGTGAGGCTTGGGCAGACAATCAGCAGGGAGAGAGTAGGGAAGGAAACAGAAGAATGTCCCTGCTGTGGAAGTCAGGTGACATTTCAAGAAAGGGGGGACGAACCAGTGAGATGCTTCAGCAGATAAAAGCATTTTCTGCCAAGTCAGGCCCCGCGTGATAAAGGAAAGAACCAACCTCAGCACATTGTCCTCTGACCGACTGCCACGTGTCTGCTGTGGCACATGCGCACTCTGGAAAAAAAACTAACTAACTAAATAATAATAAAAATTAATTTCTAAGACCTACATAGCATAGACAGCAAAATTAAATCTAAAAAGATAGGCATGACTGAACAACAGTATCAAATTTCGTGAGATCCAACAATCTAAGTTAAGCAACTGTCCCAGCCTTTACCTAGAAGAATGTTGTATTGGCTGGGACAATGTGTGCCAACTTCTGGTTTTTTTGTTGTTTTGTTTTGTTTTGTTTTGTTGCAGGGGGGGGGTGGTGGTGGTGAGACAGGGTTTCTCTGTATAGCCCAGGCTGTCCTGGAACTCACTTTGTAGACAAGGCAGGCCTCGAACTCAGAAATCCGACTGCCTCTGCCTCCCAAGTGCTGGGATCAAAGGCGTGTGCCAACTTCTAACATAAGCTGGAGTGATCACAGAAGGAGCATCAGTTGAGAAAATGTGGCCATGAAATCCAGCCATAAGGCGTTCTCTCAGTTAGCGATCAATGGGGGGGGGGGGCAGGCCCAGCCTACTTGCGGGTGACAAGTGGGCAAGTAGTACTTCTCTCCATGCCCTCTGCATCTGCTCTTGCCCTGTTTGAGTTCCTGTGCTGACTTCCTTTGATGGACGAACAGTATTTGGGTCGTGTAAGCCAAATAAACCCTGTCGTCACCAATTTTATTTTTCTTTTGGTGGGGGGGTGGGGGGCTGGGTGGTTCATGGAGTTTTGTCCCAGCAGTAATAACCCTAAGTGAGCTCAGTCTTATTAACTGTCTGCGGGTGACCCACTGGTCTTTCAAAAAGCGTGGGTGTGCGCACAACGGAGAGAGAGAACTTCTGGAGCTGTTCTGCTCCACGTCCGTTCAAAGGTATCCGGAAGCAGTCGGTGGCCAGCCGGCCAGGCCAGGCCAGGCGCCAGGCGGGTGGGGGAAAGGGAGGGGCGTCAGGGCCCTGGGGGTGGGCGGGTGGGTGCTGTGGCGTGTGGAAAGGTCGGCTCCTCCCACCGTGACGTGATGCCCAAGACCTTACTAAAGAGCCTGCCCGGAAGATCACCTGCTCTTTGGGTTCTAGAAGGCAGAGGACATCCTTGTCTGCTCGCCTGCTACCTCTGAGGAAACTCGGGGCTCTGCTCAAAGTGCTGAGGTAGGTGGGCCACCTTGGAGATAGGTCCCCGGGGAGAAGGGGACACTGGTGAGGGAAGGGGAGAGACTTCCAGGATTAGTTGAGGTAGGGAGATAATATCCTGGAAGCAGTGAGCGTACATCTCGAGCCAGTCCGCTTTCCTTCCCGCCCTTTTCACTTCCCTTCCCTCGGCGCCCACCATTTTGAGACCAGGTCTTTGGTAGTCCAAGGGGGAGGAGAAAGGCATTGAATTTGGGATGGATTGGAGCTTCGATGGCCCTGAGCACCGCGGGGTCGGCGGCGTGAGTTTACTGGACTGGACGGCGCCGTGGGATGGATTTGGGGCCTGTTAGGCAAGCACCCTACCGAGTGGGCTACTCCCCCCGCCCCACGCTACTCCAGCTCTGCTTCCACTCCAGATTCAGCCATCCTGGAATTATCCCAAAAGACTCAGGCAGGAAAACCATAACGCTTAGCGGCTCATTCTGCTGTGTCTAGTCCTGGATTCCTAATTCTTTCAAATTATTTCATTCCCCCACTAACCCACAACCTGTTTAATCTCTGCCATAACTCCGAATCTAGGGTCTGACGCCCAGCTTTTGATCCAATACCCTTCCTCTCGTCCTGTGTATTTTCTGTGTATCTTGGATGTCTAGAGGTCTAGGTTGGAGTCATGTGGGGACCTTTCTGCAGAAGAATGGAGGCCTTGTAAGAGCCTGGCTTATCCGTCTCATTTGCCCTTACTTTAGAAGTCAGTATCTTTCAAACAGGGGAACGAATTTGAACCCTGGAAGTTCTGGGCGTATTCCTTCAAGATGGCTCAGGAAGGCAAGCGCGTGCTTGCTCGTGCTCCCCCGCCCCGCCCCCCTCCCCTTGCTCCCCTTCCCCCCTCCTCCGTCCTCCTCCCTCGCTCCTCCTCCCTCCCTCCCCCTCGCTCGCTCTTCCTCCTCCCTCTCTCGCTCCCTCACTTTCCCCTCCCACTTTCCCTCCCACCTCTCTCTTTTACACACACACACACACACACACACACACACACCATCCCCCCAAAAGTGAGTGAATTGTGGGACCGGCACACCAAGACTTGGGATCCTTCGCTTCACTAACATTCAAGTAAGTGGTGGACCTAGCTACCTTCAAGGCTTTTCTTTATCTCCCAACTCCTAGCTAGCTCTTTTTCAGGAAAAAGAAAACCTGTATTGTTTTTCTCATTTGCTAAGGAAGTGGGCTCATACCATTGAAGTATAATGTGGAAGAAAAGGAGAAAGTGGAGCTCTCTGGTAATGGCCTAAGAGAGCTCTTAGGGGTGACTACTCAAAAGGACCCCAGCAGGCCCCTTGGGATCCTGGTCTGTGGGAGGATGGGCCAACTACCTGGAGGTCTCTCTGATTAGGCCCTGCCCTCCTCTGCTTTTCTCACATGTGGGGCCTCCCACTGTCCCTTCCAGGGACAAGGAGGGAGGAACTGATCTTGTCGGAGCAGCTGGCCACGCCTTTATCTAGGCAGGTTTGCCTGCCATCTCCCAACTATGACCGCTTCCACGCCAGACCTCCTTCATCTCTAACCTAGTAACTACAGGGGCCTCTGACCCAATCCCCGCCTGGTCAGGTCTTCATTTTTCACCCTCAAGTCCCATGGTTCAGAAAGAATGTTTGTTATGGCATAGTCCTATAATCTCAGCCTCTGGAGAGGCCGAGGCAGGATTGTAAATTCCGGGCCCGAACTACAGACCCACGTGGACATAATGAGACCCTTTTTCAAAAGCAAATATAAAAACATGTGATAATGTAGTCCAGAGGTAGAATGCTTGTTTCATGTAGGCATGGCCCCAGGTTCTATCATGATTAAGGTTGGGGTTAGTGAATGACTAGGAGACCGCCATTTTCTGGGAGTAGACCAACCGGTTGAGAAAGCACTTGGAATGTGGGGGGAGGGGACAGCCGTTCTTTCTGTGTAGGCCAGACTGCCTCCCAACTCAAGATCCTGGTGCATCAACCTCTCAAGGCCTAGAATAATTGGTGGTTGCTACCATGCATGGGTTTCACAAAGTGATTTTTTTGAGCCGCCACCAGGTTAGAATTACTGAAAGGTTTTGACCATGTAGGTGGTTGGATTTTACATTCTAAATCTTCAGGTCTGAGGTGGGGCCAACGGGAATGGGTTTCTACCGAGTCCTCGGTGCTCGGTGCTGCTTTTTTTTGTTTGTTTGTTTGTTTGTTTGTTTGTTTTTTGAGACAGGGTTTCTCTGTATAGCCCTGGCTGTCTTGGAACTCACTTTGTAGATCAGGCTGGCCTCGAACTCAGAAATCCGCCTGCCTCTGCCTCCCAAGTGCTGGGATTAAAGGCATGCCCCAGGCTTAGAGATCGTCTTTTTAACTACGACTTTTCTGGTATCTGGATAAGGCTGGATTCAAAGCCAGAATCGGTTCTCAGATAAAAAGAAAAATAGGGCGAGGCACGAAGGTTCTGGAAGTCTTAAAGGTAGTTAACTAATGGGCAGATAGTTGAGCTTGGTGATAAAAACGCCAGACACAAGCTGATGAGGGCTAGGGAGTGCCAAGTGTCCAGAAGAGAAAGATCTGAACAGAGGTTGCCAAAGACCCAAAAATAATACACACCGTCTGAAAAGAAAAACCCTGATCAGAAATGAATACTGTAGGTGAAAAGCACGGCTATAAGATGTGATGTTTGGCCTCATTCCAATTTCAGGAAAATGGCAGGGAAAACAGAAATGTGGCAGTGTTTACAAAAGTTATGTCTATGATTGAATGCTTATTTCCTTCTTATTCCTGAAGTTTCAGCGTCCTGTGATATTTATAGATAATAGATGCTTTTCTTCCTTTGAACATCCTCAGCCTTGGACATTTCCACCTGACTGGATTAAGTTATTCACATCTTCTCCCACTTCAGACTTATTTCTCTTTGACACATTATGTTAAAACTATGAAGCAGGGCAGAATTAAGGCAACCAAAACCAACAACAGACTTTGCAAAAGACAACAGAGAAAAGGAAGAATCATGTTGGGGTGGGGGAAGAAACTGTAGTCAGTACTGATCCTGACACAAGTGTCCTGGGTGGGTATTGTTGCTATTAGTCATTCCATGGATTGAAAACTGTCACCATCTATGTGAAGGTGTCATAGGCTGTTCAGGAATAGTGACCTCATCTCTCTTTTTTTTTTTTTTTCTTGAGACAGGGTTTTTCTGTATAGCCCTGGCTGTCCTGGAACTCACTTTGTAGACCAGGCTGGCCTCAAACTCAGAAATCCTCAGAAATCCACCTGCCTCTGCCTCCTAAGTGCTGGGATTAAAGGCATGCGCCACCACCGCCCGGCGTGACCTCATCTCTTATGCCAGCTAGGGAACTCTAGTTCAATCTCTTAACCTACCATCTCTCCTCCTAGGTATGATGCAGGAACTAAAGATGTTTCTTAATTTGTTAAGAATTCTAGCCGGGCGTGGTGGTGCAGAGGCAGGTGGATTTCTGAGTTCGAGGCCAGCCTGGTCTACAGAGTGAGTTCCAGGACAGCCGGGGCTATACAGAGAAACCCTGTCTCAAAAAACCAAAAAAAAAAAAAAAAAAAAAAAAAAAAAAAAAAAAAAAAAAAAAAAAAAAAAAAAGAAAGAAAGAAAAGAAAAAGAATTCTATACATGTGATTTGTATGATTTCTATACCACAAACACAAATATCCATGTTTTTATTTTGTTAAAAATCCATTAATGTGGAACAACATGCTGTGAAACAGAGCCATGTGATATAATCCAAACAGGTTAACAATAACAAAGTGGACCTTGGCAGTCATACAGTGTGACGATTATTCTTAAAAATCCCTTTGATAGCACAATTTATTTAAGATACAAATCAAATTTAAATTAAAAACAGCAACAACAAAAACCAATAACCATTTGACAGACTTCAACCATTCTATCTAAGACTGACCTTGTGGAAAAGAAAAATCTGCATGTCACGTACATACATACATACATACATACATACCAACTGGCAACAGTACTTTCTCATCCATCTCCCCGAAGGAATGACTACAGGACTCCTTTTGTTTCAAATTACAAGCATTGCTTTCTGTAGGAGAAATTGAACCCAGGGCTTTGTGAGTGCCAGGCACAAGCTCTGCCACCAAGCTGTATCACCATGAGCTATAAACAATTTATTCTCCTGCCAAGGCCTTTCAATTCTTTATGTGAAGAGAAACACACAGACAACATAACCCAGTGAGTGTTCAGAGGATTAATTAGGTATGGTTTCTACACCACAAATATGAATACAAATATCCAAGTTTTTATTTTATTAGAAATCCATTAACATGGAAGAACATGGCCGAACTATGTTTGACAGAGCTGAATGCATAGGGGGCTATGGACTGCATTGTAATTATCACATGGGAATGGAGCTGCGGGAAAGAGGATGAACTTGGGGTTTCAACCACACTGCTTTGCATTAAGTTTCTTGTACACCCTTCCATCTCTGATGGCACAGTTGGGCATAACAGAACGTTCCAGAGACTAGGAAATGGTGATCTGGATGATTTGGCAAAGGGAGAGTGACAGGGAGGAATGAGAGTTTCTTTCTCATTGTCAAATTTTGCACTTACTCACACACACACTTATCCTCAGCTCTGCTGCCTGCCTTACGGAGAGGCAAACCGTGTGGCACTGCCTTTCCCAGGTCAGAAAGGAATTGGTTGTATGGAAGTTCCCCTTATGGGATGATGACAAAAGATGACTATTAAGAAATGCCAACTCTGATCATGAGCGACTAAATGTTTCTTTCCTGTTCCTAGTGGGTTCCAGTTGCGCTCCATTTCTTCAAAGAGCCGTCACTTCTGTAAGTTTGTGAATGGCAAGTAAATTAGCTCTCATCCCAGGACGGGGAAGCAGAGGCAGGTGGATCTCTTACGGCCAGCATGACATAGTGGCACCCTGGCGCAAAATAAGGAGAACAGTCAAATCATCAACTGTGAATGAGGAAAAAGAATTTTAGATGTCATCTTTCTTATAATCTCAGGGGAGAAAACAGGGATCAAAGAGTTTAGTCCTGAGTCTTAGGGTAGCTGGGGCAGGGAGTGGGGTGTTTTCCTACTTCTAGGCC